>JAGDYQ010000023.1:8047364-8070794 GCA_021962125.1 Bulinus truncatus | reverse complement strand
TATATATATATATATATATATATATATATATATATATATATATATATAAGTGATTAATTAGATAGAGGACTGATCAGATGTTTAGGAGCCACTCGCCAAATTGAAAACAAAATATAAGTTAAACTAATATAACAATTATATACAAACCTATATTACACACCGATTGAAAAAAAACATGTAGAAGGACAGCCGACAAGCAAATGGATAGACAGTCAGACTGATCTATCAGACAGTCAGACTGATAATTGCAAGAACAATTAACATATTAACTTGCCAGCCTAATTCATCATGGCTTTCAAAAAACTTAGCTTTTTTAATCCAACCAGTTAGATACCCACTTCACAAACTGTTCAGTATTTACGACCCACAAAGGGATTTGAAAACTGTTTTGATCCTGCGACTCACCTATAAAATTGTCATTGGGTTTATACACAGATTTACCTGTTTTACATTGCAGATGAACAAACTTTAGGTTTATAGCACATTGAGAAACAGCTTAATGATAATGCACTCTTGTTTAAGAGCAATTTTGAAAGTCTTTGTGAAGTCCCTCATTCTTTTTTTTTTAATTACAAAAAGGGCAATAATTGTAATGCATTTCTAATTTGCTTTATTGCATGGTGATTGGTTTTTCCCCCAGAAAAAAAGGCTAAGCCACATAACGTCCTACGCACAGGAGCGATAAATTCAATGGCGCCGAGAGTCAACACGGGCCCCGGGGCAGGACATCATTGCAGGCCCCTTAATAAACAATAAGTCGTGAAAAAATTGACATGGTCGGGGCGGCTGGGCCCCCTTACAGATGTGGGCCCCCTGGCAATGACCCCATGCCCCCTCTCGGCGTGCCTGGCGATAATACATTTTATGCCACCCGGGGCGTACTAAAAAAATTCGCCCCCACCACCCTTTTCAAAATACGAACGCCTTACAAGTCAAACAACTTAGAAACCGAACTAAATATATTAAAATATTTTTTACAATACGAACATACTATGAAATTAAAACGTCCGGCGTGTTATTCGTGTTTTTGTATATTTTAACTCATTCAAAACCTAAGGTTGAATTCAGAGAATTAATCTTAGATTCTGAGGTAGTCAAGCACGCTAAACGACTCCCATGCAATGGAAGAGTGCAGTAGCCTACATATGTACGGGTAATGCATTTTTTTTGTTGTTGTTTGAAAAATTATAGGTTTTTATTTTTGTATGAATTGAATCAGTTTATATCATTTATGAAGTGGGGGGGGGGTGGAATTATTCAAAACATGAACAATCATTTGAACAATTTTGAGGTATCATGGCACAGAAAACCTAAAATGTCTCCCACTTCCGGCTGCAGATAAAGTGCCGCCTTATTTGTATTTATATGGGCCAAGCATGACTAAACGTTCTTCAAACTTTTTAAAGTAAAAATAATAAACATAAAGCGAAAGTATTCTTTCGTTTTTTTTTTTGTGAACATATTTTTTAAGACTCTGAGAAAATATAAAATGAGCTTAGATTTACCTTGCTTCTCTGCTTGTTGTGCACTCTGTGACTGTCCACTTTGTTGGGCAGACTTAGCATCATCCGCTAAATATACATATATAAATATGTGTTGAAAAACAAGCAATTTAAGTCTTTTCCGTTGCGGACAAAGGACATTTTAGAGCATTTTCGTGTAAGCAGATAAATAGAGAGGGAAGTAATCATGTTGAATAACTGTTACAAAAATAAATAATGATTAAGCCCCTTTGATTAGCTTTTATTATTTATATTTAAATATAAGCAAAAACGGTACTTAAAACGCCCCCTTTTTCGGCCCTCAGAGGTCATATCGCGAAATGGATCAAAATGTTTTCTTGGCAGGCCAAGACCTACAAAATGATATATACATCATGGGTCTAGGACTTATGGTTGTTGAGATCTAGGGTGATGACGGACAGACAGACAGACAGACAGAGAGATTGAAAGACAAAACGGGGACAATAGAGCATTTTTTTTTCGAAAATGCTCTAAAAACAGTGTTAAGTTGGAATTAGATGCAACAATGCAATGAATGTTACATGCAACGTCCGTGTTTTTCTTGATAAAAATGCTAGTGTACGATGCAACAATACAATGAATAAAATTTAAAATGTTACTGTAGGATGCAACAATGCAAAAAGCCATATCCGATTCCTTCTACAACCAGCAAAAAAATTAATACTATGTCACTAAAAATACAATTTTTAAATCCTTCTACTAATTTAAAAAGAAAAATTCCCTTTGCCTAAAGGGTCGACTGGGCAGATTAAGAGTAAGTAGAATTCATCGTTTTTTTTTGTTTTTTTTTTTGTAGCAATGGCTTAATAAGGAATTGTGTTGGTAGCATAACAACATAACGCCTAGCCGTTTTTTTTTTCCCCAAAGAGATTCAGGTATCCATTGCTGTGGAGATTTAGTAGACAAATTAAACCAGGCCCTGGAAAATTTCCCTTTGAACCGGTAGTGGCTATGGTGGGGGATGAAGGAAGGCGCTACAGAAACCGTCCCAATGGTGGTTTATAGCGATCTCAGAGAAATGCATCTCACCCTTTGACTTTACAAAAGAAAATGCAATTACCTTTCAATAAACTGGAGAGCTTGTTGGCAGCATCACCACGTAAAGAGCCAGATGCCGATCCGCCGATCTTTGTGTCATCCTTTTTATTGGACTCGGATGTTTGCCCAGATAAACTTGACCCTATGTGACCAAGCATACGTTAGCTGTGACCATAATCTTACAACAGTATAGTGATTGTGTAAAAAAAATTTTTTACGGTCTTCCATGTCAACATGTTATCATACAAAAATATGCATGCTCTCATTGGATTTGATTAGATTAGATAGATAGATTTGTTTAAATAGATTAGTTTAACTATATTAGTTTAGATAGATTAGACAGATAGATAGATAGATAGATAGATAGATAGATAGATAGATAGATAGATAGATAGATAGATAGATAGATAGATAGATAGATAGATAGATAGATAGATAGATAGATAGATAGATAGATAGATAGATAGATAGACAAGCAATTAAGCCTGTTCCATTCTGGACACAGGACGTGTTAGCGCATTTTTGTGTTATGCATCAGTACGTATTTTAGCTTTCAGTAAATATTTGTAAATTTTGGAAATGTTTATGAATTCAATTGTGTAATTGTAAAGGATGTTTTTCGAAAATAAAATTATTTTGGCTGAAGAATAAATACTCTACTGCGCAGAACACGTGTGACGTCAATCTTGGTGAAACTACGTGCTGCAGTATTTCGCACCAAATGAATGGGTTATTGAACGTATAAGGTGTAGAATGGGGCCATGAAAATGGCATAATTATTAATATAGCTTATATAGTAAAAAACGGTAAAAAACTGATTCCAGCCCTCAGAGGTCAGATCGCAAAATGAACTTTTGCTGCACACATGGCAGGCCAAGACCTACAAAATGATATATACATCATGGGTCTAGGACTTATGGTTGTTGAGATCTAGGGTGATGACAGACAGACAAAACGGGGACAACAGGGCATTTTTTTAAATCAAAAATGCTCTAAAAAAGAAGTATTAACTGTTTACCTTGCCTCACAGCTTGTTGTGCACTTTGTTGCTGTGCACCTTGCTGTGCACTTTGTTGCTGTGCACCTTGCTGGTAGGTTTGTTGGACAGCCTTAGTGTCGTCTGCTAAATAATGCATAGATAATTATATCTTCAGTTTTTGTTGGGCTATCTTACCGTAAGTTTAGAAAAGGTGTAATATTTTTTGTTTAACTTTGCAACACTGTAACTTTCAAATTTTTATTTGTTTAGAAATGTTATTCCACTCATCATACAATTTTTTTTTGAAAAGGATAAACATATAAATGAAAAGTGAATGATAAATAGGTATTTTTTTAGAGACAAATAAGTGCGACCATTACCTTTTAAAAAACTGGACAGTTTGTTAGCAGTGTCAGTGAGTAAAGAGCCAGACCCTGTTCTACCGCTCTTTGTTTCCTCCTTTTTTGTTTCTGTTTTTTGTACGTTTAGATTGACACCTGGATATGCAACAAAAGTTGTCATCACCCACAAATTTAACAGTAGTGGCAGTAATACAGTAAATATTTACACAACACTAAGTTATAATTAGCTCAGTAAATTGTATCATCAGCACATTTTGATAGGATTTAAGGACGGGCGCACCAGGTGCGCACCCTCAACACCATCTTTATGAAGGCGTTCCGTGTATCATTAGTCAAAAGACTAAATAAACTGTGGAAATTTTAGGTGTTTTTATTGTGCTTTATAGGCCTTCTTAAGCTAATCATACCTCTAAACTATACACACTTTTAAAGTGACACATTCTACCCAAAAGTTGAGGGGGGGGGGGCGTTCGATTGTTGACTGAAGAGTTCCTGGTTTGTTCTCCGGTGACAACTAGCTGGATATTTCAGGTCTTGGTTTGATGCAATGGCTCCAACCAATTCATTGTTATTAGAAAAAAGCTCATACAAAACCTTTTTGGAATTCAAATTATTCATCTCAGATTATGTGGCATTTGATCGCAGCCGACGCCGGCCTTGCGGGCATTGATCAGTTGTTATACTTAGCTGCAAGCTATGCCGGCCTTACGGGCATTGATCAGCTGTTATACTTAGCTACAAGCTATGCCGCCACTTGCGGGCATAGATCAGTTGTTATACTTAGCTGCAAGCTATGCCGACCTTGCGGGCATAGATCAGTTGTTATACTTAGCTACAAGCTATGCCGACCTTGCGGGCATATATCAGTTGTTATACTTAGCTGCAAGCTATGCCGACCTTGCGGGCATAGATCAGTTGTTATACTTAGCTACAAGCTATGCCGCCACTTGCGGGCATAGATCAGTTGTTATACTTAGCTGCAAGCTATGCCGACCTTGCGGGCATAGATCAGTTGTTATACTTAGCTACAAGCTATGCCGACCTTGCGGGCATATATCAGTTGTTATACTTAGCTGCAAGCTATGCCGACCTTGCGGGCATAGATCAGTTGTTATACTTAGCTACAAGCTATGCCGCCACTTGCGGGCATAGATCAGTTGTTATACTTAGCTGCAAGCTATGCCGACCTTGCGGGCATAGATCAGTTGTTATACTTAGCTACAAGCTATGCCGACCTTGCGGGCATATATCAGTTGTTATACTTAGCTGCAAGCTATGCCGACCTTGCGGGCATAGATCAGTTGTTATACTTAGCTACAAGCTATGCCAACCTTGCGGGCATAGATCAGTTGTTATACTTAGCTGCAAGCTATGCCGACCTTGCGGGCATTGATCAGTTGTTATACTTAGCTACAAGCTATGCCGGCCTTGCGGGCATTGATCAGCTGTTATACTTAGCCACAAGCTATGCCGACCTTGCGGGCATAGATCAGTTGTTATACTTAGCTACAAGCTATGCTGCCACTTGCGGGCATAGATCAGTTGTTATACTTAGCTACAAGCTATGCCGACACTTGCGGGCATAGATCAGTTGTTATACTTAGCTGCAAGCTATGCCGACCTTGCGGGCATAGATCAGTTGTTATACTTAGCTACAAGCTATGCCGACCTTGCGGGCATATATCAGTTGTTATACTTAGCTGCAAGCTATGCCGGCCTTACGGGCATTGATCAGCTGTTATACTTAGCTACAAGCTATGCCGCCACTTGCGGGCATTGATCAGTTGTTATACTTAGCTACAAGCTATGCCAGCCTTGCGGGCATTGATCAGTTGTTATACTTAGCTACAAGCTATGCCGACCTTGCGGGCATATATCAGTTGTTATACTTAGCTGCAAGCTATGCCGACCTTGCGGGCATAGATCAGTTGTTATACTTAGCTACAAGCTATGCCGCCACTTGCGGGCATAGATCAGTTGTTATACTTAGCTGCAAGCTATGCCGACCTTGCGGGCATAGATCAGTTGTTATACTTAGCTACAAGCTATGCCGACCTTGCGGGCATATATCAGTTGTTATACTTAGCTGCAAGCTATGCCGACCTTGCGGGCATAGATCAGTTGTTATACTTAGCTACAAGCTATGCCGCCACTTGCGGGCATAGATCAGTTGTTATACTTAGCTGCAAGCTATGCCGACCTTGCGGGCATAGATCAGTTGTTATACTTAGCTACAAGCTATGCCGACCTTGCGGGCATATATCAGTTGTTATACTTAGCTGCAAGCTATGCCGACCTTGCGGGCATAGATCAGTTGTTATACTTAGCTACAAGCTATGCCAACCTTGCGGGCATAGATCAGTTGTTATACTTAGCTGCAAGCTATGCCGACCTTGCGGGCATTGATCAGTTGTTATACTTAGCTACAAGCTATGCCGGCCTTGCGGGCATTGATCAGCTGTTATACTTAGCCACAAGCTATGCCGACCTTGCGGGCATAGATCAGTTGTTATACTTAGCTACAAGCTATGCTGCCACTTGCGGGCATAGATCAGTTGTTATACTTAGCTACAAGCTATGCCGACACTTGCGGGCATAGATCAGTTGTTATACTTAGCTGCAAGCTATGCCGACCTTGCGGGCATATATCAGTTGTTATACTTAGCTGCAAGCTATGCCGGCCTTACGGGCATTGATCAGCTGTTATACTTAGCTACAAGCTATGCCGCCACTTGCGGGCATTGATCAGTTGTTATACTTAGCTACAAGCTATGCCAGCCTTGCGGGCATTGATCAGTTGTTATACTTAGCTACAAGCTATGCCGACCTTGCGGGCATATATCAGTTGTTATACTTAGCTGCAAGCTATGCCGACCTTGCGGGCATAGATCAGTTGTTATACTTAGCTACAAGCTATGCCGCCACTTGCGGGCATAGATCAGTTGTTATACTTAGCTGCAAGCTATGCCGACCTTGCGGGCATAGATCAGTTGTTATACTTAGCTACAAGCTATGCCGACCTTGCGGGCATATATCAGTTGTTATACTTAGCTGCAAGCTATGCCGACCTTGCGGGCATAGATCAGTTGTTATACTTAGCTACAAGCTATGCCGCCACTTGCGGGCATAGATCAGTTGTTATACTTAGCTGCAAGCTATGCCGACCTTGCGGGCATAGATCAGTTGTTATACTTAGCTACAAGCTATGCCGACCTTGCGGGCATATATCAGTTGTTATACTTAGCTGCAAGCTATGCCGACCTTGCGGGCATAGATCAGTTGTTATACTTAGCTACAAGCTATGCCAACCTTGCGGGCATAGATCAGTTGTTATACTTAGCTGCAAGCTATGCCGACCTTGCGGGCATTGATCAGTTGTTATACTTAGCTACAAGCTATGCCGGCCTTGCGGGCATTGATCAGCTGTTATACTTAGCCACAAGCTATGCCGACCTTGCGGGCATAGATCAGTTGTTATACTTAGCTACAAGCTATGCTGCCACTTGCGGGCATAGATCAGTTGTTATACTTAGCTACAAGCTATGCCGACACTTGCGGCATAGATCAGTTGTTATACTTAGCTGCAAGCTATGCCGACCTTGCGGGCATAGATCAGTTGTTATACTTAGCTACAAGCTATGCCGACCTTGCGGGCATATATCAGTTTTTATACTTAGCTGCAAGCTATGCCGACCTTGCGGGCATAGATCAGTTGTTATACTTAGCTACAAGCTATGCCGACCTTGCGGGCATTGATCAGTTGTTATACATAGCTACAAGCTATGCCAGCCTTGCGGGCATTGATCAGTTGTTATACTTAGCTGCAAGCTATGCCGACCTTGCGGGCATAGATCAATTGTTATACTTAGCTACAAGCTATGTCAGCCTTGCCGGCATTGATCAGTTGTTATACTTAGCTGCGAGCTACGCCGGCCTTGCGGGCATTGATCAGTTGTTATACTTAGATACAAGCTATGCCGGCCGTGCGGGCATAGATCAGTTGTTATACTTAGCTGCATGCTATGCCGACCTTGCGGGCATTGATCAGTTGTTATACTTAGCTGCGAGCTATGCCGACCTTGCGGGCATTGATCAGTTGTTATACTTAGCTACAAGCTATGCCGGCCTTGTAGGTTGTTTTTTTTTTGTGGGAATTCATTTATTTCATTTCATTTATAAAAGGGAAAATATTGATTCGAAACCTGGCCGATTTGGAATTAGAACATTTTAGATTAAGCTCGTATTATGAGGCATCATGGCACTGAACACACAAAATGCCCTTCTTCCGGCATTAGATACAATACTGCCTGGGGGTTTTATTTTGTCATGTACACGGCATTTATTGAAGCAAAATAAATGAGGCAATTCACTATAAATTCATCGCAGAACTTAAACATCTGATAAAATATCCCTTAATATTGTGCAGATGTGGCCTTGTACAGCCGTAATGACTCATCTTTTCGGAAAAAGTCAATGTAATATTTTTTTTAGAAGTGTAAAGCAAGTATAGCAAATTAATTATATCTATGATGTAGCTGGTAGTTGTTTTAGTTTTTTAACTCGTGTCTTCTTTCTTTAAGTATTATTATTATACTGTTACAAAGGCAATTTTAATTACTTAAGATGGCTAAAGATCACTCAAGTTTATTATAAGATTAATTACGTTATAATCAGATGACATAAGAATTAGAGACAGGCAAGCCCGCCAGCAAATTGCTTAAATGTTTTTCGCCACTCAATTCTTAATTAATGTTATCTATTGCATATATCAGTGGTGAGCAAACTACTGCCCGCGGGCCGCATGCGGCCCGTCAGAGTATATTATTCGGCCCGTTTGTATGTACATGTTCTGATCCTACGTCGATGTTGATTTTCTTTGTTTTAAGTTTTCTCTATATTTTTATTTTTTTCTTTCCGACTATTTGATTAGAATCTAGGAATATTAAATATTTTAAGGCTCAAGAATATTAAAGTTAGTTCCTTCGTCTATATAATTATTATGACATGTAACAATAAACGTTTGATGAAATAATTATGAATAGTAAAGTATTATTACCTAATTCGCAACTGATTTAGTTCTAATTTTAAAATGTAATGTGCATGCATAATATAGTGCTAATGAGAAATAAAATGACCAATACATTTTACTATCATAAATTCATATTTTCACTCGTTTTAAATTGTAATTGAAGTCGTCGGCATCCGTCCGTCTCGAGAGACGATGATGTAGCTAAATTGAGTCTACAAGCACCGCCGGGAATGGCTGTGCAGTCTGACTCGGGAGTGGCAATCCCTGCCGCACTTATCGCACTTGAATATGGATGGTTGTTGTAGTTGTTGTAGCTGTTGTTTTTTCTGCTTCCGCCTTGATCTTTTCAGGGCAGCATTTTCCTGTCGCTGAGCCTCTGCGCGTGATGAACCCTGCCGGACAGCGAGCCTCCAGGACTGGCGGTCGGCTGCTTGGCTCTCCCAGGAGTTGGGGTTAATGGAGCACTGTTTCATATCCTTTTTGCAGGTGTCTTTGTAGCGCATTTTAGGTCGCCCTGTTTTCCTCTGGCCGGAAACTAGCTCGCCATAGAGTAGGTCCTTCGGAATGCGGCCTGCGTCCATCCTTTTGACATGACCGAGCAATCTGAGGCGTCTCTCGCTGAGAACTGCAAACAAGCTGCTCATGTTGGCCCTCTCCAGCACTCCAGTGTTAGGGATCTTGTCTTGCCACTTTATCTGCAGTATACGTCGCAGGTACCTCATGTGGAAGTTGTTTAGTTTCCTTTCGTGCATCGCGTAAGTGGTCCACGTCTCGCATCCATAGAGGAGGTACTGAGTATGCAGGCCTGGTTGACGCGCAGTCTGATATTCTCAGTGAGGATGGGGTTTTTCCACACACGTTGATTTAATCTCGCCATGACTATGGCTGCCCTAGCGAGATTGCAGTTGATCTCCGGGTCTATGGATAGCGAGCTGGAGATGGTGGACCCGAGGTAGGTGAAGTTCTCGACGACCTCTAGGGTGTGCCCATCGATGCCAATGCATGGGGGGTATCTGTACCCTGTGCCATGACATTCGTCTTTTTCAGGCTGATTGTCAGTCCAAACTCCTTACACGCGTGGGAGAGGCGGGTGACAAGCTGCTGCAGTCCGTTTTCAGTGTGTGATGTCTAGGCTGCGTCATCAGCAAAGAGCAGCTCGCGAATTAGGACCTTTGTGACTTTGGTCTTTGCACGGAGGCGGGCTATGTTATAGAGCTTGCCATCGGACCTTGTATGGATGTAAACACCCTCGCTGCAATCCTTGAAGGCGTATTGGAGGAGCATGGAAAAGAAAATGCCGAAGAGTGTAGGTGCAAGGACGCAGCACCGTTTTACTCCGCTGCTGACTGGGAAGGCCTCGGGGATTGCGCCGTTGTAGCAAACTGTGCTATGCATGTTGTCGTGGAAGGACATGATCACTGCAAGCAGGTGTTTAGGCAGCCATTCTTTTGCAGCAAGCTAAAGAGTCCGCTTTTAAATTGTAATTGAAGTAGACAAAATATATACGCGGCCCGTCGATAACAATAAAGTTTTCAATGAGCCCCTCCATAGAAAAAGTTTGCCCACCCCTAGCATATATCTTTGGGAGTAGGTATATTTTCTTCTACGCCATGCCTAAACAGACATAAATCCACTTCTGGCTGATGAAATGTTATTAAAATACTTAGTTAAATAAGAACTATTCTACCCTGATGATTTCAACATCAGCTTTTGACGTAAAATAAAAGAAAATTAACTGGAATCCACAATTCACAGTTCTCGTAAATTGAGAACCAATAGGGCACTAGACAATTTGTTTCAATGAATGTCCGCTCAGTGCAAAAATAATTTTATATAATTCTAGTGGTTCTTTAAATAAAAGTAATCGCAGAGAAACTTTAAAATAAGTGATAATTTTACATCTGTTAAACTATTTTGGATAATAAATGTTTAAATTCATTTTAGCACTGCTAACCGTTTTTAACAAATGAAACTGTTTATAATTAGTTTTAATCTGTCTCCAGCTATTTTAAGTCCTTCTATTCTTCTTTCTTTGGCTCTACAGCCCATTAAGGGCACTGGTTTAAGAGTCCTTCTATTATCGCAAATAAATATTATTACAATTTGACCGTTTTTTTGTTTGTTCGTTTTTTTTTAAATATATTTTTGTTATTTTAAATATTTTTCACGCTATTACTGGAAATCAATACTACATTTCAATAAAATAGTACCATGCCCTTTAGAAGTATCAATAAAAGTCCGCAAAGTTTAAATGAAATTTAATCGACCAACACAGAATCTAATACATACTTGGGTAAACTACTGCCATTCAGGCTAATCACACAGAATCTAGTACATACTTGGGTAAATTACTGCCATTCAGGCTAATCACACAGAATCTAATACATACTTGGGCAAACTACTGCCATTCAGGCTAATCACACAGAATCTAATACATACTTGGGCAAACTACTGCCATTCAGGCTAATCACACAGAATCTAATACATACTTGGGTAAACTACTGCCATTCAGGCTAATCACACAGAATCTAATACATACTTGGGTAAACTACTGCCATTCAGGCAAATCACACAGAATCTAATACATACTTGAGCAAACTACTGCCATTCAGGCTAATCACACAGAATCTAATACATACTTGGGCAAACTACTGCCATTCAGGCTAATCACACAGAATCTAATACATACTAGGGTAAACTACGGCCATTCAGGCTTTTTTTTTTTATACGGCCGCGCTTCGATCCTCTCCACTTGTTCACGTGGATTGTGCGGACATTTAATTTATACTGTTCATATAAACACTCCATCAATCGGCACTTGGACTGTCCTAATGCATATTTGGCCCGCGGTGTGGAGAGATTGCTAACCCCTTTTCTAAACGTAGCACACGTTGAACTATTTAAGTCAGTCCTCTGCTATAATGTATACAGCGATGTAATCAGATTTTCAAGACAACTAGCTTGCATAACTTACATAACCTCATCATATGAGTAAGTCGGTAGATAAAAAAATCACTAAAAGTCACCAAATTACGAATTTTGTGACAGTTTTTTGTAGTTTTCTACTTCAACGCCTTGATTGAGGTAGCAGAATTTGAAGACGCCTAATAGACGTCTCTAAAACTGGTAAATAGCAGCACGTCGTTAAGGCGTTCAATGCCTTGATTGGGGCAGCAGAGTTTGCTGAGGCGCAATGGACATCTCCAAACTTTTTAACTGGTAAATAGCAGCACATCGTTAAGACGTTCAATACTTTGTTTGATAAAGCAGTGTTTGCATAGTCACAAAAGGACATCTCTGGAATTTGAACTCGTAACTTGCACCACGTTGATTAGGCTTATATCCATACTGCCAATGACCCACCAGGAATATACACGTACAATAAAAAAGACTCACCTGCATTAACCTGGTATGGGACTGGACTCAACAAAGCTGAAGTCGAGTGTAGCCCAGCCAAGAAGGCTAGAAGCCAAACGGCCTTCATGTTTCCTTTCTTTGTTTTTGTACTTGCTTATTTTGTCTTCTATTCAAAGTATTATCTTAGAACAGACAGAAAGGTTGATACAAGAACAGTGACCTGTGGAGTCACTGGTGTGTGAATGACTGTATCAGTTGTAGTTTAGTCTATATATACCATAGATCGACTGTCTTAATGAGATTATGACTTGGCTCAGATTTAACGGATTATCAAGCGCCCTCTTTCTTGTCGATGTTAATTGAAAAATATCCCCCACCCTCCATTTTTTTCTGGTTTCGTTTCGTTGCAGTCATACAATTTTCTTTTTTAGAATACGTTCAACGAGAAAAACAAAAAATCATCAATAATCTACATACTAAGTTTCTCTCTCTCTTCTATTTTTATATTCTACTTTTTTTCCTTTTCTGGGTTTTCCGCCTTGCCTCGTACAGCGAAGCTGACGTGGTAGATCTATTTATAACGATTTTTTTTTTATTTTCTATAGCAAAAAAAAAGCAACTTTTGAACAAAATGTTAGAAATATTACTTTCAAAACTAAGGAAAAGCTAAAACGTTTTGGTAAACAATGCTACCATTGGATACCATTTCTAAACAAATGTATCATTGAAAACTAATATTATCTATAAAACTAAAAGTTTTCTGGAAAAATGTAAGGTTTAGTGCATTTTAGTGTATGCTATTGTTGTGTATTATAGTATATGCTATTGTTGTGTGTTTAAGTGTATGCTGTTGTTGTGTATTTTAGTGTATGCTATTGATAACGTTGTTTTTTTTTATTGAGCTTGGTAAACAGATGTAGCTCAACTTTTAAAAGATAATGTGAAAAATTTGCAGAATCATTTTACTTTACTAGGTTTTTTGAGGCCATAAATTACCGAGATATTAGTGGACCTTAAATTACAGAGATATTCGTGGACCTTAAATTACAGAGATATTCGTGGACCTTAAATTACAGAGATATTCGTGGACCTTAAATTACAGATATATTCGTGGACCTTAGATTACAGAAATATTCGTGGACCTTAGATTACAGAGATAATCGTGGAACTTACATTTCAAAGATATTCGTGGACCTTAGATTACAGAAATATTCGTGGACCTTAGATTACAGAAATAATCGTGGAACTTACATTTCAAAGATATTCGTGGACCTTAGATTACAGAAATATTCGTGGACCTTAGATTACAGAAATATTCGTGGACTTTAGATTACAGAGATAATCGTGGAACTTACATTTCAAAGATATTCGTGGAACTTAGATTACAGAAATATTCGTGGACTTTAGATTACAGAGATAATCGTGGAACTTACATTTCAAAGATATTCGTGGACCTTAGAATACAGAAATATTCGTGGACCTTAGATTACAGAGATAATCGTGGACCTTAGATTACAGAAATATTCGTGGACTTTAGATTACAGAGATAATCGTGGAACTTACATTTCAAAGATATTCGTGGACCTTAGAATACAGAAATATTCGTGGACCTTAGATTACAGAAATATTCGTGGACCTTAGATTACAGAGATAATCGTGGAACTTACATTTCAAAGATATTCGTGGACCTTAGATTACGGAGATATTCGTGGACCTTAGATTTAAAGAGATACCTAGTTTGCCTGTCCATCCATACACTAATGATTGAATGTTTCTGTTAACATTATATGTATAATTAATGTAGCGGTTATGTATGTTCACCCCCATACTCATGTTATAAAAATGTAAATAGTAATAGTGTTTATATTTTTTTAAGTGCATAGTTTACTTTCACCCCAATGCTCATGTTTCAAAGATGTAACAGGTGGTGGTTGCTCAGAGTTATATCTAAGACTTGTTAGGAGCGACCTTTGGCAAATGGGGAAAACCATCCAAGGTTCGTCGCTAGGTGGAGTAAGGCAATAGGAACAATGTGGCACAACAGGTTCTGTATAACCAATGGCTCTCGGCCCTGTTTAAAAAAATAACTGACATAAGGCACCGAGTAGGACTGATGGGTGCAATACTATGGCCGCCTCTTTATTTACAAAATAGTCAACAAGCCCCCTCACCCCATCCCCTTTATTTAAAAAAAATAAGCTTTTTAAAAATAATGTCTAAAAGTAAAAATATAACTCATTGTATTATACAAATATTTATATAAATTGACATTAAATTGTCATTAATAAAATAAAAAGCGTGGGTGATACCAATGTACTGAACTAATTAGGCCATTACATTAGTTGATTAGTAGCAATAAATAAATACTCTTAAATTAAGATGGACACCCAACTTATATTTTAGTAATGATTATTTATTTAAATATTTTTTTTTTACTTTTAGTACATTTTTATTACAGTTTTTTTTTAAAGGTTTGTTATTTTTTTTTTTTAATTTTATTTGTATTCTTTTTTTATGAAATGATGGGGTGTGGCTTGTTTGAGAAGAAATATGCTTGTTCTATTTTATTCAATCTGAATGGCACAAGACGTTTTAAATTTAGATCGACCCATTTAGGTAATTATGATTGTGGAGAAATAATATAGTCTAAGTTTGATGACGCAATTCGCTAGGCTCCGCCCACCGCAGTATCTATGGCGTCATTCCGCCATCTTGAGTGTAAATATTGGAGCTTTAGTGTATACGTCATTTGGTACAAATGACGTATATTAACCGACAGTTGGGAGCACATGGTTTGTTTATGATCAGTCGAGCTCTGTGCATCATAGGATGCGGATGCATGTTCTAGTAGTCTAGCTTTGGGCATCGATGTAGATGGATGCATATTTACAGTTTGCTATTGTACTCCTCCTGGATCTACATTTATGTCAGTTCATGTTCAAGTATTAAATGATTGTTTGATGTTACTTCACTGGAGTTAACTTCGTGATTTGTGTTGTCTGATTTATTACACCTTCTACAAGCATCATCATTAAAAGGATCCGTAACAATGATTTTTCTTTTAAAGTGTGAATAACAAATGTAAATAGCACGTAATTGATTTTAATTATTATTATAAGCAACCCTTAGATAAATTACACATAGTTAATTTTGATCTTATGGAACAACATTGCAGACGCTAACATGCACTCAAGACCAAATAAATTAGCCCAAGAGGAAAGATTTAATAGCAGAATTTTTTTTTATATAAATCAAAAAAATAAACATTACTATCACTTATCAGTGTGACATGCTTTGTTTAAGAAACGATCTGTAAGTCTGGCGCCGCTAAACGCAAGTTAAAAGCTGCAAATTAGGCATAAACTTATTCTTAAAAGTAAGTTATATTAAATTTCCTAAAAAAAAAATGAAGATTTTAGAATAACCGCTAAAAATCAAACAGTAGTCGATATTGTCGGTCATAAACAACTGTAAATGTCTCCGTCTGGTGATGAAACAGATGGCGCTGTTCTCTTACTTTCTCTACCAAAAATTTAGAGGAACATTGAGATTCGGGAATTCATTGTTTTAGTGAACACAGAAGGTCACCGGAAAGCCATTATTGCTTTTAAAAATAATGTCTTGTGGTCCGACTTATCCCATCCATTGGTATTTGTGAATCTGCCCCTGCACCATAAGCCCGTTATTGAATGTGTGCCATATCTGTTGGCCTAATCAATATACTACGTCAAAGGACGTGATTTGGAAGATTAAAACAACTCCTAGAGAAATACCGTTATATTTCCATCTCTGAAAACCCAGTTTCAGCTTCAGTAAGCCGATTACGAAATTAAAAGTTCTAGAATAAAGAATAATAAATTTTAAAAAAATGTATGCCTTAATCCAGTTAATAACAGTTAGCGGTAAAATAATCAACAAATATATCTTAAAGGCCTATATTACTTTTGATACTGAGAAATAAAAACCTTGAGGAATAAATACGTGTACTAACATATTATTCCAAAATCGTTTAGTTGATATTTATCATGTTTAGCCGTAGACTTCTAGATCTGATAATGTGATTAAAAAAAGTATGTAGGCCTAACAAATATATTTACGTAATATCATTTTTAAAAAGATATCTAGGCAGTGGCGTAGTGAGGGTAGGGGCACGGGGGGGGTCATCATGCCCCGCGCTACTCACAAAGGGGCGCCAAATGGTATATTTTACATATAGTATTATATGGTTTTTTAATGGGGGGGCGCTAAAAGGTTATTGTGCCTCGGGCGCGAGTTAAGCTGTATTAGGCCTAACATATGGTTACAATATTTTTTTAGCTCTTATGCATTGAATCAAATTTTTTTACATTCTTTTTCACGTCACGGACCTAAAGAGATGATATTTAAATTATTCTATTGCGAGAACCTTTCTGAATATCTGAGCTGTTCCTAGCAAGTCAACATTCTGCAATTCGATTATGTTAAAACTTCCTTGGTATCTATTCTGTGATGATGTCGAGATTTTCTTTTTTCATAACTCATAGAGTTCCTACATCAAGAGGCCCGGTGATGGTTTTCATTAACACATTCTCTCAATTTCCATCTCTAGACTTATTTACGAGTGGAATTTTTCAAAGTGTTCGAACGAACATTCGTATCAGTAAGCTTTATTATGTGATAAATAATTTAACTATTTCAAGATAGTTGCCCAACAGTTGTTTTTTTTTACAACTATAATGATAAACATTTTGTGTTAGAAAAAAGTTATGAGTGAGCTGTTGTTACTTATCTATCAGAATGATTACTTTTTTTTTTGTGACAGTCTAACACACAAGCTCATTAAGTATTCAATGAATTAAACTAAATTGGAATTTACTTAACAGAGTGCGCATTGGGCATGCGCATTGGGTCTCTACTACAACAGAGCCTTGAAAAGCAGCAACTTTACATTTGTTATAAAATTTTCCTATTTCTTTTTTTCCACCTTTGGTGATGCGATAACACTAAATATCTGTAGAGGTTTTCAGATGTATCTGACAATGTACATTGTGATTGAGTTGGAGGCTAGAAGACGGTGATGTTCATGGCACCGACTTCAGTTAGGTGACGGGGAGGGGGGGAGGGACATTTCCCAAACAAATTTCTAACCGAACACTTTACAGTGGATATCTTGAAACTGAGGTCTATTAAATGCCAGATAAAATGATTGAATGATAGCCAGAGCTATTCCTAGTTTGTTTGTTTGTATGTTTTCTTTGTTTTCTTTTTTTTTTCAAAAAAAGGGGGGGGGGGGGAGAGTCAGAAAATAGGTCCCCAATGGGGTCCTAGGCTGAGACATTTATAGATATTTACGGGCCAGGGCAGAGAATATACGTGGGAAGGGAAGCTAGACAGAGATATTAGGCAAAGAAAACATGGACGGCCTAGGCACAGACTTTTAGATATAATGGGGGCCTGGGTGAAAGAACCTGTCGGTTTATTATGGCATCGTATCTTTTGATAGGACTTTGTAGGCAACTGGAAGGGGGCTCTTTTGAAGTACGGTCCTTATTAGGCGGTCTCCTAGTTTGCTTATCTATAAGAAAGGCTATGGGGATAAAATTTAACATATCCATTTTCTTGCATAGATTTAAAACATACATCGGTTAAATATGACGAATAGCTAAAATATAGTTTAAACAACAATACAGCATTTGATCTACGTAGTTGGAAGCATTAAATTAAGTATGTGACGTGTTTTCCAAAAATGTAAAATAAAAAAAAAGAATAAATATAGTGTTATAACATTCCAACTTAAAGTGAGAAATAGTATCATACAAATTGAAGACGGCATTATATCGATCAAACACATTCTAAGCTCCGCGGGAAAGCGAAAAATGATATGTGATTTTCAGTACTCGAGCTCTTAGTCGCTTAAATCTATATATTGTATTCTTTTTTTTTCTTATTATTAAAAGATCCGTATGAAAAGAAATATGCAATCTGTTTTATGTCTTTTGACTCTTATTCTTCTTATGTTTATTGAATTATTTGAACACGGAGTTCGAAAACACGTTTCATTTTAGCTTTATGAATTCAGGGAGAAAAGCGGGGTGGGGGGGGGTATTAAGGTGATGCTTGTTCTGGGTATCTACAACTATAAACTTATTTTTAAACTATATGTGTCAATCCTATTTTAATTGTGCGTTTTATTCCTCAACGTCGTCCAGGTCCGCAATATTCGACCGGTGTAACGCGTATCCATAAATATAAAGAACGTAATTTATGTGTATCCGCCAATCATAAGATAGTCCGCAGAAGGAAATATACCTAAGCCATAAGTGTTTAAGTGAAAACGATTAATGGATGTTGGTTATTATTACTTTATATTAGTTTTTTTTTGTTTTGTTTATTAAAGATACACATTCGTAGTCATCAAATATATACAAATGTTAACGCGAAAAACATTTTTTTTTTAATTTAGTGGATTAGGGTCCATTCGTCTTCTTTGACTCAAGGCCCAAAATTTCTCTCTGTAGTCCTGCTTATGGACCACTGGATAAACAAATTTATATTATTGAATTTACCGCTGTGGCGCTCGAATAAAGGTCGTGAATTTCAACTCTTCCCCCCAAGCAAGTCCTATCCTGATAACTGACTTCTGGATACTGATAACTTTTCAAATCTATTTTTACTCTTGTATAAGTCAATAACTGTTTGTTGTTGTTTTAGAATGATGCTACCTGAATCAAATATGAATGTTATAAATAACATGACGTCAATGAGAGTTGCAATAAATAGTAAAAGTCGTAAGATACTCATTTTATCCAAACTTTGTAAAAAAAAAAGTAGGCTAATTAATAATAAAAAGTATTAGCTCATTGGGAGTCGAACCAATCTCATTAAAGAGATGCATGCTGTCATACAATAGTTGAGGATGGGAAATGGGTTCTAGTTTGTTTTTAAGTGTTTGTTTGTTTTTGGTTTAAAACCGTAAAATAGGGAAGGAGGACTCCTTGATTTTAGTTATATTAGGCAAATTCGATTTTGAAGTTTGTTATTTGGCCTTATATTTGGAAAAGGGGGGGGGGGGTATTGACGTAATTTTACGGGGGGGGGGGGGGGGAGTCTAAATAGTCTTAAAATTTGTTGACTTAATTCATGGACGAGCCCTTCATGGCGGCAAAATATTCCTTTAAAAATAAAATTTTGAAATTAACAAAAAATTTCCAATTTATCGATTCTAAATTCATGTAAATGTAAAGCCTCTTTTAAAATCACTTTTTAACCCACGTATATTCATTAAGTGGGACGGATGGCCGAGTTGTGTAGATACTCGACTGTCAACCTGAGAGTCTTGGGTTCGATCCTCGGTGAGAACCCTGGGAATTTTCCAGGTGAAATGTGTTTCAAAGTCGTCCCACAAGTCCACCCAGCTTTATATGGGTACTGACTTTATTAAGTTGGGGAAGTAAAGGCGGCTGGGCGTTGTGCTAACCACACAATCCCTTCATATGCCAAGGTTATAGAAACAGATGAATTCTACACTTTATCTGCCCCGATGGCCCGGTAGGGCTAAGGAAACTGGTTGGGCTAAAAGAAGTTTTAATACATTAAACCAATGTCATCTTTTACTTTTTATACATTAACTGTCAACATTCAAAAACTCAACTTTTCATTGAATGAAGTCTAAACAATAGGTTTTAATAAGAAGTAGCATTTTATTTTTATTTTTAAGATCGGATAGGTTTCGGAAGATATCCACTTGAAAGTTAAGGAAAACAAAATGTGTAAATGACAAAATGAAGAACTGAAGTTTTTCCCTAAATACTCAAATTGCCGCACCATCTCAGTAGAGAGTGTTCAATGCATTCTACTAAGCCCTGTGTGATAAAATTGTTTTGGAAAAAAATGTTTGAGACAGTACAGTTTATGGCACAGTCATCACTGGGATCGAAATTGAAATAGTGTAGTTAAAAGACAGGAATCGAGAAGAGTGGAGTCAGACCCAACGGATGAAGACAGTTAAAGTACAAAATAAAAGCTGTAAGTGAATTGGATGGCACAGCTACTTGTTTTATTGTGTTATATATGATTGTGTTATGACAAAATAATGCACCTCGGTTCAAAGGTTTTAATAAAATTTTACAAAAAAATATAAAAAGTAAACATTTCAATTGTTACAATTGATTTGAGAAACCTAGTTAAATACGCGAATACTGTAAGAAAAGAAGATAGGTCAAAGGTTGAGGCAAAGACAGTAGTACAAGTAGTTTATGTGGAGCCAGAATTCAGTACTTGCCTAACAAATACTCATAGTCCTAAAACATTTCTCAAAATTCATTTGTATTTCTGAACTGTTAACGTCCTATAAAGATCAATACTGTGAAACATTTGGGCACATTCATTGAGCATTTCATACCTATATCAATAATGACATACCAACAGCCAAAATATTATCATACAATAATAAAACTAAGCAAATACTGTGAGAGATTTAAGGGTTATTTTTGTAGTGGATTAAATTCAGGAAATAGAATTCTGGAGCGAATGAGTCCTCTTCAGATTTTTTTTAAAAATACATCTGTATTTTTAACAGAAATTCTCTGGATTTCCCAATATACAGTTTTACGCGCATCCTCGAGCAGAAGCAGTTGCAGTTTAAATGTTAATTAAATGTAAAAATAAATCGAAATGTTTGTTCCAGGCCTCGTTTATGGCTTTAACTCTTAGGCCCCGAAAAGACACTTTTCCCAGGCCCGCAAACGATACTCGGCCTGGGCTAATATTAAAGGTCGCTGTGCTAAATACCCTCAAGATAATCCAGTGTAAAAATTTGACCCCTCACAGTCACAGCAAACAGGTGTGAAGAAGATATGTTTCCAGAAAGGGCCACGTTACACTATGGTGCAATGGGGTGCAAAACACCCGGGAGGCAGCCTATAAGGGGAGGCAAAATCCTGCCTTAAAGATACAATTTAATACGAAAATACATTTTTATGAGAAATTAAAGCTGCGAAGTCATTTATCTAAGGATATCAATAAACTAGACAGGGGTTTAATGAAGTGGTTGTAGTCAAAGAATAGGAATTACATTTCTGAAACAAAAATAACTTCTCGTATTCTGTGAAACATTTATTACGGAAAAGTTATATAGGCTATATTATATATATATATATAGTTACAACTCTTAATTCTGTTTATAAATTAAACATAACACACATACGTGGATTCCAAGAGTATTTCTTCTATATTTTAGACATAGACAACAACAATAAAACATCGCCACTCTTTTCTGCCGGTTCCTACGTCAGTTCTTTTACTGCGTCATCGCGTTCACTCTGTAGACTGTACGGTGCGCACCGCGAGGGTCGTAACACTGCCCCCCCCCCTCTTAATTCTGTCCGTCCCGGACAGGTCAGTTCTCACAACAGAATTTGCAAGGTCTATCGAGGTGCGGGCGTTTAGCCGTCTGATATCCTTGCATTCTTTTAGCGTCCGGGATGCTGGCGTAGAATCTGGATCGATCGGGGTGCTTGTTCCTCTGGACCAGCTCTTGGGACTGGCCACCAGAGCAGGCGCAGCAAGTGGGGTCGCTGGCCTCATTAGGTTCTGGGCCTTCATTAGTCGCTGGGCTTTCATTAGGTTCTGGGCCTTCATTAAATGCTGGACCTTCATTAGTCGCTGGGCCTTCATTAGGTTTTGGGCTTCATTAGGTGCTCGGTCTTCGTTAGGTGCTGGGACTTCATTAGGTGCTGGGACTTCATTAGGTGCAGGGACTTCATTAGGTGCAGGGACTTCCTTAGGTGCAGGGACTTCATTAGGTGCAGGGACTTCATTAGGTGCAGGGACTTCATTAGGTTCGGGGCCTTCATTAGGTTCTGGGCCTTCATTAGTCGCTGGGCCTTCACTAGGTGCTGGGCCTTCATTAGGTTCGGGGCATTCATTAGGTGCTGGGCCTTCATTAGGTGCTGGGCCTTTTTTATGTCTGGATAACGAATGGCATCGATGGCAGTTCGGAGCAGCTCAGAGGCCTTATTTCTAAGAGCCAAGACAAGGACCGTGGCTTTGTCTTCTCTGGTCCAGTTGTTTATATGCACTGCTGCCTCTTGTATACGGACCATGAAATTGTTCCGTCAAGTGTAGGCATGGGCATCTTGCCTACGGTTTTCGGGGTTGCAGTCTGTGTCAACTGAACTTTCCTCAGTTCTTCTCAGATATCTCCAATCTCTCCATCATACCTGGCAGTTGTGTCCTTGATCTGAGCTTGGAGTTCCATTATCCGGCCGTTGACCTTTTCCTTAATTTCAACCTTCACCTTCTCAATTCTAGTGTTGAGATCTTCCTTCAGATCTCCTATTTCGTCTCTTATTGCTTGAAATAATTCTTTCCTTTCATTCTTCAGTAATTCTTTCATTTCATTCTGGCCTTCTTTCATTTCTTTTCTTAACTTTTCGATTTCAGACTCAAACCGGTAGCTCTCAGGAACATTTCCTTCCTTTATCAGGGCATCTTTTAGTCTAGATGTCAACTGCTTCTTGTTGCCGTCAGTAGGGAGGCCCCTATTATCTAATTCTTTTATCAACTCTACAACTAGAAGTTTACTTAGCTTCTTGCCGGCCATTTTCAGAAAAGAAATTCCGACTTCTGACACCAATGTAGTAACTCTTAATTCTGTTTATAAAATCAAAATAACACACAGGCGTGGATTCCAAGAGTATTTCTTCTATCTTTTAGACATAGACAACAACAATAACAACGCCACTCTTTTCTGCCGGTTCCTACGTCACTTCTTCTACTGCGTAATCGCGTTCGCTCTGTAGACTGTACGGTGCGCACCGAGAGGGTCGTAACAATATATATATATATATATATATATATATATATATATATATATATATATATATATATATATATTTTATATATATATATTTATATATATATATATAATATGATATATCATCTTATATGGGTATAGCTCTAAACATTTTACTAACACTGTTACTGCAGGGTATGAGGACCTCTGGGTCAATGCGCATGTGGAGCCCTACTATATCTACATCTCTCTGGATAAAATCCTCACTTTTATGGGGGGAAAATGAGAAGAGACATTCTGAGATCAGAATGCGATTTATTTACTAAAAGAAGATTCTTCAAAGGATGTAATTTTCTTTTTTTCTTCTG
>JAGDYQ010000023.1:7745253-8046864 GCA_021962125.1 Bulinus truncatus | reverse complement strand
AAAATATTAAGATCGAATTTAAGACAATAGTATTTATACTTATATAATCTTGACCATGGGCTAAGGGAAATGTTCGTCGATATTAAATATCATGTCTGTCAACACATTCTATCAATAGGCCATGTTCCTATGTTGCTTTACCTAAGTAAATGATTGGCTTTTGACCACTATGGTTAAGATACGGTCAATCTTGACCTTGGGCTAAAACTATTACCTGATAACATAAACTTCCTGTTGATGTAAAGTTAGCCAGGGATTGACTTCGACCACTGTCGGGCCAATGGAGCTGATTGGTGTACTTTAGAAAAAATGTACTTAAACATACCTATTTTTACATATATTTATATCCAGGTATTACATTTTACATTTTATGATAAAATTAGCGGTTAGGTCCGGTGGGGATATTTTCCGCTGGGGGATTAGTCCACTGGGGGTTTTGTCCGGATACCCAAAAAGACACATTGTTGTAATATCCCCCGTGCTAGCTAATAATCTCGCCTAAATGCAAGATGTCATATAATGTAAACAACGCTGAATACATTTCCTAAGGCTCCACATTTCAGGAAAGTTATATTTTATATTACATTTACACAGAGAAGGGTTAACAAGGACACGTATTTCAACAGAACCTGGATTGAATACAAACATGGGTTTGGTACGGTCTGCAACGACTACTGGATCGGTAATGAAAACATTTTCATGCTTACTAATACAGTAAGTTGAAATATTACATGTACATATGTTGTGTTTGTCCGGGGTCCGTATAGTATAGGGAGGGGGGCCCATCAGAAGTGGGAGATATAGTAATTTACCTGCTGTGTCAGAGCGGCCAAGCTGACCATTATTGTAAGCACTAATTAAATTACCAAACTCTTTCTGTATTCAGTCATTTTATTTGTAGACCTAAAAAAAGTGAGGTTTTTTTCACTTTCACTTATTAAATGGCTGTCCACTTGTGGCCAATGGGACGGGGTGGGTGTCTACACAAATCTCATTTGTACAGACATAACTAAATAATGAAATAGTCATACTTAAGTTTTTAAAGTACAGGTCGTGAGACATTTGGTTAAATCCCTTAGTTAGGACAGCACGGACTTAACTGATATTTTTTGCATTTTATCCGGGAGAGGGGTGGGTGGGGGCACGCAAGATGCCATTGACAGCTTCAATCTGTTATTTGTTTGAATCAATAAACTTCAAACAGTCGCAACATAGTCAATTTATAAAGATTGATTGAACTAATAAGTAGTTGGCACAAAACTCAACGAAAATCTGTAAGTAGCCCCCAAGAGCCACATGCGGCCACAGTTATTAAAATATACTTTCCAAGCAGAGATGGCCGTGTTATAGAGGCGAACCTAGGGTGGAGGGAGGGGGGTGTTCAAATTAGAAAGTCCCCCCGGGCCCTATCTTGAGGGGGGACTCCAAATATTTTTTTACATTGAGTATTAATTACATAATCTTATGTCAGTGTCGAATGTCAAAATGCAGGGCCCCCATAGAGGCCTAACCCCCGGGCCCCCAAATCCATAGGTTCGGCACTACCGTATTATTGTGGTTGGGTACGATCTAGGGCGAGTGTCCATGTGGGCCTAAAGTTGTACCTGTTGACTATATTATCTTACCTAACTTGTCCCATCGGAGGGTCCCCAATTAGGTCTCCACCCCTCTCCTCACCCCCAAATCCGCTACCGCTCCTTTATTGTATTCCTTAATTTGTTCATGAAAACTTTTATCGAACGAAAAAATTAAAGAAAACTTTCACTTTGAGATTTGACTGTGTCTTACTCTTTTTACCCCCCCCCCCTTCCCTTTTCCCCCTCCTCTCCCTCCCCCCAAACCACCAGGGCAGCTACGAGCTCAGGATAGACATGGAGTACAGATCAGTGCGTTACTACGCCACCTACAAGGAGTTCTACGTCGACAACGAGGCCGAGAAGTACCGGCTCCACATTAACGGCTACAGGGGCAACATCTACAACAACTTCGACCTGCACAACGGCATGCAGTTCAGCACCCCGGACTCCGACAACGACAACGCCAGCTGGAGCTGCGCCAAACAGTACAACAACGGGTGGTGGTACAAGGGCTGCCACAACGTGAACCTGAACGGTCATTTCCACCTCTCTAACGTGTACGCCCAAGGGATCGTCTGGTATTCTCTGACCGGTCATGCTGACTCGTTGTCTAGTGTAGAGATGAAAATACGAAAGAAGGCCATCACGTCAGGTTCGTTTGGATGACTGTCTGCGTCACTGCCTCGTACAAACTGGAACATTATGACAGTTTTACCTTGCAGTTCGCTAGGTTATTTTTGGTTTCGGACAGATCCGATTTTTTGTCATGATTTTTATTACTATTGTTTATGTTTGACGATTTTAAACTAGAATACTGTTGTATTAATACTTTACTTTCGATGTAACGCAGAACCCACACTGTTATTATGTATATACTAGCTGTACCCTGCAAAATCTTTGCATAGAATTATATCCCCTTAGGCTTGATCGGTAGGCTAGGTTATTTTTGGTTTCGGGCAGATCCGATTTTTTCATGATTTTATTTTAAACTGGAATAATGTTGTATTAATCCTTTACTTTCGATTTAACGCAGAACCCAAATCGCTAATGTATATATATATTCGTCTTCGACAATTGTATAAGTATTAATTAGATTTGATTTATTTTATTTGTTCTATTCTACGAGTGTTTATAATTATTTACGACTATTCCTGGATTAACTTTTTTTATTTTAGTATAAATTAAAAAAAAATATTTATTGTTTATTACTGTTTCCATATTTAAAAAAAATTTCTTGTGTTTTTTAACAATACCTAATTTAAGTAAAAGTCTTAACTTCATATTGTATGTTTCACTTCATATTGAATGTGTTTCTTGCTGCAGCTGATGCTGTCTTCTAGTGTACATTACACATACACTCTTCCCTATATATGGCACGCTATATTCCAAGTTATCCGAAATATGAGTCATCCATACGTTCTTTAGAAACTTAAGATAAGCATTTAAAAAGCAAATCTTTTGATTGGATGAAAACAAATGATATTTTGATAAAATCGTACTAAATATGTTGATTGTTAACTTTAAAAAAAAAGCAGGTGGATGTGACAGACACAAGCAGTACAAAGACATTGTTGACCTTTCACCTGTCAAACTCAGTAATGGGTCATCGATGTCTAACTACTTTGTACTTTTTAAAGGTGTTAATAGTTTAGAAGAGGGTAGATTTAAAACAGATGAAATAAATTTAACATTACATAACTAAATGACTGGTAGACTAATTAGACAGCTGGAAAGGCCGACAGACACAAAGATGAAGAGAGTGGGAGGGGAGAGAAAGAGAGGAAAATAGTGAGGAAGGAAAGAGAGAGAAAAGGGGAGAGAGAGAGAGAGAGAGAGAGAGAAAGAGAGAGAGAGAGGGGAAGGGCAGAAAGAGATGGGGGGGATAAAGAGAGAGAGGAAAAGGCAGAAAGATATAAGGGGGATAAAGAGAGAGAGGGAAGGGCAGAAAGAGATAATGGGGATAAAGAGAGAGAGGGGAAGGGCAGAAAGAGAAAAGGGGGATAAAGAGAGAGAGAGAGGGGGGGAAGGGCAGAAAGAGATAAGGGGAAGAGAGAGAGAGGGGAAAGGCAGAAAGAGATAAGGGGGATAAAGAGAGAGAGGGAAGTGCAGAAAGATATTAGGGGAAGAAAGAGAGAGAGAGGGAAGTGCAGAAAGATATAAGGGGGATAAAGAGAGAGAGAGGGAAGGAATGGGAGAAAGAGAAAAGGGGATAAAGAGAGAGAGAGGGGGAAGGGCAGAAAGATATAAAGGGATAAAGTGAGAGAGAGAGGGGGGGAAGGGCAGAAAGATATGCGGGGGATAAAGTGAGAGAGGGAAGGGCAGAAAGAGATAAGGGGGATAAAGAGAGAGAGGGGGAAGGGCAGAAAGATCTTTGGGGAAGAAAGAGAGAGAGAGGGAAGGGCAGAAAGATATAAGGGGGATAAAGTGAGAGAGAGGGGGGAAGGGCAGAAAGATATTAGGGGAAGAAAGAGAAAGAGGGGGAAGGGCAGAAAGATATAAGGGGGATAAAGTGAGAGAGAGAGGGGGAAGGGCAGAAAGATATAAGGGGGATAAAGTGAGAGAGAGGGGGAAGGGCAGAAAGATATTAGGGGAAGAAAGAGAAAGACGGGGAAGGGCAGAAAGATATAAGGGGGATAAAGTGAGAGAGAGGGGGAAGGGCAGAAAGATATTAGGGGAAGAAAGAGAGAGAGAGGGAAGGGCACAAATATATAAGGGGGATAGAGAGAGAGAGAGGGAGGGGCAGAAAGGTATTAGGGGAAGAAAGAGAGAGAAAGGGGAAGGGCAGAAAGATATTAGGGGAAGAAAGAGAGAGAGAGAGGGAAAAGGGCAGAAAGATATTAGGGGAAGAAAGAGAGAGAGAGAGGGGGGAAGGGCAGAAAGGTATAAGGGGAAGAAAGAGAGAGAGAGGGAAGGGCAGAAAGATATTAGGGGAAAAAAGAGAGAGAGGGGGAAGGGCAGAAAGGTATAAGGGGAAAGAGAGAGAGAGAGAGGGGAAGGGCAGAACGATATAAGGGGAAGAGAGAGAGAGAGGGGGGAAGGGCAGAAAGATATAAGGGGGATAAAGTGAGAGAGAGAGGGGGAAGGGAGGAAAGATATTAGGGGAAGAAAGAGAGAGAGAGGGAAGGGCAGAAAGATATAAGGGGAATAAAGTAAGAGAGAGGGGGAAGGGCAGAAAGGTATTAGGGGAAGAAAGAGAGAGAGAGGGAAGGGCAGAAAGATATAAGGGGGATAAAGTGAGAGAGAGGTGGAAGGGCAGAAAGGTATTAGGGGAAGAAAGAGAGAGAGAGGGAAGGGCAGAAAGATATAAGGGGGATAAAGTGAGAGAGAAAGGGGGAAGGGCAGAAAGATATAATGGGGATAAAGTGAGAGAGAGGGGGAAGGGCAGAAAGATATTAGGGGGAAGAAAGAGAGAGAGGGGGAAGGGCATAAAGATATTAGGGGAAGAAAGAGAGAGAGAGAGAAGGGCACAAATATATAAGGGGGATAGAGAGAGAGAGGGGGAAGGGCAGAAAGGTATTAGGGGAAGAAAGAGAGAGAGAGGGAAGGGCAGAAAGATATTAGGGGAAGAAAGAGAGAGAGGGGGAAGTGCAGAAAGATATTAGGGGAAGAAAGAGAGAGAGGGGGAAGTGCAGAAAGATATTAGGGGAAGAAAGAGAGAGAGGGGGAAGTGCAGAAAGATATTAGGGGAAGAAAGAGAGAGAGAGAGGGGGAAGGGCAGAAAGGTAAAAGGGGAAGAAAGAGAGAGAGGGAAGGGCAGAAAGATATTAGGGGAAGAAAGAGAGAGAGGGGGGAAGGGCAGAAAGGTATAAGGGGAAGAAAGAGAGAGAGAGGGAAGGGCAGAAAGATATTAGGGGAAAAAAAGAGAGAGAGGGGGAAGGGCAGAAAGGTATAAGGGGGAAGAGAGAGAGAGAGAGAGAGGGGAAGGGCAGAACGATATAAGGGGAAGAGAGAGAGAGAGGGGGAAGGGCAGAAAGATATAAGGGGGATAAAGTGAGAGAGAGAGGGGGAAGGGCAGAAAGATATTAGGGGAAGAAAGAGAGAGAGAGGGAAGGGCAGAAAGATATAAGGGGAATAAAGTAAGAGAGAGGGGGAAGGGCAGAAAGGTATTAGGGGAAGAAAGAGAGAGAGAGGAAGGGCAGAAAGATATAAGGGGGATAAAGTGAGAGAGAAAGGGGGAAGGGCAGAAAGATATAATGGGGATAAAGTGAAGTGAGAGAGAGGGGAAGGGCAGAAAGGTATTAGGGGAAGAAAGAGAGAGAGAGGGAAGGGCAGAAAGATATAAGGGGGATAAAGTGAGAGAGAAAGGGGGAAGGGCAGAAAGATATAATGGGGATAAAGTGAGAGAGAGGGGGAAGGGCAGAAAGATATTAGGGGAAGAAAGAGAGAGAGAGGGGAAGGGCATAAAGATATTAGAGGAAGAAAGAGAGAGAGAGAAGGGCACAAATATATAAGGGGGATAGAGAGAGAGAGGGGGAAGGGCAGAAAGGTATTAGGGGAAGAAAGAGAGAGAGGGAAGGGCAGAAAGATATTAGGGGAAGAAAGAGAGAGAGGGAAGGGCAGAAAGATATTAGGGGAAGAAAGAGAGAGGGGGAAGGGCAGAAAGATATTAGGGGAAGAAAGAGAGAGAGAGGGAAGGGCAGAAAGATATTAGGGGAAGAAAGAGAGAGAGAGGGGGGGAAGGGCAGAAAGGCATAAGGGGAAGAAAGAGAGAGAGGGGGAAGGGCAGAAAGATATAAGAGGAAGAAAGAGAGAGAGGGGGGAAGGGCAGAAAGGTATAAGGGGAAGAAAGAGAGAGAGAGAGAGGGAAGGGCAGAAAGGCATAAGGGGAAGAGAGAGAGAGGGGGGAAGTGCAGAAAGATATAAGGGAAGAGAGAGAGAGAGAGAGGGAAGGGCAGAAAGATATTAGGGGGAAGAGAGAGAGAGGGGGGAAGGGCAGAAAGATATTAGGGGAAGAAAGAGAGAGAGGGGGAAGGGCAGAAACGTATTAGAGGAAGAAAGAGAGAGAGGGGGAAGGGCAGAAAGATATAAGGGTGATAAAGTGAGAGAGAGAGGGGAAAGGGCAGAAAGATATTAGGAGAAGAAAGAGAGAGAGAGGGAAGGGCAGAAAGATATAAGAGGGATAAAGTGAGAGAGAGAGGGGGAAGGGCAGAAAGATATAATGGGGATAAAGTGAGAGAGAGGGGGAAGGGCAGAAAGATATTAGGGGAAGAAAGAGAGAGAGGGGGAAGGGCATAAAGATATTAGGGGAAGAAAGAGAGAGAGAGGGAAGGGCACAAATATATAAGGGGGATAGAGAGAGAGAGGGGGAAGGGCAGAAAGGTATTAGGGGAAGAAAGAGAGAGAGAGGGGGAAGGGCAGAAAGATATTAGGGGAAGAAAGAGAGAGAGAGGGAAGGGCAGAATGATATTAGGGGAAGAAAGAGAGAGAGAGAGAGGGAAGGGCAGAAAGATATTAGGGGAAGAAAGAGAGAGAGAGGGGGAAGGGCAGAAAGATATTAGGGGAAGAAAGAGAGAGAGGGGAAGGGCAGAAAGATATTAGGGGAAGAAAGAGAGAGGGGGAAGGGCAGAAAGATATTAGGGAAAGAGAGAGAGAGAGGGGGGGGGGAGGGCAGAAAGAAATTAGGGGAAGAAAGAGAGAGAGAGGGGGGGAAGGGCAGAAAGGCATAAGGGGAAGAAAGAGAGAGAGAGGGAAGGGTAGAAAGATATTAGAGGAAGAAAGAGAGAGAGAGGGGGGAAGGGCAGAAAGGTATAAGGGGAAGAAAGAGAGAGAGAGAGGGGGAAGGGCAGAAAGGTATAAGGGGAAGAAAGAGAGAGGGAAGGGCAGAAAGATATTAGGGGAAAAAAAGAGAGAGAGAGGGGGAAGGGCAGAAAGGTATAAGGGGAAGAGAGAGAGAGGGGGGGGGAAGGGCAGAACGATATAAGGGGAAGAGAGAGAGAGAGGGGGGAAGGGCAGAAAGATATAAGGGGGATAAAGTGAGAGAGAGAGGGGGAAGGGCAGAAAGATATTAGGGGAAGAAAGAGAGAGGGAAGGGCAGAAAGATATAAGGGGAATAAAGTAAGAGAGAGGGGGAAGGGCAGAAAGGTATTAGGGGAAGAAAGAGAGAGAGAGGGAAGGGCAGAAAGATATAAGGGGGATAAAGTGAGAGAGAGGTGGAAGGGCAGAAAGGTATTAGGGGAAGAAAGAGAGAGAGAGGGAAGGGCAGAAAGATATAAGGGGGATAAAGTGAGAGAGAAAGGGGGAAGGGCAGAAAGATATAATGGGGATAAAGTGAGAGAGAGGGGGAAGGGCAAAAAGATATTAGGGGAAGAAAGAGAGAGAGGGGGAAGGGCATAAAGATATTAGGGGAAGAAAGAGAGAGAGAGAAGGGCACAAATATATAAGGGGGATAGAGAGAGAGAGGGGGAAGGGCAGAAAGGTATTAGGGGAAGAAAGAGAGAGAGAGGGAAGGGCAGAAAGATATTAGGGGGGAAGAAAGAGAGAGAGAGAGGGAAGGGCAGAAAGATATTAGGGGAAGAAAGAGAGAGAGGGGGGAAGGGCAGAAAGATATTAGGGGAAGAAAGAGAGAGAGAGAGGGGGAAGGGCAGAAAGGTAAAAGGGGAAGAAAGAGAGAGAGGGAAGGGCAGAAAGATATTAGGGGAAGAAAGAGAGAGAGGGGGGAAGGGCAGAAAGGTATAAGGGGAAGAAAGAGAGAGAGAGGGGAAGGGCAGAAAGATATTAGGGGAAAAAAAGAGAGAGAGGGGGGAAGGGCAGAAAGGTATAAGGGGAAGAGAGAGAGAGAGAGAGAGGGGAAGGGCAGAACGATATAAGGGGAAGAGAGAGAGAGAGGGGGAAGGGCAGAAAGATATAAGGGGGATAAAGTGAGAGAGAGAGGGGGAAGGGCAGAAAGATATTAGGGGAAGAAAGAGAGAGAGAGGGAAGGGCAGAAAGATATAAGGGGAATAAAGTAAGAGAGAGGGGGAAGGGCAGAAAGGTATTAGGGGAAGAAAGAGAGAGAGAGAGGGAAGGGCAGAAAGATATAAGGGGGATAAAGTGAGGGAGAGTGGGAAGGGCAGAAAGGTATTAGGGGAAGAAAGAGAGAGGGAAGGGCAGAAAGATATAAGGGGGATAAAGTGAGAGAGAAAGGGGGAAGGGCAGAAAGATATAATGGGGATAAAGTGAGAGAGAGGGGAAGGGCAGAAAGGTATTAGGGGAAGAAAGAGAGAGAGAGGGAAGGGCAGAAAGATATTAGGGGAAGAAAGAGAGAGAGAGGGAAGGGCAGAAAGATATAAGGGGAATAAAGTAAGAGAGAGGGGGAAGGGCAGAAAGGTATTAGGGGAAGAAAGAGAGAGAGAGGGAAGGGCAGAAAGATATAAGGGGGATAAAGAGAGAGAGAGAAGGGGGAAGGGCAGAAAGATATAATGGGGATAAAGTGAGAGAGAGGGGAAGGGCAGAAAGGTATTAGGGGAAGAAAGAGAGAGAGAGGGAAGGGCAGAAAGATATAAGGGGGATAAAGTGAGAGAGAAAGGGGGAAGGGCAGAAAGATATAATGGGGATAAAGTGAGAGAGAGGGGGGAAGGGCAGAAAGATATTAGGGGAAGAAAGAGAGAGAGGGGGAAGGGCATAAAGATATTAGAGGAAGAAAGAGAGAGAGAGAAGGGCACAAATATATAAGGGGGATAGAGAGAGAGAGGGGGAAGGGCAGAAAGGTATTAGGGGAAGAAAGAGAGAGAGAGGGAAGGGCAGAAAGATATTAGGGGAAGAAAGAGAGAGAGGGAAGGGCAGAAAGATATTAGGGGAAGAAAGAGAGAGGGGGAAGGGCAGAAAGATATTAGGGGAAGAAAGAGAGAGAGAGGGAAGGGCAGAAAGATATTAGGGGAAGAAAGAGAGAGAGAGGGGGGGGAAGGGCAGAAAGGCATAAGGGGAAGAAAGAGAGAGAGGGGGAAGGGCAGAAAGATATAAGAGGAAGAAAAGAGAGAGAGAGAGGGGGAAGGGCAGAAAGGTATAAGGGGAAGAAAGAGAGAGAGAGGGGGAAGGGCAGAAAGGCATAAGGGGAAGAGAGAGAGAGAGGGGGAAGTGCAGAAAGATATAAGGGGAAGAGAGAGAGAGAGGGGGGGGGAAGGGCAGAAAGATATTAGGGGAAGAAAGAGAGAGGGGAAGGGCAGAACGATATAAGGGGAAGAAAGAGAGAGAGAGGGGGAAGGGCAGAAAGGTATTAGAGGAAGAAAGAGAGAGAGGGGGAAGGGCAGAAAGATATAAGGGTGATAAAGTGAGAGAGAGAGGGGAAGGGCAGAAAGATATTAGGAGAAGAAAGAGAGAGAGAGGGAAGGGCAGAAAGATATAAGAGGGATAAAGTGAGAGAGAGAGGGGGAAGGGCAGAAAGATATAATGGGGATAAAGTGAGAGAGAGGGGGAAGGGCAGAAAGATATTAGGGGAAGAAAGAGAGAGAGGGGGGAAGGGCATAAAGATATTAGGGGAAGAAAGAGAGAGAGAGAGGGAAGGGCACAAATATATAAGGGGGATAGAGAGAGAGAGGGGGAAGGGCAGAAAGGTATTAGGAGAAGAAAGAGAGAGAGAGGGGGAAGGGCAGAAAGATATTAGGGGAAGAAAGAGAGAGAGAGGGAAGGGCAGAAATATATTAGGGGAAGAAAGAGAGAGAGAGAGAGGGAAGGGCAGAAAGATATTAGGGGAAGAAAGAGAGAGAGAGAGGGGGGGAAGGGCAGAAAGATATTAGGGGAAGAAAGAGAGAGAGAGGGGGAAGGGCAGAAAGATATTAGGGGAAGAAAGAGAGAGAGAGGGAAGGGCAGAAAGATATTAGGGGAAGAAAGAGAGAGAGAGAGAAGGGCAGAAAGATATTAGGGGAAGAAAGAGAGAGGGGGAAGGGCAGAAAGATATTAGGGGAAGAGAGAGAGAGAGGGGGGGGGGAGGGCAGAAAGAAATTAGGGGAAGAAAGAGAGAGAGAGGGGGAAGGGCAGAAAGGCATAAGGGGGAAGAAAGAGAGAGAGAGGGAAGGGCAGAAAGATATTAGAGGAAGAAAGAGAGAGAGGGGGAAGGGCAGAAAGGTATAAGGGGAAGAAAGAGAGAGAGAGAGGGAAGGGCAGAAAGGCATAAGGGGAAGAGAGAGAGAGGGGGGAAGTGCAGAACGATATAAGGGGAAGAGAGAGAGAGAGAGAGGGAAGGGCAGAAAGATATAAGGGGAAGAGAGAGAGAGAGGGAAGGGCAGAAAGATATTAGGGGAAGAGAGAGAGAGAGGGGGGGGGCGGGAATGGCAGAAAGATATTAGGGGAAAAAAAGAGAGAGAGAGGGAAGGAATGGGAGAAAGAGAAAAGGGGATAAAGAGAGAGAGAGGGGGGAAGGGCAGAAAGATATTAGGGGAAGAAAGAGAGAGAGGGGGGAAGGGCAGAAAGGTATAAGGGGAAGAAAGAGAGAGAGAGGGAAGGGCAGAAAGATATTAGGGGGAAAAAGAGAGAGAGAGGGAAGGGCAGAAAGATATGAGGGGGATAAAGTAAGAGAGAGTGGGAAGGGCAGAAAGGTATTAGAGGAAGAAAGAGAGAGAGAGGGAAGGGCAGAAAGATATAAGGGGGATAAAGTGAGAGAGAGGGGGAAGGGCAGAAAGGTATTAGGGGAAGAAAGAGAGAGAGATGGAAGGGCAGAAAGATATAAGGGGGATAAAGTGAGAGAGAGGGGGAAGGGCAGAAAGGTATTAGGGGAAGAAAGAGAGAGAGATGGAAGGGCAGAAAGATATAAGGGGGATAAAGTGAGAGAGAGGGGGAAGGGCAGAAAGGTATTAGGGGAAGAAAGAGAGAGAGATGGAAGGGCAGAAAGATATAAGGGGGATAAAGTGAGAGAGAGAGAGGGGGAAGGGCAGAAAGATATAATGGGGATAAAGTGAAAGAGAGGGGGAAGGGCAGAAAGATATTAGGGGAAGAAAGAGAGAGAGGGGGAAGGGCATAAAGATATTAGGGGAAGAAAGAGAGAGAGAGGGAAGGGCACAAATATATAAGGGGGATAGAGAGAGAGAGGGGGAAGGGCAGAAAGGTATTAGGGGAAGAAAGAGAGAGAGAGGGAAGGGCAGAAAGATATTAGGGGAAGAAAGAGAGAGAGGTGAGGGCAGAATGATATTAGGGGAAGAAAGAGAGAGAGAGGGAAGGGCAGAAAGATATAAGGGGAAGAAAGAGAGAGAGAGGGAAGGGCAGAAAGATATTAGGGGAAGAAAGAGAGAGAGAGGGGGAAAGGGCAGAAAGGTATAAGGGGAAGAAAGAGAGAGAGAGGGAAGGGCAGAAAGATTTTAGAGGAAGAAAGAGAGAGAGGGGGGAAGGGCAGAAAGGTATAAGGGGAAGAGAGAGAGAGAGGGGGGGAAGTGCAGAAAGGTATAAGGGAAGAGAGAGAGAGGGGGAAGGGCAGAAAGGTATAAGGGGAAGAAAGAGATAGAGAGAGAGGGAAGGGCAGAAAGGTATAAGGGGAAGAGAGAGAGAGAGAGAGGGGGAAGTGCAGAACGATATAAGGGGAAGAGAGAGAGAGAGAGAGGAAGGGCAGAAAGATATAAGGGGAAGAGAGAGAGGGGGAAGGGCAGAAAGATATTAGGGGAAGAGAGAGAGAGAGAGAGAGAGGGAAGGGCAGAAAAATATTAGGGGAAGAAAGAGAGAGGGGGGAAGGGCAGAAAGGTATTAGAGGAAGAAAGAGAGAGAGGGGGGAAGGGCAGAAAGATATAAGGGGGATAAAGTGAGAGAGAGAGGGGGAAGGGCAGAAAGATATTAGGAGAAGAAAGAGAGAGAGAGGGAAGGGCAGAAAGATATAAGGGGGAAAAAGAGAGTGAGAGGGAGGGAAGAGCAGAAAGAGATAAGAGAAAGAGAGAGAGAGAGGAGGGGGGAGTGCAGAAAGATATAAGGGGAAGAGGGGGGAAGGGCAGAAAGATATAAGGGGGAAAAAGAGAGGGAGGGAGGGAAGAGCAGAAAGAGATAAGAGAAAGAGAGAGAGGGAAGGGCAGAAAGATATAATGGGGAGGAATAGAGAGAGGGAAGGGCAGAAAGAGATAATGGGGAGGAAGAGAGAGAGGGAAGGGCAGAAAGATATAATGGGGAGGAAGAGAGAGAGGGAAGGGCAGAAAGAGATAATGGGGAGGAAGAGAGAGAGAGAGGGGGAAGGGCAGAAAGAGATAATGGGGAGAAAGAGAGAGAGAGAGAGAGAGAGAGAGAGAGAGGAAAGGGCAGCAAGAGATATGGGGGAGGGGGAGAAAGGGAGAAATCAGACAGAAAGAAATGTTTATTTTTATCTCTCAGGAACTTACCACACGGTCGGCCACATTCTGTACCCCACGGGCCACTAAATTAAATTCCCCCCCCCATTCCCTCACAATTCATGAGTTTATTCCCGCGAACCCATTTAATCTATTCATTTTATTCATGTTTACCACTTTGTACGTATGATTGAATGTTTATCTTCATATAATAACAATCATCAGTAAGGGGTAACTTACTATAACTAGAAATTAGTAGTATTTAACAAAAATGATTTACATTAGAAAACAGATATGTCTTACTTCTTCTGCGTACAAGGAAAACGTTTCTCAGGGACCATTAATGGTCCGCGTACACCACCGGTTGCCGGAATCTCCTGACCTAGCACACTAAATGCGACAGCCACAGCTGTTGTGATACATTAATGAGCACAAAGTCAGGCAGTACATTAACAACGTTTTATTGAACTTGGTGCTCCACCAAGATAAAGGGCCGCTTCTCTCACAGGTGGGGTGGGGTTGTCCATTGAGCCATTCTTATGTATTTATGGGGCCACAAACAGATGAGTACGGACATAATTAGGGGCCCTGGGCTGAGTTTTACAGAAATATTTGGGAACCCAGGCAGATAATTCAAGAGATAAGGGGCTTTGGGTGGGGGGGGGGGCTAGGCGAAAATCACACAGGGGCCTTCTTAGGGTCAGGTAATTAATCCTTGAAGGCGGGTATGGTTCGGACATGTGTCATGGCATGATAGCCTGCCCCAAAAACCATTGTCCAACGAACTGTAGATAAATGCCGTCACAGAGGGCGCCAGTGGAGATGTTGGTTTGACAATATAAAAGAAATGGACAGGGGCTACCAATGAATAAACTTGTGACAGCCGCGCAGTATAGACAACTATGAAGAAATATGTCCGTTGATGTACCCATGCGTTCCACCAACGACTACATCGGATAAGGATATGATAATGAGGAATCCTTTAAGGGCTCACATTTGCTATAAAGGATTTCAGCCGTCTCCCAGTTTGCTTAAGTACAAGAACTGCTCAGAAAATACCAAAGCAAACAAAGTCTCAACCCACGCTACTAGCCGAGTATTTAGGACTGCAGGAGCCAGGGGTGATGTCAAAAGTTGTGACCTCTATCGAAAACCTAACGTGCCCCTCCACGGAGGTGCTGATCTCCCTGTGGAAGGAGGCCATCTCGTCGTTCCAATGCCAGGGCGCAGTGGTCAGCATCAGGAAAAACAGGTGTCTGAGCTGCTTTCGGACCATGGCGTGGGCGGGCGCGTGGAACAAGGCGTTGGTGAGTCGGAGGAACTGCGCGGTCACCTTGTAGATCTCCAGATGCTGCTGGGACAGGGCGCGGCTGCGGGCCAGGGGCGTCATCAGGGCGGAGGGCGACCACAGCAGGAAGAAAATGATGAGAAGTATGTTCGTGACCCTGGTGGAGGCGAGCAGGTAGTCGATCTGTCGGTTCTTGTGCCGCGTCATGTTCGTCTTGTCCTCCGTGTAGCTCCTGGCCTCTAAGGTCGTCCTGAAGGTCAGGAAGACGTTGACGAAGATGGCGCAGAATACAAGAGCGATGAAGATGGAGGACGAGACCTTGGTCAGTATGTCGGAGGTGATGGTCGTGTTGTACTTGCACGGTACCAGCCTCGGGTCCATGCTGGGCTCGTAGGCGCCCCAGATGGAGATAATCATCAGGCACATGCATACAATGTACGTCCACATCAAACTGATGATCTTGATCGACTTCACGTCGTTTAGGAAAGACGAGTAGCTCGTGGGCCACTGAACCGCGATGAATCGGTCGAGGGCGATCAGCAGGTAGGTGTACAGCGTGCCACTCCCGGGCAGCCCCAGGGACGTCAGAAGAAAGAGGCAGGCGAAGCGACTGGTGAACAGTTTTGTGCGGATTCTAGGCAGGTACCTGAAGGCGAAGGAAGGCATGCTGAAGAACCCGACGAGGATGTTCGATATGGACAAGCTGAGCAGCATGTACCTTCCCCCGGGGTAAAGGCTCGGGGAGAGGATGAGGAGATCAGAGCACCACCACGTTGGAGAGCAGCACGAGAGGGATGAGGAGTATGGCCAGGACGGCCACCGTGGTGTGAGCCGCGACCACCTGGTCGTCCTCCAGGTAGGCCAGGGACATGTTCTGGTTGTGCTCCACGAGCCCAATGTCCTCGTAGTGGAACAACATCCTGGTGGGCACTTTCTGGACGCTTTCTGTCTCAGTTAACGACAGTGTACATATTCACCATACACACTATCACCAACATAGATGAATATCGCAACGAGCAGCTATATCAACTAGAGTCACACTGGACTAACAAGCTCAGGAAGTCCACTGTATTACATGTTTAGCCAGTGTCCAACTGACGTGTTCATCAAAGCTAAAATAATATATAAAATGCATGAGAAATTTAGTATTTAATTTTATTTTTGTTATAGAATGAAATATCAAACTAATAAACATCAGGTGTAATAAAAGGGGCTAAGAATTATAACTAGTAATCGACAGATTCAACCAAGTCTAGACGGAATCGAATAGAGAAGAGTCATCCATTGTAGCGGTATTGCTCTACATTGCCCCATCGAATATTTTTACCCAACATCATTTCATTTAGTCATCAATTAATTCTTTTCCCCGTCGTCTGTGTGTGTCCACCCATGACTTCATCCAAGCTGTTGTTTAGTTTGGCGTAAGAGACGGTACAGGGGAAGTAAGTAGCTTATAAATGTTTTTTTAAAAATCTCATTTCAAGACATTGTACCGGGTTATCTCTATCATTGTGTGAATGTGAGTTGCTTTGGAGATAATTGACCAGATTTTGTTTAGAGCAAGCATGAAAAGCTTCTTGGTGAAGACAATATATTTCGCTCCATATTAAAAAAAAAAACATATTCAAAGAAAATGTAGGTGTCAAATGAATTGCATCATTCATTAAAAAATTATTGAACTCTTTAAATTACCCGTAGTTCGCAAACTAGCATATTTAAAAAAAAATATCTTGATCAATGCTTGAAGCTTTTACTTAAAGATTCTCTTAGTTCAACAGATAATTTCCAGTTACTACCAGTTATGCTTTGGAAATATTTGACACCTGGGCCAGTCATTCATTCAGTCAATAGTCACTAGCCTAAATATAAAGTTTATTACACCTGGGCCAGTCATTCATTCAGTCAAGTGTCACTAGCCTAAATATAAAGTTTATTACACCTGGGCCAGTCATTCATTCAGTCAATAGTCACTAGCCTAATTATAAAGTTTATTGCTACAAGTATCTTTCAATTTGTAATGTTTTGACAGAAGTTGTCTTTTTCTCTCTTCTTTTCCAAAATATTCTTGAAATTATTTCATTGTAAGATGTCTTAAGGCAAGGTGAATTGAAAACAAAACAGTGTAGTGTATATATATATATAGTTGATTAGGTTACTGTGGCAAAAGTATGAGTGGTATAAACAATTCAGATAACGTTTCTCTTGTGCAGTCTATGGATTGATGGATTGATCTCATTCGGTGGACATATTTATCAGACTAGCGGAACAACAACGATTATTCATTCACGTAATCAGAAATTGTATTATTGCTTGAATTGAAGCTGGTAAATAGAATATGTGCGAAATATAGAATGTTAAAACAAAAAAAAAGGGGAAGGTGTGATTTAAAATGTACTTACCTCACAAAATATCAATCTAAAATCAATAAGGAATAAAATGATATTCAGTAGATAACTTAACTTTATTCACTTTGAAACTTTTAGAGAAAACAAACAAGTATACTTTCTGGGAAAACCCAGTAGCTCAACACGGTGTGCATTTGACTACATATAAACCCATACGGAATTCCAGAGAGCTATTCCTGGACACTAAGATCAGACTGTTCGATACTAATGTGAAGTCATTCCTATTGTTTGGAGCTGAGACCTAAAGGTCGACGAAGACAACCACCAAGAGAGTCCAGATCTTCTTTAACATCTACCTTAGGAGAATTCCTCAAATACGATGGCCTGACACCATCAGCAATACCAGCCTTTTAGAAAGGACCGGACAAGTTTCAATGGAAGGGGATCTGGAGAGATGGTTAGGCTACAATTTTTGCGAACCAGCTGGAAGCAGCTAAAGAGGATGTATCAGAATAGAAGTCGCTGGAGAACTTCATTCAGTGGCCAAAGAGATAGCATTTCTCCGTAATGATTGTTGTAATATTGTTTTTTTTACAGAACTACTATACTTGTATTAGATATTTGTATTTTACTCTAGTAGTTGGGTCTTCATGATCCGATCCATCTCATGATTCAAAAGACGTACATTTCCTGTATAATTGTTTTGTATCTTAGTTTCCAGGTTTACTCAGTGAATATCACAGAAATGTAAATTAGACAGATAGGAAATTCTCTTTTGGAATTACTATTTCCAGCCGCCGCCTTTTTTATGTGTATTTTTAGTAAACAATTTTTATGATACATTATTAAAGCTTTGTTTAATAATACTTTACTTGCACAATAACAGAAAATAATGTAATTTAGTTTTCCTAGGAACGGACAGATATTTTTATTAGCAATTGTTTTTTTTTTATTTGGCATTTATTTAAATGAACTGAGCTATTTCAAAATTTGTTCTTTTTTTTCCACACCAAAAGCTGGAAGTGTTTTATAAATGTAACTATTATTGTACATTGATAATTACGTGTTATCCTTTTAGAAAGACAATAACAACAATGGCGAATTAGTCAATGGTAAATGACTTTTTAAATGTCGATGCACTTTCTGTATAATATTTATCCTATGTTATTCACTGAGTAAACGTGAAAACCAAAACACAAAACAATTTTACACTTTATTGTTTATATGAAACAATCCGTCAGTATAAATAAATGAATAATTTTAAAACTTACATTTAGAAACATTTTATTAGTATTGTCAGTGTAAATATATACAATAAATACTGTGGAATCATTTAGGTGGTTTAACTATCGTAGACTTAACATTGGACACCTGTTTATTGTGGGAGTCTTTGCTAGAAATTGATTTCTTCTGCAAGTTGAAGAGTGATTGTTTTTTCTTCTTCGCGGAGTTTTCGTTATCGATTGCTCTTCTCTGCTGCTCAAACATTTCAGAGAAGAGCGATTTCTTCTTCAAAACACTGGACTCTGAGGAAAATCTGTGAAGAAATAAAGATTTTTTTGATTCCGAACGACCAGTATCCAGTTGGCGTCCCGACTTACCATCATCTAATGACTTGTGCTTGAATAGCTCATAGAACGAGACGGTCTGGTCTACGCTTGTTCCGACCCTGGAGATGTATTGATAAAATCTGACGTAGAAGTTGTCAGCGAGGTCCGACTTCGTCGCCTTTACGTCATCCGATGATTCGTGTCCGCTCAACGCCAGCTGCCTGTCCATAGTCAATTTGCACTTGAGCAGCTCGTCAGCCAGCTCGCTCACGCCCAGGTGCTCTTCGGGAACTGTTCCTCTGTGGAAGGCAGAGTACACAGACTGCTTCCTTAGCGGCTCGGACTCCACAAACTTCCTGCTGATGTATTCTGACGCTGTGGTGTCCGTCTGCAGCATCCATGCCGAGTCCACGGAGGTGCTCTTGTCGAAGGAGAACCTGAACAGATCGCTCTCCAGTCGGTTGACCGACGCTCCCTGGGAGGTCGTCTTCGAGGCGTAGTGACCGGACAGCTGCTCTGACGTGTACAGCGTCTCGCGGGAGAATATCCCGGCGTTGATGTTCCTGTATAGGTTTCTCAGCTCGTACTTCCAGTGCCAGGGGAGCGTGGTCAGCATGACCTTGTAGACCTCCTTGTACTCGTGCCTGCCGATGGAGTAGACGGGCACGTTGACAAGGGAGCTGCAGAAGTTGATTATCTGTGCCACTACTCTGGCCACCTCCAGGTTCTTCGGGGTGAGCACGTTGTAGTATTTGAAGGGGGCGATCAGGAGGTAAGGGAGCCAGAGGATGATGTAGAGCATCATCAGGAAGGTGGTGATCTTAACTGAGCTCACTCTGTTCTCAAACCGCTTGATCTGCTTGGGAGTGAACATCAGCATCTGACGCCGGAAGTGGGACACCTGCCTGAAGGCGACGCAGATGATCTGAAAGTTGAGGACCGTCGACAGCCCGATAGTGACCAGGACCGTGGCCGTCGAAGCCCACACGACGTAGGCGAAGGGGAGGGTGGCGTAGAGGTTACACCGGAGCATCAGGGGAAGGACGTCCGGTCGGTAGCGGTGCCAGCCGAGCATCGGGAGGAAGGCCAGGACAGTCACGTAGCACCAGAGCAGGACGATCACAACGGTGGCCCTCCGATGGGTGACCAGCGTGTGGTACTTGAGTGGGAACATAACGGCGATGTAGCGGTCAACAGCGATGAACAGCAAGGTGTGCAGTGACCCGGCCCCTGCCAGAATCATAGAAGAGAACCAGGCCAGGCAGGCGTGCTTGTTGGACAGTATGATATCTTTGGTGTACGGCAAGTTGCTGATGATGTTCATGGGTAGGCAGAAGGCCCCCATCAGGAAGTCGGCGATGGACAGACTCAGCAACAGGTAGTTGTTCGTGTTATGGAAGCCAGGGTACAGCACGATACCCCAGAACACCAGGGCGCTGGACAGAATGATGATGGGCATGTAGAAGATGCAGAAGCCAACGAAGATCTTGTACACCTGCTGCACCTGGGGGTCATCCAGGTAGTCGAAGGAATGTTTGCTCAGGTTCAGGTAACCTTTGTTCAAGTAGGAGATGTCAACAACATCCCGCATGGTGACCCAATCGATGCATCTCTTAAAATATCATCGTGGAAATATACACAGTGAGTAGGTAATGTTCATTCCTCACACTACAGATGTATGTGACATTTGAACCACTGGTCACCCTTTGGACTTACCACAGTAACACTGACTCTCTACTACCGTAGTATCAACACTGACTCTCTACTACCGTAGTATCAACACTGACTCTCTACTACCGTAGTATCAACACTGACTCTACTACCGTAGTATCAACACTGACTCTACTACCGTAGTATCAACACTGACTCTCTACTACCGTAGTATCAACACTGACTCTCTACTACCGTAGTATCAACACTGACTCTCTACTACCGTAGTATCAACACTGACTCTACTACCGTAGTATCAACACTGACTCTCTACTACCGTAGTATCAACACTGACTCTCTACTACCGTAGTATCAAGATAGTCCCTCTTTAGTTGGGTGAATAGATACAATTTCAGCAGTCATTATCTATATGTGTGTATGGTATTAACAAACTGACATATCTATAAGAGTGTACCGTGTGAATAAACGAGTTACTTTGTAGTTGAATGTACCGTAGGAACAAACGAGTCACTTTGTAGTTGAATGTACCGTAGGAACAAACGAGTCACTTTCTAGTTGAATGTACCGTAGGAACAAACGAGTCACTTTGTAGTTGAATGTACCGTAGGAACAAATGGGTCACTTTGTAGTTGAATGTACCGTAGGAACAACATAGCCATACTCAAGCTGTACAAGAGTAACTAACAATGTAGTCAGATGTAGGAAGTGTACAAACAAAACCGTCACTTAGTCATTCTGTGTACCTGCATTGACTGGTCTTTATTTTATTTTAAAGCGGTCAGCTTATTGGAACATTTCTTGTACACAGCTCACGGGTTAGGATATTCGTTTCTTAGTATTTAGTACTAGTATATTGGTATCTCTGTTGACTCAAATCCATTGAGTTATTGACATGAATAAATACTGTGACTAATATGTAACGCTAATGTTGATCCAGTCGATATTTTGACCGGTACTGGTTGTAATCATTGGTCATCTATACGAGTCTCACATAGTCTAAGAACATACTTTACTGTACGGCTGTGGCTTCAATGTCTCACCGAACGTCACACTGTGATCCAAACTACGATGTCTGTACAAATAAATTAAGTTAAAAGAACGGTTAACTGTAGTAAATAAACAGGAAATAAATAAATACAGTAGCCTCCTATTTAGCCTTAAATTTGTATTTAATAGAATTAACTGGCTACAATAGGAAGTCGATTTAGCAGACGATACAAAAGCCAGACGTAAATAAAGCTTAATAATAAAGCTTATGTGCATGTATTTCTTGAAAGAAAGTAAGAACAACATTAAATTTTAATAGACATATATAATTGCAAAGCCAACATCTTTCTAAATAATTTTACCTTTGTTTAACGGCTCACGCATATTATGGAACTAGCAGGCCCGTAGCGTACGGGCCCCCCCCCGCGTTTTGTCTGGCCCCCCTCTGCTTATTTGTTCTACTTAGTAAAATATATTACCTGCCCCCCTTGCTATTGCCTGGCCCCTGCTGTAGAATTTTCACGCTACGGGCTGGGAACTAGTAACAATAATTAACGCTGAAGAAAAGTTAATACACACACGACATCAAAGATGAAATAAAACTCCAAAGAAACTGTAGCAATTCCACATTACAAACAAGAAATCACAGTAATAATAGATAGTTCCAGCCTTCCCATTTGTATCCATGGTATCTGGCCGATAGTTCCAGCCTTCCCATTAGTATCCATGGTATCTGGCCTGTATGTTTAAAGAGTATTGTATTCTCTATCGGCCGCGTACCGCCTAACAACCGGCTGCATATGGCTAAGAATACTGCTTTGCAAAACAGTGACCTAAATTGGTAGGCTACATTCTTCACCCTTTTCCGCTAAAGAACACATTGAAAGATGCATCTACTGATGTCTTCACACCAGAGACTGGGTACTTGATACTTGTTTTTACCAAGAACATGTTCCCGAGTAGTACTCGAAAACGTTTTTTAGAGTACTTGTACTTGGAACTTGGGTACTTGTTCTTTTACTCGCACAAGCACCTTGGTCTTTTTGTACGTATAGTCCTACTTACAATTTTAAAATGTTTGTACTTGTACTCTTATTTGCACGTTGGTTACTTGTACTTGCATGGTCAGTACTTGGAACATCTCAGCTTACTGCAAGTCATTTTGTTTTTTGTTTGGTTCTAGTGTGGCTCACCAATTACATCAGCCATTACATCAGCCATTACATCAGCCATTACATCAGCCATTACATCAGCCATTACATCAGCCATTACATCACCCATTACATCAGCCATTACATCAGCCATTATCAGTTTAAGATATGGCCCTAATACCTGTTGACTCACTCAGGGCCTTGAAACATTGATAGGGCTTAAAATACAACCTTAATACCCGTTGACTGACACAGGGCCTCTAATAATGACAGTGTTTATTAATCCCTCTTAAAATAACAGTTTTTGTTTCCTTAGTACTAAAGTACTAACCACTGTAGGTGATGTCATGCGTTTTTTAGAATGATCAAGAGTCGAATATCTTCAGTACTGTTTTATTACGAGAAGAAGGCGACATGTACAATGGGCGATTCCATATTTTTGTTGGATGAGGCGACCAAAGACGTTATGAAGTATGTAAATGGTTCTTTTTTTTTTCCTAATCCCCGCGGAGAGAGATTTCTTCACATACACCTTGCAATGAAAGGAAATGATCAGAGGTGTATATAACGGCAGCCGTACATAGTTGGTGCCAGGGGGCCCCGAATAGTGGAATGTGGAGATCATGGCTTTAGTTTAGGTGTTTATTTTATTACACTGACAACATATATCTGTCATTGCCTTTGAGCAGTCTTTGCGTTCTACGTCATGAAAGTATACTCAGAAACGTTTGGCGAAGAAAATAGTTCATACGGATGAACCAACAGCAAACGTTTGATAGGGTGGGGCCGTGGTGGGTGGGGTGTGCTTCTATTTAACAATAAACATACTTTCGAGTAGTTTTGCAATCTAAGTCATATAATTCTTTGGTTGGCTGCTTATAACATGAAATGAATCAGTTGTGACGAATCACTTGATTGGCCGAAATGTTTTACATTCACAGCCAATAGCATGAGGTTTAATTATATAAATAATATATAATGAAGAATTTGATGTTGTTTTGTAATTTAATGTCAACAGTTTATGTAATGGAACAGGAAAATGTCATACTTGGTGCAGCAACTATAAGTATAAAATATGTCACCCGAAGTAAATTTGTGAGATTTAACAAATTAATTTACCCTCGGCAAGCAAAAGAAAATACTAATAATAATAATTGTTTAACTTTTATCTCTTTTTTTACGGCTTAAATGTCTGCATTAATAAACAAAAAACAAATATTTCAAGAAAAACAGGATAAAAATTCAAAACTGTACGTTATATAACATAATCAATGTCCCCGCCCACGTTAACGGTTTTTAACCGATCACGACGCCCTTCCCCCCTCCCCCAATACCCCAAAAAGAAAAAAAAACCTTTATATAAAAAGTGAACAACGAAACGATTACATTTTTCTACATCGTAAGTTATATTATAAATATTATATATATATATTAAAGAGGAATAATTGTAAAATACTAGTCGTATATTTCATATTGTAAGTCTAAAAAAAGGTTTAACTTGGCTCATAGCTTTTGAAGGCAGTTTGGAATATAATCATAAAATTCAAGTTTTTTATCAACCTCATGGGGGGGGGGGGACGGAATGTTTTGATATATATAAATAAATTAGTTCGCATAGAATATCTCTGATTATTTTATTTCAATTTTTTTTAATCATTTCTTGTGTTTTTATAAAATACGTCGCTGGGATTCACGGCGTTGTATGTGTCACAATTTTTTGTGACATTCATTTTAACATTTCGGGTTCAACGCCCTGCAAAACGTTTTTGTAGACATTCTTCATGTCGCAGGTCTGTGATGACCTCTGGCTCTGCAGGTGCGTCAGGGATCTTGTGATGCTGACCGTAATCTTTTGGCTCTCTGGGCTCTGCTTGACCGCCTACTGTCCAGTCTTGCGTCGTCCACCGACGTGCCGCGTGAATCCGAGGCGAGCCCCCTCCTTCTTTCATCCTTAGCCGACGCCCCTGTCTGACTGGCGGCGTCCGATGAGTCTAGAGTACCCGGCGTTGTGGCGCTGGGTTTGTTCGAAATCATCTCCGATGTGATGTAAGATATGACGGAGGAACTGGACGGCTTTAGCTCGCTCACTTTGTAGATTTGATCTAAAAACATGGCCACCTCACGCCTGGACTTGCCGTCTTTAGTCGCGTCAAAGTCATCGACCGACCCTTCTTCCTCCTCCTCACTCATTCCGCCGTCGGAAGCGCTGGCGCAGTCCCTGTCGCTGACATCCTCGTCCGTGATTGACGCCACTGGGCTGAGGTGAAAGTTCCGGCGCACTCTTCTTTTCGAGAACTTGCGCTTGCCCGCACCACGGGCGCACCGATCGACGGGGCTGCTCATGTCGCGGGAGTATTTCCTCGAGCCGCCTGCACTGGCTGCAGTGGTCTGCTTGCAGTCGGACGCCAGCTCTGTGATTGGCCTCTCGCTGAAAAATTCTGAAGTGGTGAAGGCCGTGTATTGAGATGTGTGGGCGTGCAGGCGGCCGTACAACATACGCAGCTGGGCTTTCCATCGACACGGCCTGGTGGTGAGCATCAGCTTGAGGACCATCGTGAAGTCTGTCTGGAAACATATATAGGCTGAGAAGTTGAGTGCACAGTTGATAAACTGCAGGCATTGGGTCACAATCTCCGCGGTCTCGTGTTCCTCGGCGGACGAAGCTCTCAAAGGTTTAAAAAGCCCCACGGAAAGACTCGGCAGCCAGAAGAGAATGTACAGGGAAGTGAGGAACGTCGAGATCTTCACCGACTTGAGATGGTGGTCCAGGCGTTTCATTTCCCGCTGCGAGAACCTGGAGATCAGCTCCTTCAGCTCCCGCGACTGTCTGAGGACGACCACGACGATCTGAGAGTAGAGGATGCACGACGTCACCAGGACTAGGCCGATGGAGATTAGCGATACCCACATGACGTAGGAGTAGGGCAGAGCCGTATAGATATGGCATCGGAGGGACAGCGGTGCATGATTCTTGGCGTACCTGTTCCAGCCGAGCATAGGGATGAAGGCCGTGAAGATCACCCAGTTCCACACCAGGAGGAGCGTCATCACCGCCCTCCTAGGGGTGACAACAGCGTGGTACTTCAGGGGGAACATGACGGCGATGTAGCGGTCCACGGCGATCAGGAGCAGGGAGTGGAGCAGGCCCGAGTCAGTGAGCACGTCAGACGAAAACCAAGCCAGGCACGCGTACTTGTTGCCCAGAATGAGCTCCTCGGTACGGTGCCAGTATCTGAGCGAGTACATGGGCACGCAGTAGACCCCCATCACGAGGTCGAAGACGGCCTGGCTGAACAGGAAGTAGTTGTGGCAGTAATTGTAGCCTGGATACAGCAGGATGGACCAGATGACCAAGAGGTTGGCCGCGGTGATGACCGGGATGCAAATCAGACACACGACGAAAAAAAAGTATCTGTACATCGACTGGACATCTGGACCGTCTATTGTGATGTTGTCCATCCTTGCGTGGCCGATGAGAACATAATCCATGTCAATGATGACCCTCATGGTTTGCCTGAAACAATACTACTGTTTATCTACAGACAGTTTGCTGAGTAGAATGTAGGGAATGCTGTTTGCTGTCAAGTCAAGTCATTACGTCATCTTCAGATCATTTTTTCCTCTGTCATGTGACATTCATCCCAATTATTCGAGTACTTCCCAATTGAAAATACTTTTTTAAATTCTTTCTCAGACCAACGTTTCTAAAAATTTGCTTTAAAATTTGCTGGTTGTATAATCAAGAGTAATAGCATTTCACAAGTTTTATTGGAACTGACTGAGTCAATGTTTGAAATGCTGGCTTCGAAATGACGTCATAACGTATCTATCCTCGGCGCCGATGTCTTAAAATCTTTCTTCATCACTACAAATTTGACCCAATGAATTCTATGGGAGAGAAGAGAGTAAAGGCAAGCGATGAAAGAATCGCTTGGTGGAATTTCTTCAGGTTCTAGTGTGAAAAGCTTGTTTCTTTTTTTTGTGATTATATGTTTGTAAAAAATTAATACGTTCATTATAAGCAATAGGAATATGTTTTAAATACTTTTTAATAATAAAAAAATTATTATTTTCTATGAATATTTCACGTAGATGTATTATCTAAAACAAGATTCTATTCCCTAAACGAAATATATATCCGTAGTGAAACTTCAGTCAATGCCAAGCAAATTATTCAGATTGGTTTTTAACTGAGCGGTAGTTTTCAGAAATAAAAAAAAAAATCTGTCATCAAAATTGTTCGAACAGTTAATGAGATAGTCAGTGATAAACAAAGTTAACATCGCCAACACATTCAGGGAAATGTCTAACAATCGGAAACACAGTGTTGAGGGCCCTTTTTGAGGGTATCCTTGGCTTGTTGCTAAGAGTATGAGGGCTGACTCAACGGTGACCCGTATTTGTATTTGTGTTTCTATCACACACAGTCTCACCAACAATTAAGCGTATAACAAGTAACGAATAATCAATTCCACAAGTGTGTACAGCGACAAAATATATTTATTTACAGTGACACCAGTCCGTAACAGAGATCTGGTGGTCTTTAAAATCATAAGCAAAGTAATCCAAAAATGTCAAAGATTAATCCAGTATCAATGATCAGAATTAAAGGGACCTTCTCTCAATAGATCACCCTTCTCTCTCTCTTTCTATCTCACTCAGAGACACATCAATCGACTAGCTATCACTCAGTCGGATTGCGACTCACAAATCGACTCTCTCGTCCGAGAGCCCACAGTCGAATGCCTATCAATCTATCTTACATTCCTCATCTCATTTTTCCCACGTGACCCCTAACCAATCAAATATAATATCTGTTTATTTCAAACTGTCACATTCGGGGGTGGAGCCTAGATGAGGAGGGGGGGGGGAGAAGTACGTCATACCGACATAGACGGAAGTAACTGGCCATCGAGCGCTCTCTGTCCCTTTGAAGACGCCGACCGGAGTACGAATAGTAGTCCGGTGGTCAGAGAGAATTCCCCGTGGAATGTAACGTGTTTCTGTTACCCACTGCCTCGTTCGCCGTCCGCTGTCCACCTGGCCGGTGACGCAATTACGGGGGTGGGGTAAAAGGGTGGGGAACTTGAGAGCGGGAACGTATATTATACATGGTATAATATACATCTTAACGTTAGTAATACTATTAAGTTAACGGTTGGAGTAAGGGGATGGTTTTGACAGATTAGTCACAACCCGTGACACACAGCCATCGGTTAATGGACAGACTATGAAGCGCTAATAAATTTACATTAAAAATAAATATAACGAATTTGTACCATAGACCAGTAAGTGAATAGTGAAGATGTTTCATGGTCAAATAGAAGGATTTAGTTTGGTCGCCAAGAAAGTTAGTTTAATATTGTAATATATGTGTATCAAGTAGTTAATATTGTAATATGTGTGTATCCAGAGGTTAATAGTGTAATGTGTGTGTCCAGTATTTAGTATCGTGTTATGTGTTTATCTAGTTGTTAATATTGTAATATGATCAACTCAGTTGTAATATGATCAACTCAGTTGTAATATGATCAACTCAGTTGTATTATGATCAACTCAGTTGTATTATGATCAACTCAGTTGTATTATGATCAACTCGGTTGTAATATGATCAACTCGGTTGTTTTATGATCAACTCAGTTGTATTATGATCAACTCAGTTGTATTATGATCAACTCAGTTGTATTATGATCAACTCGGTTGTATTATGATCAACTCGGTTGTTTTATGATCAACTCAGTTGTATTATGATCAACTCGGTTGTATTATGATCAACTCGGTTGTATTATGATCAACTCGGTTGTATTATGATCAACTCAGTTTTATTATGATCAACTCAGTTGTATTATGATCAACTCGGTTGTATTATGATCAACTCGGTTGTATTATGATAAACTCGGTTGTATTATGATCAACTCGGTTGTATTATGATCAACTCGGTTGTATTATGATCAACTCGGTTGTATTATGATCAACTCGGTTGTTTTATGATCAACTCGGTTGTATTATGATCAACTCGGTTGTATTATGATCAACTCGGTTGTATTATGATCAACTCGGTTGTATTATGATCAACTCAGTTGTATTATGATCAACTCGGTTGTATTATGATCAACTCGGTTGTATTATGATCAACTCGGTTGTATTATGATCAACTCGGTTGTATTATGATCAACTCAGTTGTATTATGATCAACTCGGTTGTATTATGATCAACTCAGCTGTATTATAGTTTGTGGGTTTTTTAACCAGTCACTACAACAGATGATAGACGAAAGAACCTTAAAAGAAATTTTGAAGACATACTGCACCGCAAGAAAGGGGGCCTTCATGACAGCCTGGTCACGTGGGCAGTTACCATGAGGCTCCCACCTGTGGCGTAGCCAATGTCCGCCTCATTCGCAGTACTTACAACCGGGGGGGGGCGGCATTTTGACTTCTTTATTAATTTTCGCTTCACGAATGGGAAGACATTGGTATTTCCAACACCGAGTGCCTTTTATATATATATTTATATATGCGCAGTGCTTTTTTTGTGACGGTACGCACCGGTACGGCGTACCGGCACCTTTTTCAATGTGGGGAAAACAATGATTACTTTTTATTGTATTTTAAGGTTTATTATTAATTTGTTATATTATTAATTTGTTAAAATTGAATTATTTTAAAATTGTGCGCAATAAGAACTAAACTAGACGCTGGGTTTTAGCTAATATTTAGGCAATCCATCACTTAGTACCGGCACCTATTTTTTTTGCAAAAAAAAAGCACTGTATATGTTCTATCCGGCATTCTCTTATTTGATACGTTATATCTCATATCTTTGTGGTCATTGTACGCGACATACTGGTCAGTGCATCCTTGGGGGATCCATGTTGCTGTAAAGCGGTGTATGAGAACGGACATCTTATATGACCTACTTTGAGAACTAGTCGACGGCACCACCAGATCATGAACCCAGACTTCAGAGCCATAGATATATCACAGATTATATACTACGCTTTGGGTGATAACCCATACCTTACGATAGTCTTTGTCCTTGTCCTGGTCTTTATCAAATAGTCTTTGACCTTGTCCTGGTCTTTATCAATAAACTTGATTCAGTAATGTTCGTGTCAGCTATTGATGATCGATCGCATTTAGTTTTTAAAGAATATTATACATTTATTTTTTTAAAACAAGAAATTGAAATAGGAAGTTTGATCACCAGACGCGACACTCTCTGCACCAAGTTGAACTATACTTAGACTTGGTGCGCAACATTAAATGTGCATCACCGTGTGAATCACCGTCAATTGGGTAGACATACATAAAAACAGAGCAACGTATTAATGCAAATATATGTTCAGATTTTTATGAATTTTATTCTAGATTTGGTTGCTGGGTTAAAACTTTATTAATTTTGTTTAAATTGTATTTACATTTATACGTATATGTGTATAGGTGGCATGTATGCATGCATGTATGTATGTATGTATGTATGTATATATGTATGTATGTATTATGTATATATGTATATATGTATGTATTATGTATGTATAATTAATATTTTTCCTGCCCGCTTAGTTTGAACAGAAGTACATTAAAACAATGAGGCACTCTGGCAATCATTATTATTTAGCATACAGTGGTCGTTAGGTAGTTAGTAGTAATCATAACTAACACAATAGGGCCTCAATTCAGGTGGGCGTAACCTCTCATTAACAAATTACCATAATCTAGTAGCCAGTGACGTAGTGGAAGGGGGGGCAAGGGGGCGCCAAATGATATATTTTACATATAATATTATATGATTTTCGAATGGGGAGGCGCTAAAAAGGTATTGTGCCCGGGCGCGAGTTAAGCTCGCTACGCCTCTGCTAGTAGCAGGTATAAATTTAACAACAACAGTATCTACTTGACTGTTGGGATTCCCGGTCATGACGAGGGTAGGTATAAGGTTTAGAGGTTGCAACACAAAAACGACCCAGCAATGACTCAGCCTATGTCAAACACCATTATACGTGATGTGTAATATGTAATAATAGGTGTTAGTAATGAGATTAGTGGGACGGATGGCCGAGTGTTGTAGATACTCGACTGTCAACCTGAGAGTCCAGGGTTCGATCCTCGGTGAGAACCATGGGGAATTTTTCCAGGTGAAATGTGTTTCAAAGTCGTCCCACAAGTCCACCCAGCTTTAAATGGGTACCTTCTTATTCTGTATTCTCTCTTACCCACAACATATCTTCTGTATTATACCCCTTCCCCCCCCCCCCAGAACATATTATGTATAACTTTCTCCCACTTTCCTATTTTGTATGATCTCTCCCCCCCTCCCCCCCTTCCACGACGACAGCTTATAGTTGCAATTGGAATTCTCCACCATCCCTATTCAGTATTCTCTCTCCCACCATTCTATATTATGCTCTCATAATACATACATCGGTCCGTCAAATAGAAATATTCCATTTTTTAAAAAGTATTTACTTTAGTAAAAGGTGAACTTTATAAATCAATTCCTTATCATAACACCCGTATTATCACAAGACCAGTATTACTTTAACAAATCAAAGTCTCACAGTCGGAAAATGTATTAATGCTAAATATAATATTGTATTATTCATCAAATCATTGCACATTTCTGACCTACTTTTCTTGAGAGAAGTGTTGCATTTATTTGTATGAAGAATTTATTTTTTTCGGTGCGCTGTGTGATCTCCATAGCAAATTTCTAGTAAGTTAGTGGATTCTACATCTGTAGATAGAGGACTCTATTCATCTGTATCCAACTATATTTGTGGTTACAAATGAAACCGTTTTTTCAAACTATCGATCACAAATGGCATAACAAAAATATACAAACACAAATAAAAACAAAGCAGGTTTTGATATATTTCACATAAAAAATAATGTATTGAACCGCTGTAAACAAAATAGTAATAACATTAGTACATTTGTTATCATAAAAGTTAAACTGGAGGTACAACACCTATTTCCTGCTGTACTGCTGTATGACTGGAAGTACAACACCTGTTTCCTGCTGTACTGCTGTATGTCTTTAAGCTAGAAGTCAGAATTAATTTGTGACTGTATAGTCTAAACATACAGCATTACTGACTCATTTATAGCAAATACATATTTGGCACCACTGCTGTTATGTTGTCGTCACACGAAGATGCCAATGCCCCGTGTCCAAATCTATGAGTACTGTTAACTTTTCTGTATACTCTTTCTACAGTCAGATAAATTCAAGTTGAAGTCGTTATTTTAAGCACGACAGACGTATCTAATATCTTCTATTGCAAAGAATTTTTTTTCTAGCAATGGCGCCAGGATTCTAGTTATACTGATAAGTGCATTGGACCTTGTTTACATTCCTGGGTTCGTCTTCGATGCTGAGAAAACAAATTGTGAATTACTCGTCGTTTTTTCAATTTTCAACATTTTTTAACGCTATGGTGACGCTCTTTCGAGGCAGCATGCTTCCTCTGTGCTTGCCATCGTCTGTTCTTACAAGCATGCTAGCTCGCGGCCTACCATCGTCTGTTCTTACAAGCATGCTACCCCGGGGCCTACCATCGTCTGTTCTTACAATCGTGCTAGCTCGGGGCCTACCGTCGTCCGCTTTCGATAGCATGCTGGCTTTGCGCTTGTATTCCTCTATCATCGTGGCCGCTTCTTCCGCGATGCTCCTCAATTGATCCACGGGGACCTCGTGGGTGCTCATGGATATGTCCACGGGGGAGGACGTGTGACGCCTCTCTGGCTGGCAGTACACGCTGGCGTGGCTGGACCTGTACAGCTCCCTCAGCACGCCCCTCCACTTCCAAGGCACGGTCAGGAGCATCACCTTGTAGACCTCCCTGTACTCTGTTCTGAGCATGGAGTAGATGGGCGCGTTCACCAGAGAGTTGCTGAAGTACAGGAGCTGGGAGACGATCTGGAGGATCTCGAAAGCTTTCGGGGAGAAGACGTTGTAGTGTTTCAGGGGCGCCGCGAAGACGACGGGGAGCCACAGCACGATGAACAGGAGCACCAGGACGGATGTGATCTTGACGGAGTAGACCCTCATTCGGAACTGTCTGCTGGTGGACGGGGCCAGACGAAGCGTCCTCTGCTCGGACAGCTTGACCTGCTTGTAGGAGATGGTCAGAATGTGGGCGTACATGACGGAACACACGAAGACGATGAACGCGACGCTGCCGAAGGACACCCAGACGATGTAGCTGTGCGGCAGCGTGGCGTAGAAACTGCAGCGGACGGACAAGGGGTAGAGGTTCGGGTCGTACGTGTTCCAACCAAATATCGGGAGAAACGAGACAAAAGTTACGATCAGCCACAGCACAATGAGCACCGCAATAGTCCTCTGCTCAGTGACCATTGTCTGGTACTGCAGCGGGCACACTACCGCGATGTACCTGTCAACAGAGATGCACAAGAGTGACCCGATGGAGGAGGCGGCGGCTAGCTTCGCGGAAGCAAACCACGCCAGGCAAAGGTACTTATTCCTGAAGATGACGTACTTCGTATGCGGCAGGTAGCTCAAGATATACATAGGAATGCTGAAGGCCCCCATCAGGAAATCCGCCGCTGAGAGGCTGAGCAGGAGGTACGACTGGTTGTTCAGCTGGCTCCCGGGATAGATTAAAGTCCCGCAGAACACGAGCAGGTTGCAGACAGTGATGAGCGGGGAGTAGACGAGGGCGAACCCCACGAACACCTTGTGGGCGATGATCACATCCGGGTCCTGCATGACCAGCAGGGACTCATTCCTCCAGATCGAGGGGCTGTTTTGTAATTCTTTAAAATCAATAAACTCCATTCAAAGTTATTCCGAATGACAGAGGGGAGAGCTTGGTTTGGTTTGGTAGAGGTTCAGCTAATGATGGAGAGATTGACATTAATACACTCTCATTGTATACATTGGGAGTTTTAAAATAAGTGCTTTTCAAATGTATGCGTGAGACATTACGTGCGCATGTTTATATATGCGTGAGACATTACGTGCGCATGTTTATGTATGTCTAAGCGTTAATAGAAATTCGCTTTATCTAAAACTAAACAAAAGTGGAAACCGACACAATTATGAAAGAGGTTTAAATACATCTCTCGAATAGGTATTGAAAGAAAGTCATGTTTTGTAACTTAGAATATGCCAGCCGTGCTGAATACATTATGGTGGCTGTAATAGTGAAGGGTATTGCTATTTAATATATGTTTAGTAGAATGTGAAATGGGTTAAATTAATAAAACAAAATCTTTCTTTTTTTTTCCAGAGGGTCGAGACGGTTTTACGCGGGTTAGCCGGAGGGGGAGGGGATATAGAGAAAAAAGTACTCAAGGCCTTGGGATAGCATCATATTCGGGATTGAAAAATTCATTCTCTTCACAAAATGTGTGACAAAAGATTTCACTATCGCTGGGACTGTTGTAAAAACAAAACTCTAATTCTCCACCCCTCTTGGGCCACTAGCTATAAAACATCTAAAACCACAACATGTCATCTAGTATTGTTTGACACCAAGGTGTGAGATTCAGTTACAAAGGTACACTTACAGTAATGTTTTTATAATGACTGGTTGACTTCCCTTGTGGCTCACATCATCACAAACTGGACCATTGGTCATTGAGATCTCCAAGAGTATGTCCAGCATATACGATGAATGTCTAAACAGCCTGCATGATGGGCGTAATATTGATTCTTATAGCACATCTATTTATAGATTATAACACTGAATGAAGAGACGTGTGTACTATTTTGGTATATCTGTATAGCCCACTAATTATATTTAAAGTGATTCTTGCAACTTGTCCAATAACTTTATTTAAAGTGTTAATTGCAATTAGTTCGATAGCTATATTTAAAGTGTTCCTTGCAACTAGTTCAATAACTATATTTAAAGTGTTAATTGCAACTAGTTCAATAGCTATATTTAAAGTGTTACTTGCAACTAGTTCAATAACTATATTTAAAGTGTTACTTGCAACTAGTTCAATAGCTATATTTAAAGTGTTACTTGCAACTAGTTCAAACAGATCTACATGAATACATCGAACACAGATCAAAGTTCAATACACACAGCCATCTTGTTTACAATTTGTCGCACTAATGAAAGTCTTTTACACAAAACGTTTTCCCCATTACTGTTTTACAAACTGCATGAGGTGCAAATTCAAATATTTTAGAACTTTCTTGCACTTGAGAAATGTGTGTTTGTATGTATCATGATTCTATTATTAAATTGATTAAAATCAATAAAAATATAACTTTACAATTTTAACTGATTACCGTTAAATAAACCTAAGCATCACAATTACTTTTGTATAATAATTGATTTTTAAATTTTCAACCCATTCATCCTTAATGTAATATTACTGAGATAATTTGAAAAGCTAACAAAAAACAATTAAGACCAATCTGAATTATTATTCTAGAGAAGCAGATATTTTAAGACGATGGACAGTTTATTTAAATTTTACGTGATCAAGATTGCAGTCGATTACGCTTAATTGGGACACATCGGGACCGAGGCTTTTAGTCCCAATTAAGCGGCTGTCCCAATTAAACATACAAATTTACTATTGGCATCTTGGTTTGGTTTCTATGAGATTTGTCCCAAATAAGCGGCTGTCCCAATTAAGCGGTGTCCCAATTAAGCGGCTGTCCCAATTAAACATACAAATCTACTGTTGGCATCTTGGTTTGGTTTCTATGAGATTTGTCCCAAATAAGCGGCTGTCCCAATTAAGCGGTGTCCCAATTAAGCGGCTGTCCCAATTAAACATACAAATTTACTATTGGCATCTTGGTTTGGTTTCTATGAGATTTGTCCCAAATAAGTGGCTGTCCCAATTAAGCGGTGTCCCAATTAAGCGGAATCCACTGTATTGATTTTTTTATTTAAATCTATAGAGCTAAGAGATGAGATGAATACACTGTTTAGCGATAAAATACAGTAGACCCAAGGGATGTTTTATATTGTTACAATAAATAAAATAAACTTTCTTAAAATAATATCCTTAAAAAGAGTAAAACCATTTCTACAGAAGCCGACATGACACGCCAGTCCAACTTGTTCTGTTCTCCCTTCTTTTTGTTTATAACGAAGGACCACAAAAAATAACAACAACACGGAATGAATGCCCTTGTATGATAACCTGTTTATCACTTATATACTATAGACCAACCTCACAAACATTAACAAAGTCATTCATATTTGATCTACACTGATCTAAATAAAAGAAGTCCTTACATAAAAAATGGAGACATAATAGATCTGGGTGAAGCTTTGGTAGCTAGCCGGATGTGTATGCTGTTGGTTACGGGTTTGACTCCATGCTTGTCACAGTCACCTACAAATGACAGCAGGGAACAGCATACAAATGTCAAATGACTGATTTATAGGATCTAAAAGATAAACCTCTCGCCCATTCATTGGCTTGGAAAGTAAAAAAAAAATGTACACAATATTTATCTAAAAGGAAATCGAATATTTTGACAAAATATAAAAAAAGGACCTATGCTATTTTTAGTTCAAAGATGACAACTTATAAAATAATTTATTATTTATTCATCTACTAATTAAAGTAAAAAAGGAAGAAAAAAATAGTTTGTAGAAACATGTTTTTACCTTTCATCACTGTTTTGATATAATTGTGGTACTAGCAGTGGACAGAAGCTACAATAGCCACTGCTACGTCAGGGAGGTCATGGCATCTTTTGTGTGGCGGTCTTTACCTGCTTCGTTTGGGTTCGAACCCTTGACTTGGTACATTGTGGTCGGGCCAACAACCAGATCGCCATCCATCCACTACACAGCAGTGCAGTAGAATGAAGCAGTTCATTAATTTGTCGTGTTCCAGTATTGGTCACGCATGCATTTTTAAACTGCTGAGATGACATTGTTCTGACATCTAATATCATGGTAAAAGCCTGGACCACGCGAAGAGATTTTTGAGCAGGTTGCGGCCCACGGTAAGTGTGAATGCTGCCCCTTCCACAAAATTGTAGCCTTATACTTTCGTTTTCTCTGTACAGCTGAACAGCCTTAGCTACTATTATAAGTAGTCCAAAAAAGCTTTAGCTACTATTATAAGTAGTACAAAACAGCTTTAGTTACTATTATAAGTAGTCCGAAACAGCTTGATGTTGCCCAGTATAGCCCATTAGATGTTAAAAAAAGATATTCTAGGTAGAATCTAATGTTGTTGAAAAGATATTCACAAAAATGTTATTAGTCCCAGTTATTATAATATCATATCACGTTGAACTAGTATGTATCAAAACGGAATTTAAAATTGTTAGCCCAAAGTATTATCAACTGAAATAGCAAATTGTGGTAGTACCAAAAGATCCTCATTCAAATACAGAACAACAAAACATACAATTAATGAAATTACATTGTAAATATTTTAAACTGCTATTCTGAATTCCACATTGCTCAAGTAATTTACCAATGTAATAGCTATTCAATTATGAAATGTACACCATCCATGAATAGACAATGTTGATCTATATAATTTTCAAAATTACCTAGGATTACTTTATTATAACAACCGATCAATGGTAAACAATAAGATTGAAATAAAACGTTTAATTTACAAACAAAACAAGCAGATCATGTGATCGATTAATTGTCAGCATTTTAAAAATTATTATATGAATTATGTTGGTTGGTTTCTTTGTTTGACCAATCAATGTTCTTGAATGTGTGCCATGTTGTCTTTGAAAAGAAATTGTATGTTTCTAAATTGTACTGACTGTTGTAACAACTAGTATAAGTTACTTGCAGTTATATATTATAATATTTTGAAATATTTAATTCAGGTAAAAACTAACACAAAAAGAGGGATTGAAATAGTAGAATGAAAAAAAAAATAGTCCTTCGATGCGCATTTATACAAACAAGCATGTGTACTTATAGCATTCGATTCAATCTATTTCACCAAAAGTAATATGCGTGAGTACAGTAAAGTTACAAACATTAAATAATGGCACAGGTGGTCTAATGGTAATGAACTAGACTGTCAAAGGTTCGATCTCCGGTGAGGACTAATAGAGATTTCAGGTCATGGTTCAAGTCCCCGAACTGTACTATGGTGACGATGAAAAAAAAGGGAAATTTAAAAACAATCCCATTAGGGGTTTAAAGGATCTTACAAAAAAATCAGATTTGAAATCCAAAAGAAGGATCATTTAAAATTTTATTTTTTCAAATTTCAATTACTTCTATTTCAAGATTTATTGATACATGGGGATTTGAAAGGACACAATGAAATTTATTTCTGACGTCACCACGGACAACAGCTGGTCACCCAATCAAAATGCCAGTTCAATGTCACTCAATATTTCTGTTGGATGGATGTTACCCATTCAAACAGCTGGACCTTACTTCAATGAACATGTCGTTGACCAGCTGGACATCTTCTTCAATTGTTTCTGTCTACACTTTCTGTGTTTACTTGGTGTCTGGACCAACACACTGAACATTCTCGTGTTGTGGAAACACAGTTTTAACGAGACCACGACCATCTGGCTGTTCTCATTGTCCGTAAGTGACCTCATAGCGTCCATGCTCCAGCCGCTTCGTCGGCTCAACTGTCTCATCAGCCAGTTTGACCAGTTAGCTGGACTAACGTTCAGGTCCATCTCTGTGGTCTACTTAATCAACATACCGGACATCTTCACTGCGGTCAGCGTTTTCCACACAACTTTCATCGCACTGGAGAGGTTGGTGGCCGTGTGGTTCCCTTTCAAAGTCACCTCCATCTTCACCACATACCGCGTCAAGTGGACCATCGGTCTGATGTACGTCTACACTGTGGTCATGTTGTCACCTACTTGGTTCTTCCTGGACTTTGCCTACATCTACGACCCCAAATACAACGCCACAAGGGGCGCCTACTTCTTGAGCCGGTTCTACGCATCCGACTTCGACAGTCTGAACAAATATTCCAGCGGAAGTCTGACCCACATATTTACGACATCTACATTTGTAGCCGTCATTACATTTTCCGTCATCATCTCCATTAAAATGACATACAGTAGACGTAAAACTTTGTCTAAATTGTCATCTGTAAAGTCTACATCGAATCAACTCAGGGACATGAAAATTGTCAAGATGGTATTGACAGTATGTCTTGTTAACTCAGGCATATCATTACCTACATTGACTATACATCACTATTTATTATACTCCAACCTGTCAATACTGTCTGCAGGTAAACTGCATTACCTGTTGAGAAGTCTAGTCTACGACCTTTACCAGCTCAACGCTGACATCAATTTCGTCATATACGTCAAGTTGAGCTCCAAGTTCGCTTCTTCCCTGAGTCAAATTTTCAAAAGATGCAAGAGAGTTAGTAATGCTCCTACAAATCTAAATAATCAAATTCAATAGAGCTTTCAATGGAAGTGTTACATAATTAAAATTGAATTCAATCTAAAAAAATATTTTTCCTTTGTCACAATTAACAGCTGGATAACATTTTACTTAACCAAATAAGGAATGCACAGTAAGAAAAAAAAATCTATATACAGTGGATTCCGCTTAATTGGGACACCGCTTAATCGGGACAGCCGCTTATTAGGGGCAAATCTCAAAGAAAACCAAACCAAGAAGCCAATAGTAAATTTGTATGTTTAATTGGGACAGCCGCTTAATTGGGACAAAAAGCCTCGGCCCCGATGTGTCCCAATTAAGCGGAATCAACTGTATATATAAAGCAACTTCGACAACGACGGCGCGCATGACTATTTATAGAATAGCTGGATTCAGTCACAGCAAGCATTAGACACCACGATAGTTTGCTGGGAGACGAGGGCTGGGTCACAGCAAGCGTGTTGTTGAAAAAAAAAACCCACTACATTGTGCTGGGGGAAGGGAGGGGTGGATAGAGACTGAGCGAATTGTCACAGACGACCACCCATTGTTTCACCAGCAAGCGCGTTGTTTTTTTTTTATTTAATTTCTTATGTGACGAACTATTTCATTTATCTCCCCCCCCCCGTCGCGGTAAATTCTGTATCCGTTTAACCGCGGAAATGAGGGAATGATGTACATAAAATAACATTATAATGTCAATTGATTATTGTAAAAAAAACACATTTAATAATACAATTATGTGTGAAGAATAAAGTAATGTTGAACTATTTCCAATTTGAGAAAAAAATGGTGTATTGATATAGATAACAAACAAATGGTAACGGTTTCAGAATATGTATGTGGCATTCCGTTTTGTCATTTTATTTAGTGAAATATATTAAGCAATATGAGCACGATGTTGGTTGTATAATACTATTTCATGTTTTACGCGCTCTAAATACGAAACTATTTCATTGATCACCGTCGCGTAGATTATGTACCCGTTTAATCGCAGAAATGAGGGAATGCTGTACATAAAATAACATTTGAATGTCAACAAAAATAATCCTGATCTTAGAAAAAAGGCATTAAAATATATCTAACCAATAAAGAGAAAATTAAGTCTGGCAGCTCATCGAGAATCAAGGCATCCAAAGAATTGACTAAAAATCTTTAAACAACAAAATAAAAAACAAGTTGCTGGAATGTACCAGATAGTGACAATAAAGTCTGCACATAATAGGTCAAAGTTCAACTTTGCATACCATTTATGTCAGCCTGTTATTTTGTTTGATTGCTTATTTGAAAAAAAATAATTACACTAATTATATTGATTGATAAGGCGGCATATGCTACGAAACGGGACGGCTGGTAAACTTTAATTTAAAATATATCAAGTTTGTTTCCGTGTGTATTTATTTCAAATTATGTCGTTTCATCAAAATCTTCTTCTATTTATACTCAAGATGGCGGCATTTTGTATGTCTATTTCAAGATAATGTAATATTTATGGTGTTCGTTTTGCTATTATTCCTATAATATGTCTATATCTAATTTACAATTATCACCCTTTACCGCCAAAAAAAAACCACGTCATAATATTTTTCTCTTTATTTTTATTACGTGACATGAATGAATTGTATAAGGGTTGAGTCTGAGTAGCGCCGTACAGTAGTACACATTTAGACAGTGCACTATAGCTAAGTGATGCAAACTAACCCATTTATGGGGGGGGGGTATTCACAGAACTATAATAATGCTTGAAGTATTGATATGCTCAAATATATATCACTATTTTCAACTCCAAATGCGTGCCTACAAACTGGTCCGGGTACCGGGCCTTTGTTTAGGCTACTAGTATATATATATTTTTTTTAATGAAAGCATTATTTTAACACTAAAATTATGATGAGTTCATTTTTTGTGTACGAAATTCTTCACTAATATACAAACAAAAAAACGGAGTGGCTACGGTTCTGTCCCTGACAGAACCCGTATTTTTTTACTTCGGGTACCAGCCATAGATAATATTGCTCCACACCCTAACCCTAACCCTATCCCTAACCCTATCCCTATCCCTCTCTTTGAACTCTCAGTTTTGTTGGAGAAAGAGAGGGTCAGTGAGAATGAAATGTAGAGAGGAAGCCACATCCTTGTGCACTGTCAGTGGGACTCTGTAAGACAGAGGAAATAGGAATGGAAGAGTTGGGGAGAGTGATGTGGAAAGAGGGGTCTTGGATAAGAAGATCAGTTAGGAGTAGGTAATAGTTAATATCTCATAGACATCCGTGATGGTCGGCGTTTGGTCCAGATTGGTGAAGGGTGTGTCAGGATGAGAGAGCGAGGGGGAGTGAGAAGCTCTAGATAGGGGTCAGTCGGAGTCTCGGAGGAGTGGTGGGAAAAAGATGATGAGAGTTACCAATCGAATCTCTAGGAAGGGTTGGTTGAAGTTGGGTAGGGTGTTTGGTAGAGGGGATGATGTGGTGGGGGGAGTATCCCTATCCCTATCCCTAACCCTAACCCTAACCCTATCCCTATCTCTAACCCTAACCCTAACCCTAATCCTGAAAAAAAAATTCTGAAAAAAAAAAATGTATATATGCCATGTTCCTTATACCCTAATATAATGGTTTTGGCTGGTGCCGGAGCCACTGCGAACAAAATAAAGCTTCATTGAAACATTTCATTTCAGAATGTATTGATCATATCAAACATACAAACATCATCCATAATGTATTAAAGTGGCGAATAATACAACTCACATTACACATGGAACATGTATTCATCCAGTGCAGACGTCAATGTATTGACATCTTCTAGTGAAAACATCCGTGTCCATGGATCATGATACAATTTCTTTACTCCCTGATGATACGACTCGATGAGTTCATCGCATCACTTGATTGCATTTAGTAAAGTGAAACATTTTCACATAAACCAAACTTCGACTCGCTCTACTTATGCTGCGGATCATATGCACAAATAATATAAACATTATTTATTCTGATTAAATATCCAACCTCTTTTGTCACCTTCTATTTAATTTTGGTTTAAGTTCATGTGCAAAATCAACGCATTTTCCAGGGGCTGGCAACATTTGTAGGCCAGGGGTGGACAACATTTGTAGGCCAGGGGTGGGAAACATTTGTAGGCCAGGGGTGGGCAACATTTGTAGGCCAGGGGTGGGCAACATTTGTAGGCCAGGGGTGGGCAACATTTGTAGGCCAGGGGTGGGCAACATTTGTAGGCCAGGGGTGGGCAACATTTGTAGGCCAGGGCCGGGCAGCATTTGTAGGCCAGGGGTGGGCAACATTTATAGGTCAGGGGTGGGCACATTTGTAGGCCAGGGCCGGGCAGCTTTTGTAGGCCAGGGGTGGGCAACATTTATAGGTCAGGGGTGGGCAGCATTTGTAGGCCAGGGCCGGGCAGCATTAGTAGGCTGAGGTGAGCTTAGTGCAGCTCACAAACTAAAGATAGTATTTACTGTATTTACATTGCAGTTTATTATTTAATTCATGCATCACTGGTATAGTATATATTAAATAGAACAAACACAATTTTAATACACAGACATGTTTTGTATATAAATGAATGCTCACTACAGGGTCAATTAACGTATTGCAGAATACAATAAATTGAAACAACATCAAAGTCAGTGCCGTAGTGAGCTTCACTCGCACCCGCGGCACAATACCTTTTTTAGCGCCCCCCCCCCATTCAAAAACCATATAATATTATATATTTTGCGGACAATTCGGCACCCCTTTGTGAGTAGCGCCCGGGGCATGATGCCCCCATTGCCCCCTCCTCCCCACTATGCCACTGATCCTTGTCAGTATTAATAGCTGATTGTAGAATACAATGAATTGACAGAACATCACAGTCTCCATTAAAATAACACCGAGCTACAGTATCAACTAAATACATCTTTGGAAATGTATAGGAGAGAAGACAACAATGTAATCGAAAATGTTCCTGTGCGCTTTCTTAAGAGTTTAGTTGGTCATTTTCTCCCGCATAAAAACTATCAAAATACCCACAAGCTGTTCACACAAACTGCACCCACAAACTGTACACACTAACTATACCCACAAGCTGTTCACGCAAACTGCACCCACAAACTGTACACACTAACTGCACCCACAAACTGTACACACTAACTGCACCCACAAACTGCACCCACCAATTGTACAAACTAACTGTACACACTAACTATACACACGAACTGTACACACTTACTGTACCGACAAACGACACACACTAACTGTACCCAAAAACTGTACCCACAAACTGCAAACACGAACTGTACACACTAACTGTACCCACTAACTGAACACACTAACTGTAACCACAAACTGTACTCACAATCTGTACACACTAACTGTACCCAAAAAGGTATCCTAAAACTGCACACACTAATTGTACCCACAAACTCTACCCACAAACTGTACACACTAATTGTACCCACTTACTGTACTCACAAACTGTACACACTAACGGTACCCACAAACTGTACACACTAACTGTACCCACAAACTGTACACAGTAACTATTACGGGTTTTGAAATATATCAGCGATGATTTCATTAAATAGCTTATCACCTGAGACCACATTTATGGGAACTTGTCTACGATCCCCTCCCTGTGGGTTCTATGACTACCGATGTACGTATTTGTGTATCATGTATCACACAGTAGTATTCACTACTTACACATCTCTCATCCACCCAAACCTTGTGATCAATCGGACTATGAATGGGATTTAATTATATTATGACTGACCAAATTCACATGTCGCTACATCAAAGTCTGAGGCACTACTAACCCAGTATTGAATGTACATTCAGATGTACCGCTACATTTATATGTACCACTACATTCAGATGTATCACTACATTCTGATGTACCGCTACATTCAGATGTACCACTACATTCACATGTACCACTACATTCAGATGTACCACTACATTCACATGTACCACTACATTCAGATGTACCACTACATTCACATGTACCACTACATTCACATGTACCACTACATTCAGATTTACCACTACATTCACGTGGGACACTACATTCACATGTACCACTACATTCACGTGGGTTACTACATTCACATGTACCACTACATTCACGTGGGACACTACATTCACATGTACCACTACATTCACGTGTACCACTACATTCACATATAACACTACATTCACATGTACCACTACATTCACATATAACACTACATTCACATGTAATTTCACATGTAACACTACATTCACGTATAACACTACATTCACTAAATGTCTTGGCTTTTAGTTGGCATACGCTCATTGATGGTTAACACTAATTTGTTTAAGTAGTTATGTAAGTTGGATGTTTTTTTATTTATTTTCTAGAAGTTTCCGCATGTCTCACAAAACGCTGTGGTGGGCCACACATGGCCCGCGGGACATATGTTGTTAACCTTTGGCATGTGCCTATCTTGTATTCACACCACAAAATTTGATTAACAACGGGTTTTTTTTTTGCATAGGCCTATCTCGTATTCACACAACAGGATGTGATGTAACAATGTGTTTGCTCCCTGCCATTGGCTCGTGCTGGTTCGCTAATGGCTTCTTTTTTATACCTTCAGCCTTTCGTTTGTCTATTTGTCTGTTTGTTTGTTTGTAAATGCATCGAGCTGGTCGATGACGTAATGTAACGTCAGAATTATAAGTGGTAACGATGTGAGATTTTTTTAAAGTCTATGGGAAACGATTTCATTGGTCAACAGTCTCACGTGATGATTAAGTATTGTTTGTAAAAAAAAAAAGTAATACTAATAAAACTAACGTCTGAAAACTAACGCCACCTTTTATTCCAGTTACAGCAGCACAAAATATTGAAATTATTTTATTATTATTAAAAATATATCAAATATAACACCCTCATTCATTTTATAGTGTGCATTATTTTATTTGAATTAAACTTTTTAAATTGTAAAAAACATATAACGTCTGCTTCTTATTGACACTCGGAGTTAAAACAGCAGTATTGTTTGGCTGCAATACTCCATTGAAGATGCTAATGTTGGAAAACAGTAAACATTGACATATGAAAATGGTGAGTTAAGATTTAAAATATCTCTCTAATTTTAGATCAATCTACATTAAAGTATGCTAGCTTTTAAAAAAATATATACTGAAAAATACGAAAAATTCGGTCACTATATATTGGGGAATATAATTGTTTCGTTTGTAATTTTTATTCCAAAGTTGTTTTTTTATTCGAAAAATTATTTTATGACATTAAAGTTTTTCGTAAATTTATTTGTATCAAATATATTGTTTTCTATGATATATATTTTAGGGATAAAATGAATTTTTTAAAGTTTTAATTGTATTTAATGTTAAGAAATTGAAATTTTCTAATAACTTTTAAAAAAAACGTATAGTTTTAGCGAGATATTAAAATTATCATTTTCTTTCTTCGTTTAAAATTCGAGTTAGATTTAACAGATACAATGAATCATATGAATAAATTTGCCACAGAAGGCTGGCTACTCCAGAATAATTGGTCCTACTACACAGAAGCTAGAGACATTGACGTAAGAGAGAATATTTCTAAAGCCAAAGAATTTGGACCTTATTTCAACGAAAATGTCATTGACCAGTTAAACTTTTCCCGCTCTACAGTAGGTGGACCTTACTTCAACGAAAACTTTATTGACCAGTTGGACATCGTCTTCAATTGTTTCTGTCTACACTTTCTGTGTTTACTTGGTGTCTTGACCAACACACTGAACATTCTCGTGTTGTGGAAACACAGTTTTAACGAGACCACGACCATCTGGCTGTTCTCAATGTCCGTAAGTGACCTCATAGCGTCCATGCTCCAGCCGCTGCGTAGACTCAACTGCATCATCTATCAGTTTGACCAGATCGCTGGACTAACGTTCAGGTCCATCTCTGTTGTCTACTTGATGAACATTCCGGACATCTTCATTTCGGTCAGCGTCTTCCACACAACTTTCATCGCACTGGAGAGGTTGGTGGCCGTGTGGTTTCCACTCAAAGTCTCGTCCATCTTCACCACATACCGCGTGAAGTGGACCATCGGTCTGATGTACGTCTACACTGTGGTCATGTTGTCACCTACTTGGTTCTTCCTGGACTTTGCCTACATCTACGACCCCAAATACAACGCCACAAGAGGCGCCTACTTCTTGAGCCGGTTCTACGCTACCGACTACGACAATTTGTATAAATACTCCAACTTAAGTTTGCCCCATATATTTGTCACACCCACTTTTATAGCTATCGTGACATTCTCCGTCATCATCTCCATTAAAATGACATTTGGTAGACGTAAAATGTTGTCTAAATTGTCATCTGTAAAATCAACTTCAAAACTTATCAAAGACTTGAAAATAGTCAAGATGGTGTTAGCTGTATGTGTTGCTAACTCTAGTATATCTCTACCTACAGTGGCCATCCATCTGTACATATTCTCTAACAACATGTCCATACAGTCTTCAGGTAAACTACATTACCTGTTGAGAAGTATCATCCATGTCTTGTATCAGGTTAACGCTGACATTAACTTCGTCATTTACGTTCAAATGAGTGCCAAATTTGCCAGAACGCTCAGTGAATTGTTAAAGATTTTCAAGAGAAATAACGCATGTCCATGCAGCACAGAGAAAACTTCTTCATGAGTTGTTGTTTAAATGAGCATAAGTTGTTTAAATGAGCATGAGTTGTTGTTTAAATGAGCATGAGTTGTTGTTTAAATGAGCATGAGTTGTTGTTTAAATGAGCATGAGTTGTTGTTTAAATTAGCATAAGTTGTTTAAATGAGCATGAGTTGTTGTTTAAATGAGCATGAGTTGTTGTTTAAATGAGCATGAGTTGTTGTTTAAATGAGCATGAGTTGTTGTTTAAATGAGCATGAGTTGTTTAAATGAGCATGAGTTGTTGTTTAAATGAGCATGAGTTGTTGTTTAAATGAGCATGAGTTGTTGTTTAAATGAGCATGAGTTGTTGTTTAAATGAGCATGAGTTGTTGTTTAAATGAGCATGAGTTGTTGTTTAAATGAGCATGAGTTGTTGTGTAAATGAGCATGAGGTGTCGTTTACATGAGCACGAGTTGTTTAAATGAGCACGAGTTGTTTATGGTTTGTATCTGCTCACATCTTTAGTAAATTATAGATGTTTTGAATCACAATCAGACTGTTGAAATTCTCCCATGGAGTTAGAGCTAGCTGAAATATAAATTCTAATGAATAATTCTGAAACTGACTTTACTGTGAGTAAAGTATAGGAATGACAACTGCATACCTCAGTTTGTTAGCTAGCTAATTTATTGGTTTAGAAGTGGGAATAATATGGAATAATTTTAACAGCACACAGATATACCTTAAAGTTGAGCCTAATGTATAATAACCCAGTCTGATTAAGTCAGTCTGGTCAACATTAAAAATTAGATCATCATCAGTATTACCGACTTTGGACAGAAGACAAAGATATATCAGTGATCATACAAATTGTAAAGTTTTGCGAAAAGACATAAGTATTCACATTTGTCTCATTTTTAAAATCTTTGATAACCAGTTTTTGTCAGAAATTGACTTTGAAAGTCAAGCTTTTATAATCCCTACTTAGATTAAAGACATATTTATAAACATATGACTGAAATTTAAAGTGTGGGGGAATACAATATATTGGACTAAAGATTTCTTTATATACATTTATAAATTGCAATAAATGAATAAATAATCTAGATGGGTACACACACTTATATTTTTAGTAATGATAATTTATATCTGTGATTCTCAACCCTTTTTGCGACTACACCCCAAAGGGTGCAAAAGTATATCTGCCGATACCCCTCACACGAAAGTTCTTCAAACTCTTGGTTGTTTTAATTGAAAATTGTATGTTGCAGCGCACTTGCATAATTTTTCCCATACCCCATAGGGTATGCGTACTACTGGTTGAGAACTGAGGATTTATATAATTTAAGGAATTATTTTTTACCTTTTAGTCTATGTTAAAAGAAGGTTATTTTTTAAAAGAATTTTTGTATAAGCTTGAGGAAGACTGAAAATGCATTTCATTACTTATCTCAAATATTTTAAGATGTAGGCTTATTCTTTTTTTTAAAGGCAGACAAGAACTATGGCTATGGTCCAGATTATGGTCAAGATTCTTCAATTGAGTCAAGTAAGTGTTTGAATAATATTTCTGCTCTTGCAGTTTAAAATTTTTTTGCAGAAATTATCATTTTGATTTTAGAATCTTTCAGTAAAAATCCTCAAATGATAATTATCTGATCTTGGTTGTATCAGTTTGAATAAATAGCTATGAATGGCAGCATGTTTTTGATTTAAAATAGTAGAATTAGAATTTTTCACTATATCGTCATTAGGCTTGTCATAAATGGAGCAGTGGTGGCCTAATGCATTAAGTGGCTCCATTGAATCAGTTTTTAAAATTATTTCTTTACTTCTATACATTCAATGCTGTTAAATTGACTATGGTGTGACTTACTATTTTACTATATAAAAACTGGACTGCTGTTCTCACTGGCCTCATGCCTGGTCACCGCAATAATAGCGAGTAACCTTGCTAAATACAGTAATACAAGTGAATATGGAGCACTTATAGCTTTCTTAATAGAAATGACATTCCATTTCAGTGGCAAAAGACTTAGGGGAATCTTGGTATTCTGACACTTTAAATGTTGTCATTGTCTGTTTAAGTTATGTTTTTAATCTAAATTTGTTTATTAACATAATTACATTTTACAGCTTTTTCCTTCAGTAAAGGTAACCTTTAAATAAAAACTTAATAAAAAAAAAAGTTCATACAATTTTTTTTTGGGCTATTAAACACTTTTAATTAGGGTGGTTTAATTTATTTTTAGGGTGGTTTAATTTATTTTTAGTGGAATAATATTCATAACTTTTCCTCCCCTTTTGGCATTTTTAAAAATCAAATTCCACAAATGTTTCCAATGAAAAGTATGATCACCACAGACCCTAACCTAAACCTCTTTGTTTTCATGATTAATTGTGTGAGAATTTCTGATTGATAATAGAGTTTGTCATTGTCTTGAAGGGATGTTAGGAAGTAAAAATATTTGGGTGTTTTTGATTCTCATTTAATAATTGTTTATCCAATTTTAGAACCTCTCTATTTTAATTTCTTTTTTTAAGTAGTTTTAGTTTACCCCTCCTGAATTTGTATTCATCTTTGTTATTTAATGGTTCCAGGATCATATGAAGAAGGTAATTTTTAGTTAACTTACTTTTCAGCAGTGATTAATTTTTATCAATAATGAAGAGCTGTTTATTGGTTTGTTTCCATAGTCAACAATATTGTGCTGCTGAATCATTCAGTTTGAATATTTAAAAAAAAATCTCTTTGTTTTCCATTGTTATATTACTTCAATCGGTACTATGGTTTTGTAAGATATATATAAATATATACAAATTAGTCAAAATATCTTCTTCCTGTTATAACACTGAAAGCAACTGCTGTGATTTGAAACGGTTAAACTCTGCACTGGGTTTATTTGGTGAATGCTTACTTGTGATATATAATCAACATTAGTTTCAAAATCTGAATAATAACTTTTGGTGGTTGTTCATTTCACAATAGAAATCCTTTCAAACTATTAGTTGTTTTTTTTTTTTACTTCATTTTTTTTTGCTTTAATTTCAAAACCAAAAAAAACTTGATGGTATGACTGGGCAGATTTAATGAGTAAGTTACTCTCTGAATTCTGTGAATGTCTTTGTTTAGTGTCACATTTTTTGATTTGCTAAGTCTGTCTTGGGCTGTTTTTAAAATACTATACAAATTATAAAGAATAAAGATTTTTTAATTTTAGTTGTCGTTGACCTATAGATAATTTTTTTATAATCAATAGTAAAGTATTTTTAAATTTGTTTTTATCAGTTCTGATGTCCTTTAGGATGAGGTGAAAATAGCTTAGACATGTACACATACATGTACACACACATGTACACACACATGTACACATACATGTACACATACATGTACACATACATGTACACACACATGTACACATACATGTACACACACATGTACACACACATGTACACACACATGTACACATACATGTACACACACATGTACACATACATGTACACACATGTACACATACATGTACACATACATGTACACACACATGTACACATACATGTACACACACATGTACACATACATGTACACATACATGTACACACACATGTACACACACGTACATACACATGTACACATACATGTACACATACATGTACACACACATGTACACACACATGTACACATACATGTACACACACATGTACACACACATGTACACACACATGTACACATACATGTACACATACATGTACACACACATGTACACATACATGTACACACACATGTACACACACATGTACACACACATGTACACACACATGTACACACACATCAGGGATGAGGCGTGGGTGTTGCTGGCCATAGTCATATTTATAGAAAATGCTATGTAATGGTACTGTGTTTATTGAATATAGTTAGAATAATCATTCATAATAAAAGAACTACAAGTTTAAATATTTATATAACATTCAGTTATATTTAAATCGTATATGTTGTTTGTCTAATAATGTATACAAATATATAAATCTATGTTCGTTTGTACTTTGTATATAGCATAAAAATATCTATAAATATTTCTGGAAGAGTTATGACCGGCAACACTCATGCCTCGTCTCTGACATACAAGTACACATACATTGCAAAAACCCTTGAGATAGACTATTCTAAGGTTTTATCTTCATTTTAAAAGGGAAATTTTTTTTGTTCTAAGTTAACTATATTGTTTTTTTATGTTTTTGGTTATAAATACTTTCTCTATGTGCATGCATCTCATTTATGATGGAAGCTTACAGTTTTCTTGGCTAATCTGGTCTGTTTTTTTTTATCTAATCCCTTTTTAAAAAAAAGAAATCACACTTGTACACTCAGTCATTTACAGATATTCTGCTGAAAGTAAAATGAAATATTTGTACTTCTTTTAACTTTGCTTACAGTCAGACTTGTCACAGTATTTTAAGATAAACATTTCTTTCTTAGTTTACTTAAAAGAAAAAAGTTTCAGAATTTTTATAATTTTCTGTCACAATTTTGATATATAATAGTTTTTAACCTCCAATGTTTACATTTTTAAATTATTGTATTAAAAATTGATTTAATAAATGCACTATGTCTATCATATTTTTAATGTCAAACTTAATAATGTTATATTTTTTATTCCTTTAACAAATTGACAGATATTTCTTTATCCACCAAGTCACAAATAGATTGCATAACTTCCATGCTCTCTTCTGACTGGCTTTAAGAGAATTTTAATGTTTGGGTTGATGATTGTGTTGCTTATTTTAAAGCAACACATAGAAACCTTTCTTAAATAAAACCAGAAATATGTTTGTTGTTTGCACTACATGAATTTAAAAGTTCATCTAAATTGTGATTAAATATACTGTTTCTGTTTCTATTGAAATAACTAAAAAAAAAAACATCAGAAGCTAAAATTTTAACCAATTACTTTCCATCTGTACAGGTATGTGCCTTGAAAAGCGTGTCTTTTTTCGCCTTATTTCTGGTCTGCACACTAGTATCAACATCCATTTATGTGATAAATATTTGTTTCCTGGTAAGTCCAATTCTCAACTGTTAGTTATATATCGAATGGAAACCATAGCTCTTATACTTTGTGAAATTTTATGATTTCATTATTCATCTTTTTTTAAAGCTTGTAATTTTGTTTTAAATTTATGTAGTACAAATCAGATACTATCATTCAAATATTGATGGACACTACTTCTCAATTGATGAACATTACTTATCTAATAATTAACTTCAACTGTAAATTTCACCGTTAAAAGCTCCATATTATATAGCAATTTAAAAAAAAATATTTTGGCTTATCTCTGCTCACAACTCTTTTTTTATTCCCTGTGAATTAGAGGGCTGCACAGGGCTGTAATTTTCATCCAACCCTACTTGTCCCCACATAGATTGAACCACCTGCTTCCATCAAAGTTTGCTAGCTTCCCACCCACCCCTGTCAAACACTAGCTATAAATTCAAAACAATCAATCTATATTAAGACAAATGAACAAGAAAATGTATTTCAGAACAGAGGAATTAGCAAATTATAATTTTAAAAATGATGCAGCAAATTTAAATTTTAAAAAATATACTGCAAATTTTGTTATGGTTAATTTCACTAGTTGAGATATGTCCCATGGAAATAAACCATGGGATTCTTTTTCATTCAAACCGTGCACCCAAACTAGATAGTATTATGACTTGCAAACATTGCACAGCTGATCCGTGACACCTCGTAAAAATGCAGCCTTGATATTGCTCGCATTATCTGTTACAAAAGTATTAGTGATATGCACCAAAATCTCAAAAAATTCTTTTAACTGTTTCTTCTATATTCTCAATGTTTTGTTTCTCATCCATTACCTTTGTGTAAAGAATGTATGATTTGATTGTCCAGTGTTTAATAAATTGAATAGTCACAGTGATGTGTAGCTGTGGTTGCTTTGATCATGTTGGTCAAATATCAGATTTATCACTTAATAACAAACTCCTGTTTGAGAAGTCTTTTTTTCCCGACAACATTTTTAATGTTATGCGTAACAGTTGGTAAAATTTCTTTCACTGTGACATTTTCATACTTTACTATTGATCAACTTTGATGCCAAATCTTGAAAACCACTGTATTGAACAAAAATGAATAGTTGCAATTCTTTGACACACATTAGTACAATATTAAAAAACCATTGATACCATCACAAGACTTCCATGCTAAGAGTGTGGTGTACAGTGTCTTAATGTCAACAAGTTTCTGGATACACACTTCACTTTCCATGTTTAACAACAAAGTTGAATTCCAAATAAAAACATCAAAAACTGTTTAGTCAAACATTGGCTCATCAAATAAAACTGCTCAAAATAATAAGTTTTAATACTGTTGTGACATCAACAAGATACTAAAAATCTGTATATAACACTATATTTCCACAATTCACAAATGAATGACTCCAGATGTAAAATTTCACGTCGTCTTGGTTTATTGACAGATATATAACTATATCCATCTGACACATGGACATATATAGGTTGTTAATTCATGACCAATAACAATATATATTGTATTTAGATACTAAAATCTGAAGTGTACAGTAAATGTCTAATGGACTAAAATGTAATACATTTATGTTGGGTTAAATAGTTCTAATTCTTATCTACCAATTGTATCCTGACCAAACACCTGCGTTAACATCATGTCATCACAAGGAGTGTCATGTCTGAAGCACATGGTCACTTATCTAATCTCAGGTGCTAATGGTCACTTATCTAATCTATTAAAGGGACAAAGGATTAAGGATTGGTGTTTTGCTCCCTGTGGGATTCCAGCTTAGTACAAACCCTACCCCACTGTATCCTCGCAAGTTGACAACCACCTCCATGAATGCTGGTCCCATCCCCGCAGACTCAGTGGGTAACTTGCAAAACCCATCTCCATGCAGCTCTCTACTGTCAATTTCTTCCAAGCTTTTATCAAATGATTTTGAATCAATTACTTCTAAAATCCCTTGAAAATTCAAGTTGTGTTCAGTGTTAAAATTCTTCTTGATTCTGTAACAAAATGATGATTTATTTGATATATTTTTAACATTTCATGTTTGATATGGTTTTTGTAAAGAATCATTTTTTTTCTTTTATTTACAAACTAAATTTATTAATAGGTTTTAACCACAAAATCTCACAGCAAGTTATTAAACAAAAAATATATATATATTGCCAGTATTGCATATATTGGTCAGTTTATTTGTACACACCCCTCCTTTTCTAAAGCATTTATTTACATACCTGCCTAAATTGTTATTCAATTAGGGCATTTTTCATAGGGACAGGCTACGCTTACGTCAAGACGTAATTCATATTTTTTTTCCAGATTACGTCAATAGATATTTCTCCATACCCTAACACTGTCCCTAACCTTATCCCTAACCCTAACCCTTTTTGTTTACGCAGTGGCAACAGTAACATCAAGACGTAATTCTTTTTTTTTTTCCGGATTACGTCAATAGATTTTTCTCCACACCCTAATACTGTCCCTAACCCTAATATAATTGCCGGTACCCGAAAAAAAAAGAGAAATAATAGAATGGCGCTTGATTTAATCGTAGCCACTGCGTTTTTCATATCTCTAGCCTAGCCCAGGTAAGGTACACCATTATTTTTATTGAAAGATTTAATATATATATATTAATGAAGAAATAAAGAATATACTTATATATTTTACGCTAATTTACCTCTCATACAGAGAGTGGCCATGGGTTGTGCATTCATGATCTAACGTAAACGTCATCCTCTACTTTCAATGACTGTATCATGATTAAATCATGCAATTTTTATTTTTCTTATTTTTTAAATAAATAACAATCACTAATATGATTTGTGAATGTTTATAGAGGTAATTTATCAATAGTATTTTTGTCAAAATATTAAATGTCACTAAAATAAGAGATGACCAATGTCATTCATGTCCATGTTATAATGAGATCCACGACCATGCCGTCCATGCATATAATTCGTCATAATTATGGTACAATCATACGCTTTAAATACCGGTATATTTATAGGAATTTCAAAAGATTAAGAATACAAACTTACCTTTGTGGTCCACACTTAAATAACAAAGCTTTAGTAATATTTGTTATTTTGAAATATTTACACTGAAATATTCTGTAATAACAACATGTTGGCGCCCACAAATGGCGTTAAACCATCAGACATGCAGGAAGTAAGGTTACTTGAACTTGCACATATAGGTCTTATATAGGTTATGCTAATTACGGGTGCCAGCTCCTTATATAGGTTTTATATAGGTTATGCTAATTTCGGGTGCCAATAAGAGCTCCTTATTCTAGCCACAAGAGTTTTTCATGGTTACTAGATATTCAGTTTAAAAGAGCTACACTAATAAAAATACTGTTTTACAAAGAAGAGCTCTTTGTCTATTTATAGACTAAATCTAGAACAAACTTGGGGTGCATATAGACACTCCGAAGTATTTATCAGGCAGACAGAATTTTCATGCACCACAAATTGGGCTTTTTATTTTGTCTTCTTTAGTTAAGGACCTACATTTTCTTATCCAATTTCTTTGTGTCTTTACTCTTTAATGTAAGACTACACTAAAGCTTTATTTAGTGTGAAGGGGGAAAAGACAGATTGAGTAGGAAATTATATTTTATATTCAAATTTTTCACTTGTCTAATCCAAGTCCTACTATTGTATTTTTTTTTTACAATTGGTTCTTAATTTATTTCTGATATGAACTATAAAGTAAACATGTCTAAAAGTAGCAGAAGTGATCAGCCATGCCATATCATTGTATATTTTTCGCTCTTTCTCGGATTTTGTATAAAAAATTATGAATGGCTTTTTTGCCCCTCCCCCACCACTAACTAATGATTCATTGACATTGTCTTAGTCTTATATGTTCTTGCATATTTATTCAGCTTATGAAAAAAAAAAATTAATCGCATATATGCAATATATCTTGTATTAATGAAATGACAAAATTTTAACAATGAAATTTTATAGACTTGGTATAACTTTCAAACTCTATTCATTGCTAATATTAGTTAACCCATATTGGCACTTACACTATCATTTCGTCATTATAATTTCTATAAATATCTGTATGATCTAAACCTAATGACCTTTGAGTAAGGAATTATTTTTGACTTTTTAGTCTTTTCAGTTTTTTTTAAATATTTTTTTTATAATGGTTAATAAAACTGTTTTTATTTAAACAGATATTAGGATTGTAAAATTTACTGTCATTTCATATATTCAGACCGTGAGTACATAATGTCTTGCTTTTGAATATAATTTATTAAGCCTTAAATAGACTCACTAGAATTATTTAAGAATACTGCTTTTTTTCTCATTTTTATTTCTAGGTTTGCTAATGTAAATAGCTTCTTGATGTTGGTAACTCATAAATTGCAATATGGAGAAATGCCAGCATGTAGAGAAATTAACAGTTACCACAGATAATACTATATTTGATCCATCTTGTTGGCAGTGTTCTGTTTGTGGAACTACAGAATGGGTTTGGGTGAGGCAAATATTTTTATATTATTGACTTTCTTTACAATTTTTATCCACTTTATTAATTTTAAATGCTTTGAACCACAGAACATATATTGAACATAATTTTAGAATAGTAAAATTTCTCCCTGTTTTGTGCTGAGCCAATGAGATTAATACAAGTAATAAAAATACTTATTTGTTTTAGCTTAACAAAGATAAAACATTTTATTTGAAGTGGACCAGTATTTCAAATTTGTTATAGTGCAGTCAAATCTTAATTGATGAACTCAGTTGTTCCGAGCAGAAATAGTTTTATTAAAATGAATTAAAATTTAGAGCATAGTAAAAATCTTAATGGATTTAAAACAGTGGGCAACAATATCTATTATTCATTTGATTTTTCTATCTTGCAATTTGTCAATGAATGTAGTATAAGCACTTTTTAATTGGCAAAGAATATAGTGGGAAGACAGTCTGGGTACAGAATGGTTTGATGTTAGAATTTTGTAATATCATACATTACAAGAAATATAAATATTTATTTTTAGATTTTAAATTTTAGGCAAAAAAGCTTTTTTTTTTTTTTTAAATACTTTTCAGGGTTAAAGAAATTTTTGCTGGTTTTATGTTTTTGTAAAGTTTTTAACCAGTAAAATTAGGTTGTATTTATGTTCTCAAAACTATTAAAATAATATATAGTCATCAAGAATACATTCATTTTAAATTTTTTAGCATTCTAACTAAATTTAAACAGGTCCAGAAGTTTTTTGCAATATATAAGGATAAACACACACACAAGAAGTGAAACTAGATAAAAAAATGATAAAAATTAAATAATTTGCTGTCTCAGTTTAAATGAAAAAATATACTTATCAGTCTTGAGTTACAAACGCAGAGTTTCGGTTGATGAGTCATATGGCTCTTCGGAAGGTTTATGTTGAACTGAAAAGTTTGGAGGTGTAGCTTAGTTGGGTAGTCTATAGAAGTCAGAGTTTCAATCAAATTTAAAAATAGTTTGCTGAAATATAGGTTTATCCTTTTTTTTTTATAACTAATTTATAGTTCAAACTTTTGAAAATAATTTTGCTTTTATCAGGCTTGTCTGAGCTGTTCAAACATTGCTTGTGGCAGAATGAATGAGCTGCATGCTGAGCAGCATTTCAAGACATTGAAGGTATTAAGGTCTTAATTATATATGTTAATTATATGATTTATAAATTAAACTGTAAGCACAGTCATTTAAAAAAAAAACCCAAAGAGCCTACCCTTGGAAAAGCCAAAAATATTTGCCACTAACTTGTAGAGGCTCGTGTGGAGAGGCCGAACTCCCATTGGGCGCCTCCCCAGGTGGCGGATAGGGGAAAGCTCGCCAGATATGGTGAGTGCCGATGAAATACAATTCTCGGGGCGGACCAAAGCAGGCAACTACTGCCTTGTAGTTAGTGGAGGGATCCACAAAGGCTAAGGGACCTAACCTTAAACAAAGGCAGCTACCCACAAGGCTGTGAAGGGCAACACCCTAGTGGTTGTGCACAGGGCTAACTACCCAGTCATGTAAAAAAACACTAGTTACGAAAGGTAATCAACAATTCAAAAACCAGACTGATTCAAATGGAAACCGACCTTCGCATGATCACGGACATGATTACTGGCTAGCAACTTGGAACATGTTAAGCCTATACAGAGCAGGAGCCCTAACCCGCCTCACTGAACAGCTTAGAAAATACAAAATAAAAATAGCAGCACTCCAAGAAATCAGATGGAAAAATTCAGACATACTAAAAACAATAGAGTATACCATCTTTTATAGCGGAAACACCACAAATACTTTAGGAACAGGTTTTGCCGTCAGGAAAAACATCCTCAATCAAATAATTGGCTTTAAACCAACCAATGAAAGATTGTGCAGCCTCAGGATTCGTGGCAAAATGTTCAATATGACCCTAATATGTGCCCATGCACCCACTGAAGATTCAGAAGGGAATACCAAAGAGGAATTCTATGATGCCCTAGAAAGGTTATATGAAGAAGCACCTAGACATGATATCAAATTAGTGTTAGGAGGCTTCAACGCTAATATTGGCAAAGAAACAGTATACAGACCGACAATTGGAAGTTACAGTCTACATGAAGAAAGCAACGATAATGGAACGCGTCTGATTGATTATGCATCTGGCAAAGGCATGACCATTAGTAGCACTAAGTTTCCACACAAAAGAATACACAAAGAAACATGGAGGTCACCAGATGGGGTGACAAGAAATCAAATAGATCATGTGCTAATAGACAGGCGACATGGTTCAGATATTGAAGATGTCAGAAGCTTCAGAGGAGCAGATGCCGACACAGACCACATGTTAGTCAAAATAAAGTATAGACAAAAAATAAGTATCTTTCACAACACAAAAGCAAAGATAACAAACCAATTTGACTGTGAAAAACTAATAAAAGAGCCACAAACAAAAGAAAAATATGCACAAGAAATTAAAAGCAAACTAGAAACACTAGATATAGATAATACTGAAAATCTAAATAGCCACTGGGAAAAGATTAAACAAACCATAAAAAACACAGCGGAAAGTGTCATAGGGTACAAGCAAAAGAAGAAAAGAGCTGAATGGTATGACGATGAATGCAAAAAAGAAGTGGAAGAACGTAACAAATTGAGGATAATAATGCTACAAAAAGCAACAAGAAAGTCAACTCACGCATACACTGAGGCTAGAAGGAAGGCCACTAAAATATGCAGAAAGAAAAAACGTGAATGGGAAAAGGGAAAACTAGTAAAACTAGAGGAATACTCAAAAGAAAAAGAAACAAGAAAAATGTACATGGCCATCAAAGAGGAAAGTAACGGCTTCCAAGCAAGATCTCACATGTGTCTTAATAAATCAGGCGACCTGCTTATGGAAAATGAAATGGTTCTAGAAAGGTGGGCGGAATATTTTGAAGAAATGCTGAACATTAAAACTGACAGCGAAAATGATGTACGAAACATTGCAGAGGACGATGGGGCAGAAATAGAAGAACCAACCATAGAAGAAATAAATAATATTATTAAAAAGACCAAAAACAATAAAGCACCAGGAGAAGATAACATAAATGCTGAGTTACTCAAATATGGAGGACGCACACTACACTTAGAAATACACAGGATGGTCAATAAAATATGGAAATAAGAGATAATGCCAACAGAATGGGAAACAGCCGTAATAGTTCCGCTACACAAGAAAGGTTCGAAACTTAACTGCAACAACTACAGAGGAATCTCACTTCTCAACACTGTTTATAAAATACTAACAAAAATAATAGCCTGCAGAATAGGGAATTTCAGTGAAACAGTATTAGGTGACTATCAATGTGGTTTCAGGCCTAGCAGAGCAACCACAGACCACATCTTTTCCCTTCAAAACACTCTAGAAAAATGTTATGAGCATAATATAAACCTACATCAGCTGTACATAGATTTCAAGATGGCATATGACAGCATCAATAGAAATTATCTTTACAAAACATTGCAGGAGTTGTGTATCCCCAACAAGCTCATTAGACTAGTACGTATGACATTAAACAACTCAAGAAGCAAAGTGAAAATCCAAGGGGAAAGCTCAAGAGAATTTAAAGTAAACCAAGGACTTAGACAAGGAGACTCCCTTTTGTGCATACTTTTCAACTTCACCCTAGAAAAAGTCATAAGAAACATACAGTTGGATAAGCGAGGAACTATAACACACTACCTCAGAAGTGAAAAAACAAAGTCTATGAAAACAGGAACAATATTTACAGAACCCATCCAATACCTTGCATATGCTGATGACATAACATTGATAGGAAAGCAAAGCAAGGATATAGCAAAAGCATACATAGAATTAGAAACAGCAGCTCAGAATGCAGGTTTAACAGTAAACGAAACAAAGACTCAATATATGCTGTTACAAAGAAATGAAAAAGAAGGAAGAGAAAAATTTTTCAAAATCAGTGATAGAGCATTTGAAAGAGTAGAAAACTTTAAATACCTGGGATCAACCATAAGTGAGAAAAACGATATAATGATAGAGATAAAAAACAGAATAGAAGTAGGGAACAGAATATATTATACACTGCATAAAATACTGAAAAACAGACAGATCTCCAGAAGAATGAAAAAAACCATATACAAGACAATGATCCGGCCAGCAGTAACATATGGTAGCGAAACGGACCATCAGCAAACAAGCAGAAAATATGCTAAACACTTGGGAAAGGAAAATATTTAGGAAAATATATGGGCCAGTAAAGGACAATAACGAGTGGAGAAGTAGAACCAATTCAGAGCTGTATGAACTGTATGAAGAACCAAATATAACAGCTGAAATTAAAATGAATAGATTAAGGTGGGTAGGGCACATAGAAAGAATGGAAAACAACAGAGGTCCAAAAACGATTTATAAGACAACACCTAATGAGAAAAGGCCTAAAGGCAGGCCAAGAAGCAGATGGTTGGAGGAAGTGGAGAAAGACCTTAAAGCCATAGGAGTGAGAGAGTGGAGGAAGAAGACCATGGATCGGGAAAAGTGGAGAAGTGTAGTATGGCAGGCCAGGGCCCTAAATGGGCTGTAGAGCCAAAGGAAGAAGAAGAAGAACTTGTAGAGGAGATGTGCACCACCAAGTTAAAAGCTCACAGAAAGGGCAAATGAAAGCACAACAGATATATGTCTGTTGATGTGTCCATTCATTCCCCTGAACAAACAAATCAGAAGGGTATAAAAAAAAATAAAATTATATTGTTAAAAATAGACACCTTTTTATGGAATAAAATGTTTATGAATAGATACTACTTATGCCTCAATGATTTGGAATACTCAAAGGAAGACATACTTAGATGTATTCTTGAAAATTACTCACAACTATCAAAATATAATTAAAATATTAAGAGACCATTACACGGGAAGCAGAAATAATCCAGAACACACTAATGACACAATACCTTTGTCTTATATCCCACATTTCAGAAGAACTATGAGAATTATACAAAGGCATAGAAATTGTACCATAGGTACACTGGACTGTTCATTTTAGATAGTAACATACTGTTCACAATAGAGCTTAACAGTCTTTGCGATCACACACAATACAGTCATAAATACTTTAGGTGTATCATAATTTTGTATTAAATCAATTTCTTTACAATAATATACATTATCCCTCAAGTGTTGCCCGGTTTAAAATAAAGTTCCCTTAGCCCTAATGGGCCATCTGGGCAAATGAAGTGTAGAATTCATCTGTTTCTATAACCTCGGTTTATAAAGGGAATATTTTGGTTAGCACAACACCCAGCCGCCTTTATTTCCCCAACTTAAGTCTGGTACCCACCTATTAAAGTTGAGTGGACTTGTGTGACGATTTTGCACCAAATTTCACCTTCAAAAATTCCATACTTCTCACAGAGGATCAGACCTAGAACTCTCAGGTCGACAGTCGATATCTACACCACTTAGCCATCTGTCCCATTTGTCTGGTTTAAGCATTAGTAATATTTCAAATGTCACACTATCTTCTCGCAAAACACAGCTAAATCAATATAAATTTTTTCATATAAAAACATTTTGTTTTTAACATGAAAACGATAGATTATGGAGTATATTTAAAGGCATGTATTTACTTTTTCAGCATCCTTTAGCTATAGAAATCAATGAAAAATATGTTTATTGGTAAGTTTTTTTTTTTGTTTTTATTAAGTTTTATTAACTTGAAATATCTTAAATGTATTTTTTTTAATGACAATACGTCTAGTTAAACTAATTTTGTGAAAATTTGGATTCTTAGTCATTTTAAAATGTGTATAATGTAAATCCCTATGGGATAGAGCAACTCATCAAACAGTTTGCTATGATAAGATTATAGTGCTGCTGAATATGAATGTAAATTATGTTTCTTTTAAATTGATTGCTTTATGTTAAACTTGTCTATACGGAAAGCTTTAAGTTTTAGGTGAATTTAAAAATAGAATAGATTCTTACTTTAGGTATACCACAGATTTATGAAGGTGTCTGACTCTGAGCTTTAGCTATGAATATTGATCTAGTACAGGATTCTTTTAAAGGCAGACCAAACACTCTCAAATGAAACCCTGCTAACTAATGTGCTTTCTGCTTTAAAATTTTGCTATTAGTAAATGCTATCACTCTTGGCCTGTCAAGATCATTAGTTGATAGATCTGTCTTTTATAATGATCATTATTGTTACAGGTCCTTATAATGATAATACTTGAAGAAGGTGTAATAATTCAGACAACTCAAATTCTGAAGTTAACTCCACTGAAGTAACATCAAACAATCATTTAATACTTGAACATAAACTGACATAAAGGTGAACTCAGGAGGAGTACAATAGCAAACTGTAACCATGCATCGATCTACATTGATGCCCAAAGCTAGACTCTACTAGAACATGCATCCGCATCCTATGATGCCCAGAGCTCAACTAACTATAAAACAAAGCATGTGCTCCCAACTGTCGGTTTAATATACGTCATTTGTACCAAATGACGTATACACTAAAATCTAGAATAAACTACAACAAGAGATGGCGGAATGACGCCATAGCTACTGTGGTGGGCGGAACCTACCGAATTGAGTCATCAAGCTTAGGCTATACTATTTCTCCACATTCCACCCCTCTACCTAGGCATGATGTAATCATGTAAAACCCAATACTAATCCAGACAAAAGGAAGCCACATGAAACAAAGTTCTATCATAGAACATATCAAAATCATCATAACAACCAAAATAAATTATACAATGATTCATCAAATCAATATTGCATAGAATTATAAATCAATACATGCAAACAATATAATAAATATCATCAATCGTATATGTATGAACATATTGAATTAAATTAAAATTTATCATCATCATTTTTTTTTCTTTTTCGTCACTGATATTTACTATTTTACTATCTTTTTTTTTTCTATGTGACTTGTTTACTTTTTTTTTCTTTTTTATGTCACTTTTTATTCCATTCAATTTATTTTTATTTTTCATGTGGCTTTTGTTTAGTTTTTTTTTCATGTCACTAGTTATTCTTCATTTCTTTTTCAAGTGACTTCTCTTTTTTTTCATCATAATCAAGAAATTATTATAAGTTAGACATCTAACTGTGTTAAAATGGTTGTATCGACTAATAGGTGGGTCCTTCCATACACGGTTCTCATTTCTTTTATTTTCTTTTCCATACGACCATCTATTTGTTCTCTGGTTTGATCACCATTACGTCTAGATTTCTTGATTTGTACATCATATTACCTTCTTTGTTTCTTTTGACTTTCACTGGGTACAATGTAGTTTTTGTCTCTTTGACAATAATAGTTAGGGTTCTTTCTTTCTTTCAGTATTATAATTCTTGAGGTTTGGTTATTCATTGATTTAAGTTCTCCTCTATGACATTCAGTGGTAAATGAAACCGAGTGTTTTACAATTATGCCTGTAGCACATGATTTATGTTGGATTTCTTTATGTACGTGTTTGCTTGCCTTATTATCTTGATTAATTAATTTACCATCTCTATTTCTGGGTATGGTTCTCTTGGCTACTTTGATATAATTGGCATCTTTATCTCCAACTGATGATTCTACTTTATCCAGTCTGTTAATTTTATCCTTCAAACTTCCATTAATCTTTGTTTGAGAAGCTGTAACCACATCGCCTGATTCTATTTTCTTAAAAAGTTTATTTACAATCCTCTCTATTGCGTCTACCCTAATTGGTAGGTCTTCCAATGTAGTGCAAGTCTTTGATTTAGTACGTAGGTAATTTTCCCTGTCTAAAATCAATTTATTCAGTTCTGCCTGTATTTTTTCCTTCTCTGACTTTAGACGTTTATTTTCCAATTTTAACTTCTCATTTTCTTCACGTATGCTATCTCTATCATGTTTATCATCTTCAGCCTGCATTAATCTAGTAAAATTTGCACATATGTTCCTCACTTATCCTCTCAACTTCATTAAATCCTTCCATCAGTTTGTCATTGTCTATTGACACTGTCGATTTTTTATTCTCTTCATCTTCTTTTTGTCTCTCTATACATTTGTTTGAAAAAAAATTCACCAGTAAAATTACCCAGCTTGGAGGATGGGGTCATTTTATCGCCCTCCACACTGACTCCAGGGGTAGCTGACATTCTGCTCCTCTCATGCTCCAGGCGCCTTCTTTCCTTTAGGACTGCCTGCATTCTAGCTTCCCGAACTACGGCTCTTTCATCCCTCTCTCTCTGTTTTTCGTCCATCTCTCTCTTTTCCTTTTCCTTTCTTTCTTCCCTCTCTGTCTGTTTTTCTTCCAATGCAAATGTACAGGTGTATCAAACTTAATAGTTACATAATATGTGCATGGATATTATCAATTGATTTTATTATTCCGTTTATGATGTTGGTATACTGCCAATTTTCCTTTACGTTGTAAACAACTGATTGGGGACTTTAGGGCTAAGGGAACTTTTTTTTTAACCACTCATTATCAGTTTTAAATACCATAACTTATTCCAATTTATTTTTCTGACCTTAGAAGCCTTACCTAATATTGTGAATTCTTTTTTATGCATCTCATTAGGGATTAGGATATTTGACAGCAATCGCGATGTGTCCCGAACTATAGATGCAGGTGTTTGACAACATCTCACTTTAGTGATAGATTTCTATAACTTATTCTAAATTTTTCAAATGTTATGAACATATATAAAATACTTTTTGAAACTGAATAGAAACAAAATGCTGCATTGATTTTTTCTAAATTATGTAACTTATATATTCTTGTAGAGAAATCATTTCTACACAAATTCATTAATGGTTTTTCATCCTTTTCTAGACAGTTCTTTTTTTATTACATATTTAGTGGGAAAGTGTTAAAAATGACACATTTTCACCTGTCTAAAAGTCTGCCGAAATGGCCCTATTTGATGTGCAGCTTAAGCTGCCATTCTTGCGTAAGATTAAATACATGTGATATCAATGTGAAGGTCAGCTATTCTATAATGTCTGTCTAGGAAAGATTACAGACATTACACAGAATATCCCATAGTTGGCAGCTCATAAATGCTTATCTGCCATTCCCTTAGAGCGGGAAGTTGTATGCCTATAATGAGGATTTTTATCTTTGGGACGGAGTATACGAAATATGATATTTATTTGACTTACTTGGCTTAATTCCTTGAACCTCTGGCGGATATGTAATTTTTTTATAATAGATTTATTATTGATGCACTTAAATATAGGTCACCATCTTCAACTGCTTGCCCATCATCCTGCACTGATACTGGGCCTCTGGTTACTAGTATTTTGAAACTTCATTACAAAGAAGGAATTTCAAAATGGATAAAACAAGATTTATCTGTCATATAATTTCAAAATCATTGTAAAACAATTTTTCTTTAAGTTGTAAACAACTGATTGGGAACTGGGAATAGTACCTGTAGGGTACTGAAAACAACTATGATCAAACACATAAACTATGTAAGTTTTACTTTTGTAGCCTTAGAGAGTCGAATCATTGAGGTAAATATGTTCTGTCAATTTAAAATACAGGTTAACACACTTCATGCTATAGACTTAACTAGTAAAATTATTACAAGATTCTCGCAATTAAAAAAGGGATGTCAGCTGGTGATGAATAGGTTTTGCAAGTGCGCCACAAAAAGGTATTTTACTGACCCTGCCCGAATGTGTGTATATTTTTTATTTTTCTCCTGGTACTGCATTCAATATTTAAACATTTTTTTCCTCTTTTGATAAAAAATATACATAAATTTTATAAAGATTCAGTGACTAAAGTAAATATATTCATACTATTAAACAAATATACTGCATTATAGTGCAATATATTTAAATGTACATAAGTATATATTGTTAGTTAAAAAATCAGTTACATAAAAATGACTATAAATATATATAGTTTTCAGTGCATATTTATATATAGTATGAGATATAAGCTAGGAAAATAACAGTGGCTGTTAGAAAACACACTGGTGTAGGTGGATGATGGAATACCGACACCCGTGTCAATGTTTCCAAAATTTCTGTCAATACCCCAGTCCTGATCATGATATTCAAGAATTAAATTCCTACTAAATATTGGCTTGTTGTCAGACAAGATTGACAACTATGGTCTTTCTAAATGTAGACTAAGTTGAGCTATATACAAGGGATTCCCTTACTGTTAGTTTTAAACAAGAAATGTTATTAAAATTTAGTTTTAAATATGTTTCAGTTGGCAACTTATATATCTCTTGTAATAACTATCTAATAATCATTGTTGTTGTTGTTTTAAATAACAAACATTATTTTTGAATGTCATATTTAAATTTTTGTTTTGTTATTTGCTTATATTATTTTTCATTATATTATTAAAATTGCATTGATTGATGAATGAAAAAATATATTAATACAGAATATAAATTAAACCATTATCTAATTTTCATTTTTTTTTCCAATATGTGACATTTTAATAGTTAGTTCTTATAATGATTTTTTTTCTTCCAATTTTTATTCATTTAGTTATGTTTGTGATGAGTACATTTTTGGTGACAATGATCGAGGAGAAATTCAAGCTATCAGATCAACTCTTACGGACATAGGAACAATGTCAACCCAAGAAGTTTTTGATACAGAAGGGAGACTATTACAATCATTTTCTCAATTACCTATGTTATCAAGGTAAAATGCAGTTCATCAATTTTATAATTTGTTAAATTTTATGCACATATTTTAAAAAAGATACTTTTTGAGACTGAAGCGAAACTAAATGCTACATTGATTTTTTTCTAAATTATGTAAACTACTTTTAATATCTCTACCAGCAGCAGTTTTTCCCATTTTTTTTTTTTTTTTGCCATGCCCACTTTAGTCCTTTTTAATATCCTATGTAACATCAAGTGGCACAACTAGCCGGGGGGGAGTGGCTCCCGGCCGCCAAATCATCAATACATAAATTATGTTATAAAGTTACAAAAAAGACTGTCCAACTGTCCTTTTTCATAATGTGAGCCCCGCCCAGCATTTTTTGCTGGTTGCGCCACTGGTAACATTTTTCAATGTATTTTAACAAACCAATCCACCTAATTACCTCATATCTAACCACCTCTTGAAGGTGTAGAGCGCTTGACTGTCGACCTGATAGTCCTGGGCTTGATCCTCTTTGAGAACCAACACAATTTTTCCAGGTCCTGGTGAAAATTTTTAAATATCTCTCAAGTTCACCCAGCTTCAAATGGGTAGGTACCTTGCTTTAGTTAGGGAAGTAAAGGCTGCTGGGCGATGTGCTAACCACACAATCCTTTTATATGCTGAAGTTACAGAAACAGATGCATTCTACACTTTATCTGCATCAATGGCTCTTTAGGGCTAAGGGAACTTTTTTTTAAACCACTCTTTATCAGCTTTAAATACCATAACTTGTTCTAATTTATTTTTCTGACCTTAGAAGCCTTACCTAATATTGTGAAATCTTTTTTATGCATCTCATTAGGGATTTGGATATTTGACAGCAATCGCGATGTGTCCCAAACTACAGATGCAGATGTTTGACAACATTTCACTTTAGCGATAGATTTCTATACCTTATTCTAAATTTTTCAAATGTTATGAACATATATAAAATACTTTTTGAAACTGAATAGAAACAAAATGCTGCATTGATTTTTTCTAAATTATGTAACTTATATATTCTTGTAGAGAAATCATTTCTACACAAATTCATTAATGGTTTTTCATCCTTTTCTAGACAGTTCTTTTTTTATTACATATTTAGTGGGAAAGTGTTAAAAATGACACATTTTCACCTGTCTAAAAGTCTGCCGAAATGGCCCTATTTGATGTGCAGCTTAAGCTGCCATTCTTGCGTAAGATTAAATACATGTGATATCAATGTGAAGGTCAGCTATTCTATAATGTCTGTCTAGGAAAGATTACAGACATTACACAGAATATCCCATAGTTGGCAGCTCATAAATGCTTATCTGCCATTCCCTTAGAGCGGGAAGTTGTATGCCTATAATGAGGATTTTTATCTTTGGGACGGAGTATACGAAATATGATATTTATTTGACTTACTTGGCTTAATTCCTTGAACCTCTGGCGGATATGTAATTTTTTTATAATAGATTTATTATTGATGCACTTAAATATAGGTCACCATCTTCAACTGCTTGCCCATCATCCTGCACTGATACTGGGCCTCTGGTTACTAGTATTTTGAAACTTCATTACAAAGAAGGAATTTCAAAATGGATAAAACAAGATTTATCTGTCATATAATTTCAAAATCATTGTAAAACAATAAAAATAATTTTCTGAATCATACTAAGTTAAAATATTGTTGTCAACATTTTAGCTTGCTAAAGCTAATGAAAAAGGAATCAATTATAAAATAAACATACTTTGTAAAAAGCTATGTAAAATAGATATTTTTTTTATATTTTAGACGACTTGCTGAAGAAGATGATATGCTGGTTACAGCAGTCTGTCATCACAGGTAAAAAATACTTATCTTTATTAACAAAACTATTCATTTTTTGAGATTTTTTTAATAATTAAAAATAATTGTATAATGATTTGTTCTTTGCACATAATTTTAATAAGATAGGTAGCTAACTTTTTAAGATGTGTTGGCTTACTTATTATATTCTTCACTGCTGCATTTCTAAACATTTTGATTACAGTAAAGTCTCATTTATCTGTTTATGAGAACTTATGCAGAGTTTTATAAATTTAAGCAAAATTCTTTTCAGAAAGTCATTGTTAGCTAAAATGTTATCAACCTGGTATTCTTTTGTGCAAGAAGAAAAGGCTAAAAAGGTAGTAATACACACACAATTACAAACATATATATATATATATATATATATATATATATATATACATGGGCGTATTCAAGGGGAGCATTTGCCCATAGCACTATCGGCTATGGTGGGGATGAAAGAGGGGCACCATAAAAACAGTCCCATTAGCTGTTTAAATGATCTTAGAGATTTCATCTCATCCTTACAGGGACTTCACTCTGGAAGAGCCAATTCTGTCAAAAAAGCCATCTTAATCATGGGGAAAAAAATTGGTTCATCTAAAACCTCACAAAGAGTCATTGTTTTTGTTTTTTCCCCCTTTACTACTTTTACATTTCCATATATCATACCAGGTTTTAATCTCTTCGATTGAATTGTCAAATGCATAATAATCACCAATAGCACTGGCTTGATCCTTAAAATGCGAGTTTCTAGTTTTGTCATCATAAAGGGATTCAAAACTAAAAGGGAAAATGCTGGTTTATTTTCTATTCAAAAACGAATTTTCAGTGATGATATAATAGAATGAACGTAGGGTATACTAACAGTTATTAAAACAACCCTCAGGCAAATCAACTTTTGGATTTTCCCTGTTCATTTGTCTTCCAGCTTGTTGTGGAGGTTGAATGTTGACACCAATGTCATCTGAATGTCGACACCAATGTCATCTGCAACACCTTTTGTAACTCTAATAAAAATTTCCTTATACCTCTCATTACCATTCTGTCGATCAACAGCCAATGTAGTCAACAATTTTTCAATGTATGTTTGTACTGCCAGTAAAACTTAATGCACTGACTGCAATTTTTGGGTCACAGCTTCTAGCTTTGATGAATATTTTTGAATAATAATTAAACAAACAAAAAATATAGGAATATATCTGTGGAAATCTTCTGTAACCATCATTTTCCCATTTTGTTCTTTGACAAATCTAACACCAAGTGATATCTGCTCAATGCCTGAAATGTCAGTTTCTCGTTGGCAAGTGTAGAAAATGCAATTGAATTATTTGCTTCACGAACCATGTCTTCACGCAAGGCAAGAGAAACCCACACATTTTGATTATAGTGTTTTGCGTAGTTGCCGATAGGGATGTGACGAAGTTCGAATTCGAATTCGACGATATTCGAACTTCGGCGTTTTTTGAGCAAATTCGAATCCGACGGATTTAAAAAAAAATCCGATCAGATTTGAATTTGAAAAATGCAGTGGCTAGAGTTCGTCTAGATGGATGCCGTATTATTTTTTTTTCGGGGTCCGTCCATTGATGTGCGCATGCCTGCCAGTTAAGATTAAGAGTAAAGATGTCCGCATGCACAGCAATTATTCTTTATAACTTTTTTCGGGTCTGTCCAAGCCTAATAAAGGCGGAGTAAAACTATATCATTCAAACTACAAAAATTAACGAATAAAACAATAGATTATGCGCTAAATTAGCATCTATCGCCCCCCCCCCCCCCTTTACCAGAAACCATATAAAATACATGTTTTTTTTTCTTATACTTATATTAAATACCAACGAAGTCTTGGGGGAAAAAGTGACAAATTCCTTATTTCTTTTGTGACATTTTTTAATCAAATAAACATTGTATAGTTTTTTTTTCACTATTAGTAAAGATTATAAAGAAAATTATACATGTTTTTTTTATTTGTTTATAAAACTTTTAAAAAGTTGATGACGTCATTTGCTGTTAATAATCGGAGAAGTATGTTTCTATTGTAAACAGAATGAATAATGAGAACTCTAATTATTTAAAGTTATTATCGGTGTGTCATTGGAAAAAAATTAACTAATACAATTATAGGATTTTCGCGGGAAATGCATTCTACTATTTATATTCATTTTCTTCCTATACGAAGTCCGTCTAGACGGAACTCTAGGCACTGCGTTTGAAAAATTACCGTTGTCAGATCAAACACGGCCTGGAGACTTTCGAAAACCCTATATAAAGAAAACAGATAAAACTAAACTCATGGACCCATACTCAGCTGTCCATAGATTAGACGTGGTATTTGGTCATGAACGTATTTTAGATACCCCCCCCCCCAAATCCGCATCCGCATTCGAATCCGGCGGATTTATATTTGCCAAATCCGAATCCGACGGATGCGATTTTCATCAGCTCTGTCACATCCCTAGTTGCTGAGATATACTTAGCACTACTAGAACTAATTGACAAATGATTACCAATAACCAGGTCATAAAAATTACCAGAATTTGATTCTTTTCCACGAAGTGCTAAATCATGCATGCCGCAAAATAGGTTTGTAGAAATGATGGGACACAGTTAGTTACAATTTTCTTGAAATTGTCTTCTAAATGATGAGCTCAACTGCTCATCTATAGAAACTGCTTTGGCTTCCAATCATGCAACAAAATTGTTTGCATCTTCATGAGTCTTTGTGCCATGGGCTCTGCATCTGGCTAATTGCATCTTCGTTGAAATCTTTAAATTTTGTGCATGGTTAAAGGGCAAATGCCCCCTGATTTGCTTGAATTACTTTTTGCGGAAACAACACGCAATATTTGCAAAAAGCACATTTTAACATACAAGCCACGGTGAATAGTCGGATATCTAAAAACTCTGTTTCCGTCATTGTTAGCTCTAAAATCATACTTTTTATCAGAGGTGTGAATTAATTTAGCATTAATTAAAAAATTCACTTAGTGGCAGAAGATTATAAACCAAAAAGAGTTGCCAGATAAAAAAAAAGCTGAATGCCATGAGCATTTTTGAAGGCCTAATCAAGTTATAGAAGGCCAAATTAACAAAAAAGAAAAAAAAAAATTAAAATTAAAACCTTCTTGTGTTTGTTGTCAAAATGTTTGAATTTTCAAATGCATTTATTTATGTCAATATAAATAATTAATGTTATACTTAACGTAAATTTAATTGAAAAATGAACCTGTATGGCATTGTCAGTTAAATTTAAAAAGTGTATTTGTGCCCCCCCCCCCTGGAAAAATTTCTAGCAACGCCCATGTATATATATATTGATTATACATGTACATGTATATTTATTTATTTATATAGTTAAGTAAAATTAAGTGGAAATTATTTTCTAAATAAGTTTAATATCAATAATATTTTAATAATTTCCAGTTAGCTTCTACCAGCAATATTATACTAGAGCAACCTGCAATGCTCACAAGGTCTAAAGCCAGTCTTTTTCATGTCAAAAGAAGAACTCTAATACCAGGAGTTACTGGACTTCGTAACTTAGGCAATACATGTTACATGAACTCCATATTACAGTCACTAGGGTAAGCATCATTACTTCATTATTTTAAAGTTAACCTGCATTGTTTTTTTTTGCTTTGTTAAAAAGTCATAGACTGGAATCTTATAAAAACTTGCTTTTTAATATTCACTTTAGCTTAGAAAATGTTTTGTTAACTTTCATTAATTTCTTTTCATTTCTACATTAAGTAGAACTCTTTAGAAAAATTAAAGCCCACTATTCTATGAAAGTTTTGCCTTGGCCCAAGAAACTCCCATTATGTTTACAGGGCAGTGTTTATGTTGCATTAAATCTAATATTAAAACAAAAATTAAATTTTGAACCAATAAATTTATTTTCCAATATTCAAAATGAATATTGTTTCTGTAACTGTAAGATGACCAATTATTTCAATCTTTTATATATTGTTATAACGCAGTGGCTCCGGCACCAGCCAAAACCATTATATTAGGGTATAAGGAACATGGCATATATACATTTTTTTTTTTCAGAATTTTTTTTTCAGGATTAGGGTTAGGGATAGGGTTAGGGTGTGGAGCAAATATTATCTATGGCTGGTATCCAAAGTAAAAAAAATAAGGGCTCGGTCGGACCAAACCGTAGCCACTGCGTTGTTATAAATGGATAAATTGTTTCTAATCGATTTTTCACACAGCTGTAAAGTCAGGGCTCAATTTTCACTGATATTATACAGCTGTAAAGTCAGGGCTCAATTTTCACTGATATTTTATGTGAATTTAAATTTACAGGGTTTGCATTTCAGAAAAAAAAAGTCAAATTTGTTAGTGTAGGCTATTTATAGAAAAACTCATGTGACACAGTTACAAAAATTAATACTTTTTAACTCAGTTTGTGGAAACTAATACATTAATAAATTGTCACTGGCAAAAAGTGGCATTAATTAATGACATAATTTTGCAAAATTAACAAACAACAGAATTTTTATGGGTTTTGTTTTTGTGTCCGTTTAACTAACATCCTTATTCAAAATAAACATCAGTGGTGTCCTTAATTGACATGGTCATTTTAGCTATTAAAAAGCTTGAGTTTCCTAAAGCAATTGGATTTACAAGGCAGCAATGTTCATACTACATTTAGAAATATTATTTTCATTTTTTTTTTAAACCAAATTTGAACCCCCTCAATAGGTCTCTATGTAAAAAGAAAATGTACTGACTCAGACATGCAATTAGACTTTTTAAATTTAGAGAGATGCAATCAGATTAATATTTTTATACAATATCATATTTTTTAGACATCTGGATGACTTTAGGGAATACTTTTGTCAGTTGGTCTTTGGCCTCTTCTCCCCCAGTGGTACACCATTGCCTGGCTCTTCACCTGTGGCCCCCAAACAGTTTCAAAGAGTCAACACATTTGATTTTTTTCAGGTTTGATTCTTTTTTAGTATAAATTTGAAATGTTGCATGAGGTCCAATAAGATATAAACAAAAGTATTTAAAAAAAACTGAGAAAGGGAAAACCTTAAAGAAGTAAATAATATAATCTTTAGATTATTTAAGAGCTCAGTCCAAACTAGACTTACTTAAAAAATCTGCCCTTGGCAAAGATCCCATAATTAACATGCAGTCCTATAAAAGAAACTACATGCATTACAGCAGTTCACATATTTTGAGTTGACAATTAGAAACACTCCCAATTAGCGTTTTTTCTGACTAAATTCCTTTATGGAGCAAAAGTATCTCAGGACTACCCCAACCTCCGGTTTTAAAACTGCCTTTTTTTGAAATTTTTTATACAACTGTCTACATCGTCTTTCTTAAAATTGAATTTTCTGAACAAAATAATTTTCTATGTGCTAACTGATGTCTATTTAAAAATTATTTACAAGAAGGGATAAAAATAATATTTTTAGGGGTATTTTAAGTTAATCTTAACTCCAGTTTATTCATATTATGTGTGGTCTATTGGCATGACTGCCTCAGCAATCACATGATCAAGCGGAAAGAAAAAAAATCACGATAATGGACTCAATGGTGAAAAGACTCAATGAGTAATGTAAATGCATAGTTTAGTGATGCTATTATAAAGTATAAATGCTAATTTCGCCTATTTATACCTGTGCCACCCCAGGTGTTTTGTAAAAAAAGAACATTCAAATGGGTTATTAGAAATTATACAACTATTACAGCAACAGGTTACCTTTAATTTTTATAGATGGACACAACATATTTCAACATTCATTAGTATTTTCTAAGAAACGAGATGATTATGCAAATGAGATGCTGTCAGAAGATCATAAATATCTACATTGTATTACATCAACAAAAACCTCATGAAGACATATCCATGCAGTTAAGCCATTAGAATAACAAAATATGCCTATAATAACAAAATTTATGATTTATAATTAATTTTTATTATCATCATTTTGATTCTGGTTAATGAATTCTAGACTCAATCACAATATGCATATATCACAATAAGTAAACTTCTGCTAAATAGGATACTTCTTTTATAAATTTAATATTTTCTTAATTAGATCATACAAATCTATGTATGACTCTTTAAACATAGCTTCAAACATTATTAAAACCCTATAATCCATGAATTATATACTCTAGTCACCATTATATTTGTATTATCTAGTACAGTGGGGAGCAAATTTTTTGGGATGCTGGCCACATTGATATGTCCCTTGTGAATAGAAGGCAACAGGCCACATTGATATGTCCTTGGTGAGCAAAGTGATGCATTTCCCAGATATGATATTTTTTTGTTAACTTACACTTCATTTAATTGCATAATATTTAATTAAAAAAACAAGCAATTTAAGCCTGTACCCTATCGGACACAGGACGTTTTAGAGCATTTTCGTGGTATGGGTTTTGATAAATAGAGAGGGAAGTAAGTCATGTCTAATAACTGTTACAAAATAAAATAATGAGTTACGCCCCTTTTGTTAATATAGCTTATATAGTAAAAAAAACGGTACCCTACGAAGCCCTAGTATTCGCCCCTCAGAGGTCAGATCGTGAAATGGACTTTTGATGTACACATGGCAGGCCAAGACCTACAAAATGATATATACTTCATGGGTCTAGGACTTATGGTTGCTGAGATCTAGGGTGTTCCTTTGTTAATATAGCTTATATAGTAAAAAACAGTACTTTTAATAAGCCCCCTTTTTCGGCCCCCAGAGGTCAGATCGCGAAATGGACTTTTGATGCACACATGGCAGGCCAAGACCTACAAAATGATATATACATCAAGGGTCTAGGACTTATGGTTGTTGAGATCTAGGGTGATGATGGACAGACAGACAGACAAAACGGGGACAATAGAGCATTTTTTTTCGAAAATGCTCTAATAACAAAAAACAATGTTTATTCACACTTTTTTAAAAACTTCCCATCAGAAAATGGCTTGTTTTTAGCTAGGTTATAAGCTACCTTTGTAGAACTCTATTAAGTTGATTGTTTGTAAAAATGGCCTCTTAGTTTTTCAGCTTTTTAACATACTGTGCAGCTTCTTTCCTGCATTCTGCTTGGAAAATTTGACTACCTATCTCGACATGTTAAGTTTGGTGGTGGCACTTCCAATTGTTCTTTTTGATTACTGAAACTGTCTCGTGTCAAATTTAACACACCGCTTTATTTCCTGAATAACTGAAGAATTATTTGTATGTCCTGTTTTCATTGAAAGAATGACATTTTGTTGTTGATTTTACGCTTTTAGGAAGACTCATGGGTCGAACAACTATAAATCTTTCTTTTGCAAAGAAAACTGATAGGAATAAAACTAATCATTACTAAGTGAATGATAACTTGATTTTAGCTAATAAATATACACATTCTTATTAATTTTTATATTAAAAGACATAACTTAATTGAAATGTATTACGCATCGCTTGCTCGATGGCTCGTATCTCAAAATCTCGTATGTTAGGTTACTTGTATGTCAAGGTACTACTGTATGCTCAAAAACCTATTTTTGTAGTTATCTAACATTTTTTTAATAAAACATTTCCATGGCCATGGAAACCACTATGTCATACCCTGGCTGTATATTGCCCACCCCGACCTAGTATATTAAACTAAAAAGAGAGAATAGGTAGACAGCCATAAATAATCATGGAATTGAGTTATTTGCTAAAATGAGGACCCAGTAATTTTAATCAGGGAAATTAACTAGTTAACCACTAAGGGAATGTGGAAAAGGTGTTGATTGGGTGAGATGAAGATGGAATAAGAACACACATACTAAATACACACATAAACATTATAAGCAAGTATAATTTTTTGACACTCTCTTAGTTGCCAGGGTTAGAGCTTGAATTTTTTGTGTGCACCACTGGGCACATACTTATTGAAATGGTTGTTACATTGATGTACCGTTTCCTTTGACTTTTTTTAGTTGACCCATTCAACTACAAAACACAAGAAAAAAAATAATCACTTTTACTCAGCAAAAAGACCTTCTATTTAACAAGTAGTAGACACACTGATATCAAAAAAGTTCAAAATAAGAAATCATGGACATAGTAAAAAAATATGATCTTTCTTCATCTGATAAATATTTGGCCAGATTCAGACATTTTCAAAATGTAAAATTGAATTTTTTGTTTTGCAAAGCCTGTTTGTTCGGCCAGGTGGTCCCAGCAACTTTTGATGTGTGTGGAGTATTTATTGAGTGTGATGTGTGTTAAGCACCGTGATTGGTTCAGACAATCTTGTTTTTGTTTAATTATTTTCACTGTCTATATCAACTTTCTAATGCAAATATTTGAAAACAACCACAATTGAGTGAAGCAATAAATGTCTGCTTGGTGTTGAGGGAGAATTGTGTTACAAATACCTTTTACTTTACATGTGATGAAAATTTTATAATGGTTACTACATGTAATAATATTTTAAATTGTTTGCATTTCTGAAATTGTTTCATAGGAGGAGAAAAATAAACCGTTAGGCTCTCAACAAAATACTGCGATAGTGATCCATTAATGAATAAACTCTCTAATCTTTTTAATAAATCAAGCATAAGTTATCTCTAACTTAAGCTACAACAATGTGGCTAAAAAATTTCAACTAAAAAACATAATCATGATAGCAGAAAGATTGCTATAAATAATCACAAAACAACTCAGAAGACATACCACTTAGAAGTGACTATGAAGTATACAACTTGAAACGGGAAAGATAATTGAGCTCTCTGAATGTTACTGTAAATAAAAGAGTAGAAGGGGGCTATTTTTTTTTTCAAGTTGACTAAATTATGTTCGCCATCCAACACCTCTCCACCACCACCACCAACCCGTCGCACCTAAACACTGGCAGACCGCTGTCGTACAGCCATTGTAATGAACAGTGTAATTCACATCTCAGGGATGAGAGGGGGTAGGTGGGGAGACAATTGTATGAAGGAGGGGCGAGGAGTTCAACATTGGAGGAATGTTTTTAAACGGACACCGACGTGAGTCCATGTAGGTGCAGGTGTTTGTGTAATGTATCAATTTATAGATAACGTTGTTAGAAACTTATTCAGAGGATGAGTGAAAGAAAGAGAGAGGAAAGGCAGAAAGTGAATACCATGGAGTAGAAAGAGAACCGTAATATCTATAGACTATATATATAACAAGATTTATACTGAGGTCTACATCACAAAGGCTGATTTCAGAACTACAAAGGTAAACCAAATCTCTTGTCTTTGACAATATATTATAAATGAAACATGAGAAACAAAGGTCATGATAGAAATGTGTTTAGTTATAAAGCAGTTTAAATGAATATATAGATGCCCAGTAGACAGTAGTAGTATTTTTACTGTCATATTGATATTTTTTTTTTCTTGTATTTATTGTTTTACGTAAAAATTGGTTGACTTAATTACATTATCCTTTATTCTTTCTCATACACGTTAATTAAATACTACATACATTGAAAATAATTATTGCTAGAATGCTTAAAATATCCGTTATTTCAATTATTTTATAGTAAAACCGAAAACCGGTTTTCTACTTTAGGTTTTGAGAAATTGACCTTCGACAACCGGTTTTTTTCAAAAGTCGGTTTTTGTATAAACCCTAACACAGTAACCATGATGGAGATTTAACACAATATCACGATGATAAAAAGAAAAATACAAAGTTTTAAAATAAAAGAAAATACAAAGTTTAAAAATTATATGTGAGTACACAAGTACCTGATCTTGAACTATCAACTGAAACTGTTCATTATTTACAAGAGCAGCTTGTTCAGTTAATGACCTATAAATAGCCATAGTTGTAAGAGTCATCAAAGAATATTCCATGCTTTCTCTCTGTTCCTCTTCCTAGCTTCAATCTAAATAATAAAAAAAGAATTTCTTTTAATAAAGGTATTTTAGCTGGGAAATACAAAATAGAAAATTAAATAATTTTTGTATTTCTTCATGCTAATATAAAGAATGCTCAAATGATACTCACGCAGAATATACATTTATCTCATAATTATTTCCAGTTCTAAATCTCTCAAATACATTTAGCAGACAATGACATGTAAATTTAAGATAAAACATATGCTTAGTTTAGCATCAACTTCAAAGAGAAATTTTTAAAAATTCATTAAAACTGTGCAGTCTGATAGTAAAATGATTTACCTCATCTTCGGGTATTTTTCTGGTGATTCATCATCATCCACATAACTATGGAATCACCAGTAAGTTGTAGCATCTTTCTTGTTGATAAACTTCTTTTTTCTTCTTTGCTTGATTTGGGCTAAAAAATATTAAATACTGAAAACTGAATATAGCCCAAAAAAGAACATGAAAATGAATAATATGAATATTAAAAAATAAATTTCAGCATACCATTACATGATCTTCTACTACGAACTGCAACATAGGTACATTCTCCATTATTTGTACAAATTTTATGAGGTTCCTTACAAAATTAGAATTTATTAAATGAATGCATAATTAAAACGGAAAGTTAAAATTAAAGCTAGAAAGGGAACTAGTATCACTCATACTACCTTTGGAACAAAATATCAATTCTGTGTTAAAATTAAATTTGTTTTATACTATTTCTGTAATAGTCATTATAATGTTATTTTATTTAGGCCAGTATTAGTTAGCAATTTAATAAAAAACCTGACAGTTAAGAGGTCATTTTATTCAGAGTAGAAAGTGTAATAAAACTTGAATTTTCAAATTCATGAAGAAGAAATTAGTGGAATAAATATACAGTTTCCTATATTTTAGAAATGTGTGGCTTTGTGTCTCAGCCACCAATGAGTAAAACTAATTGATTAATATTTATACTAGCGAATTCTGCAAAACATTTGCAGAACTTTTTAAAATATTAAATACAATGGATAAACATTAAGAATCTTAATATCTTATTTTTAATTTACTTCTTAATTATACAAACTTTACTTTCAGGTGGTCCGTAAATGGACATTTTTATTAAATTGATGATTTGCTAGCTAAATGAGTGTTATCCTTTTGAAAAATACTTGTGATATTCAGTAAATGGAAGTAGCCCTTAAATAGCACCTGAAAGATAAATAAGTGGTTGTAGTTTTAAAGAAAACTATAATTTAAACTAAGATATTGTCAAACTTTTGCATAGAGAACATTTTTTTATTGTTGTGTCTTACTCAGACTGATATAATAATGAAAAGTTTAGCATCAGGGCAACTTAGGCTCACCTTTTCCATTATTCTTGGATAAGCACATGATGACTGCTTTCTGTTTATTATACTTTATTATATTTTTTATTAGCAATTTATGGTAACTAGTCATGGTACAGATTCATCAAAATTGGAATAGAAAGAATATGTATTTTTTACTGGTATTAGATCAAAGGATGCCTAACACATTTTTTAAATATTGTGGTACACGTATAATGCCACCTATTAGCCTATAGCTGAGATGTGTGGGGTCCCTGGTGTTTAGTGTCAAAGCACCAACACTATTATATACATTACTTTATTATGACCAATGCATTTACAGATGACATGAAATGACAATGATGCACAGCATGACACAAAATGAGTACAAGTTTGCTTTGACAAGTAACATTAGTTAATATTAATACTTTTGAGACTATAGGTCAATTAAAAGAATACTAACAGAGAACTGATAAGTTTATTGATGTCAAAATACAAGATTTAAAAATATATTTATATGTAAACATGAATAAATCATTATTTTGAGAAAATAGATTATTTCAGTGCGAATTTTCATACTTAATGAATTTGAAAAAGACTAAAAGTTTTTAAAGTTAAAGTTTACCTTTGCTCCACAGAACATAATTATTTAATTTCAAAAATCAGCAAAAGTTAAACAGAGTATAGGTGGTGTGCAGAATTATTTTCACTGAGATACAATTAATGATCAAATCAAAATTGAATAAAATGATATTTGTGTATAGCTTTTATAAATCAACCAGTTACAATTAAGAGTAAACAAAGGAAAAGTAATATACATTTACAGCCACTAAACACTCAATCAAGAATAGGAATTCAATATTTTACTACTAATTGATATAATTATAAAGACTAGAGCGATTTTTAAAAATCATGTGTTCATACCCACAAGATCTTTTTTTTTTTTGCCCTTAACTGATATGGGCCTTGGGGGAACAAATGGACACAACTGTTTTGCTTTCACGGCTCTTCCTGTGGGCCAAGTCAGCGGCAAATTTTTACCAGAGATAGAACCCTGTACCCTGTGCATGTGAGTCGAAAGTGCATGAATAACATAACTTCAAAAAGATAATGCATGCTGAAAAAAATTTCTATTTGGGTCTCTATTTGTGTTCCATGAGATAAAACTGTTACGGGAATTTTTTTACATAAAATATCTGACAACAAAACAAACTAAAAAAACATGTGATCCATGCAAAACACACACAATTTATAGTTAATAAATCTTTTTATATTAGACTAATATTATTAGTGAGCTACAAGTGGCTGACTAAAAAATTAAGCTATTGACGAGTGCAAAAGCTTTTAATTTTAGTAATGCAAATTTATATAAATAACTGTATGATCAAAGATATTATTTTTTACTTTTTAGTTTAATATAATAAATAAAAGCTTTTTCTTTTTAAAGTATATTATATACAGTGAAATGTCGCTATAACGAAATTCACGTGGACTCGGAATTCGCGTTCGTAATACTGAAAATTTGTTACACTGAAATGGGGGGGGCCAGAAATTTTTCTGTTTGCAACACATACCGCCAACGGCATTGAACTAAGGGACATAACTCATTTATTCGTGCAACAGCTATTCAACATGACTTACTTCCCTTGATAATGTGCCCATTAGGGCTCTTACTCATATTGTCTCATTTATTAAATATTTTTTTTAACTCGATTCAATTTTATTATAATAAGAAAAGGTCAAATAATACAAACACACAGAAGTCACTCGAAAGTCTGTAACTTTCTTCTGAACACTCAAGCACAAAAGATCGTTCTAAATATTCCCCAAGACCCAAACAACCAGAATAGTCTTCGTCGAATGAATGTCCCAACGAGCATACGCGCTATCAACATATTGTTATAGTTATACTGTAAAATACACTTTGTATTAATTGTGCACCTTTACCAAAATAATGATAATGCATACTTAAATCAGTTTGTTACTTTTAATTATTAACTGTAGTCTGAAAATTTGTTATGATTGTCGAGTAAATACAGCCATTATAGTTAAACATACTTTAATTATTTGTTTATATAACTGCTGTAAACATCAAATTCATTGTCTTTCTCATACCTCCCAAAAAAGTGTCTTGCTTCTTTATCATTACTGCACCCTCCTCGCACACAAACATAACACATATTGTTCCACCTAACCCCCTCCTCACTACGTGATACGTGCAGGTGGCTGACATCTTATCTCTCCACCCTCCCCTTTCAACCATTGCTAAAATGCTTCTCCTCTCACTCCATCCCCGTTCGTAACAGCCACCGCCGCTCCACTCCCCCCTAGTTCGTTGTTACGTAATTGTGCCGCCATCGCTTGGCTGTCTCATGACGTCTTAACTCTCTTCCTCTCCCCTTTCCCGACCTTGCTAAAACTCTCATCCTCTCATCCAACCCCCCGTATGTTGTTACGTAATTGTGACACCGCCACTCACTACCCCCCTCGCCATCCCAAGACGGTACTTGTCTCAGTACTGCACCTGGTGGAATTTATGCTCACTGCAGAGGCGAAGGTTACCATAACATCTTACTCCTCTCACACTTCCTCCCATTATTTAGTAAATGTGAATGTGGTTTGAGTTCGTTGACTTGAGTTTTAGAAATTTGCTGAATTAAATTTTTTTTTGGTAAGGGGATAAAATTAAATATCTGCAAAACGGCTATTTTTTTCGCAATACTGAAAATACGAAATTCGTTACAACGACACTTTTTAACAGATGTTATATAAGCGAAGGGAAGGGGCAAAAAAATTCGCTGTACTGAATAATTCGTTACACTGACGTTCGTTATAACGACATTTCACTGTATTAGCATATATTTGTAGTGGGTAGACCAAACAGACATGAAAAAACTGCTTAACAGGTGATTTATTCACTCCATATTTTTTTGACTGTCTCAATTCATAAAAGATAGTTCAATTTAAAACTGTATTCAAAATTACTTTTATAATATTATAACTTGATTTTTATTTTTATTAAAAAAAAGGGAGAAAATAAAGATTGAGTAGGTCAAGTAGCATTTTTAGCGGGAATTTTTCTAGCTTTTTATCTATGCAAATTAAATTAAAACATTGCGGTAAATGTTTCAATGCATTTTTAAACAAAGCACATAAATCCTTGTTAAAGCGCTGATTGCAAAGTCATAAAAATGACGAGTGCCTGGGACTGGAATTGTATGCATTTCAAAGTTTCATATCATAATAGCTGTCAGAATGTGATGAAACAAGGCAAGCCGGCTATTCCAATAAATTGAAGCTGCAATATGAAATGGTGTATTAAAAATTGGTGCAGAAATTTTCTGACCATGTAGTCTTTTCTTATGCACCAATTATAAAGTTGTAATGAAAATGCCAGCCAACAGTGTTCGTACAGCTCTGAATTGGTTCTACTTCACTCCGTTATTGTCCTTTACTTGCCCATATTTTCCTAAATATTTTCTTTTTCCCAGGTGTTAAGCATATTTTCTGATGGTCCGTTTCACTACCATATGTTACTGCTGGTCGGATCATTGTCTTGTATACGTATTTTTTTAAGTTTTCTGGAGATCCGTCTGTTTTTCAGTATTATATGTAGTGTATAATATATTCTGTTCCTTACTTCCATTCAGTTTTTTGATCTCTGTCATTATATCGTTTTTCTCACTCATGGTTGATCCCAGATATTTAAAGTTTTCTACACTTTCAAATGCTTTATCGGTGATTTTGAAATTTTTTCTTTTCTTTCTTTTTCATTTCTTTGTAATAGCATGTATTGAGTCTTTGATTCGTTTACTGTTAAACCTGCTTTCTGAGCTGCTGTTTCTAATTCTATGTATGCTTTTGCTATATCCTTGCTTTGCTTTCCTATCAATGTTATGTCATCAGCATATGCAAGGTACTGGATGGGTTCTGTAAATATTGTTCCTGTTTTCATAGACTTTGTTTTTTCACTTCTAAGGTAGTGTGTTATAGTTCCTCGCTTATCCAAATGTACGCTTCTTATGACTTTTTCTAGGTTGTTGAAAAGTATGCACGAAAGGAATCTCCTTGTCTAAGCCCTTGGTTTACTTTAAATCTCTTCAGCTTCCCCTTGTATTTTCACTTTGCTTCTTGAGTTGTTTAATGTCATACGTACTAGTCTAATGTGCTTGTTGGGGATACCTAACTCCTGCAATGTTTTGTAAAGATAATTTCTATTGATGCTGTCATAAGCCATCTTGAAATCTATGTACAGCTGGTAGGTTTATATTATGATCATAACATTTTTCTAGAGTGTTTCAAAGGGAAAAGATGTCCGTGGTTGCTCTGCTAGGCCTGAAACCACATTGATAGTCGTCACCTAATACTGTTTCACTGAAAATCCCTATTCTGCAGGCTATTATTTTTGTTAGTATTTTGTAAACAGTGCTGAGAAGTGAGATTCCTCTGTAGTTGTTGCAGTTAAGTTTTGAACCTTTCTTGTGGAGTGGAACTATTAAACTGTTTCCCATTCTGTTGGCATTATCTCTTCTTTCCATATTTTATTGACCATCCTGTGTATTTCTATGTAGTGTGTGTCCTCCATATTTGAGTAACTCTGCATTTATGTTATCTTCTCCTGGTGCTTTATTGTTTTTGGTCTTTTAATAATATTGTTTATTTCTTCTATGGTTGGTTCTTCTATTTCTGCAATAATCATCCTCTGCAATGTTTGGTACATCATTTTGCTGTCAGTATTAATGTTCAGCATTTCTTCAAAATATTCCGCCCACCTTCTAGAACCATTTCATTTTCTAGTAAGGAGGTCGCCTGATTTGCTAAGACATGAGATCTTGCTTGAAAGCCGTTACTTTCTCTTGATGACCATGTACATTTTTCTTGTTTCTTTTTATTTTGAGAATTCCTTAGTTTTTCTAGTTTTCCTTTTTCCCATTCACGTTTTTTCTTTCTTTCTGCAAATTTTAGTAGCCTTTCCTTCTAGCCTCACTGTATATGTGAGTTGACTTTCTGGTTGCTTTTTGTAGCATTATCATTCTCAATTTGTTTCGTTCTTCCACTTCTTTTTGCATTCATCGTCATACCATTCGGCTCTTTTCTTCTCTTTTGCTTGTACTCTATGACACTTTCCGCTGTGTTTTTATGGTTTGTTTAATCTTTTCCCAGTGGCTATTTAGATTTTCTACAGTATTATCTATTGTTAGTGTTTCTAGTTTGCTTTTAATTTCTTGTGCATACTTTTCTTTTTTTGTGGCTCTTTTATTAGTTTTTCGCAGTCAGTAGTAGGCAAACCGTCCATATCGAAAGATGATGGTACCACTCTAGGTTAGTCATCTAGTCGTGTTTTGAGAGCAGGTTCTTGAATGGCTAAGCAGACCGATCATGGACTGACAGACTCTTCCACAGTGGCCAAATGTAGGCTGGGATGGAGGACTGAGGGCCTGTTTCTGACCGTGCGATCTTCCCTCTCTCTGTCTTTTGATTCTGCCGTTGGTTCCTTAATTGTTCACCATTAAGGATGCCTTTTAGAACAGCCTGTCGCCACCCATTCCGGTCGTCGGTGAGCTGTTCCCAATTGTCGAGGCTGATGCCGGTCAATTTGGAGGTCGCGTTTGCAGACATCCTTCAATCGCAGTTGCGGGCGACCAACGGGGCGATGCCCAGTGGCAAGCTCGCCATATAGGATGTCCTTTGGTATGCGTCCATCTTGCATTCAATGCACATGACCCAGCCTGCGTAGACGTCTTTGACACAGAAGGAGATGCATGCTCAGTGAGCTGGCTTGTTTGAGTACGGCAGTGTTGGTGCTTTTGTCCTGCCATCTGATGCCTAGAATGTGTTACCGGAGTGGAGGTGGAAGCTCTGGGAGTCGATTTTTCCTGTTTGGTATAGGTAGTCCAGGCTGCTGCTATACAAAAGAGTGCTGAGAACACATGCTCATATACCTTGAATTTGGTGTTCAGTGTCAATTGGTTGTTAGACCATACTCGTTTGCTTAGTCTGGCCATGACGCTGGTGATGGTGGAGCCCAGGTATGTGAACTTGTTGGTGACCTCCAGAACTTCATTGTTGATGGTGATTGAGGGTGGTGCTGGGATGCCTTGACCCATGATGTTGGTTTTCTTGATGCTGATGGTCAGTCCGAATTCTCTGCATGCTTGAGCGAAGCGATCCATCAGGAGCTGTAGGTGTTCCTCTGTGTGTGCTGTCAGGGCTGCGTCATCTGCGAACAGCATGTCTCTATAAGGATAGTGCTAATCTTGGTTTTTGCTCTTAGGCGGGCCATGTTCAGCAGCTTCCTGTCACTTCTGGTATGTAGGTAGACACCTTCTGTAGAGTCTTTAAATGCAAAAATCTGTATCATAGAGAAAAATATGCCGAATAGTGTAGGCGCTAGAACACAGCCTTATTGACTCCGCTTTTGATTGTGAAGGGCTCTGAAGTGTCCCCATCGCAGCTGACTACTCCCCCTTGCATATTATCGTGAAAGGATGTTATGATGTTGAGCAAACTGGGGTGGACAGCCGATCTTCTTCAGTAACAGGAACAGGCCGCTTTCTGCTTACTAAATCAAATGCCTTGGTTAGGTCGATGAAGGCGATGTACAGCACATCTGCAGTTCTCTGCACTTCTCCTGGAGCTGATGCACTGAGAATATCATGTCGACAGTGGATCTTTCTTGTCGGAAGCCGCATTGTGATTCAGGGTACACGCGTTTTGCGAGAACCTGAGACGTTGAGGACCATGTGCAAAGGCTTTGCCTACAATGCTCAGCAATGAAATACCCCTGTAGTTGTTACAGTCGCTGCGATCCCCCTTATTCTTGTACAGAGTGACTATCTTGGCGTTGCGCATGTCTTGCGGAACTCTGCCTTTCCTTCCAACATAGGCAGAGGAGCTGATGGAGTGACTTCATTAAGGCAGGTTTTCCTACTCCGGCGATTTACCACTGTTCAGGGTATCAATGGCTTTACTGAAGTTCGTCCATGGTAGGTTCAACATCCAGCTCCTTCAGGACAGTCAAGTTCTATAGTCCAATGCTCTCTGTGTGACAGAGTTTTCACTGGAGTACAACTCTAGATAGTGTCCCACCCACCTGCCCATTTGCTTGCTTTTGTCAATGATGATCTCCCCTGATTTAGACTTCAAGGGTGCAGTCTTTTAATGATTTGCCAGTTGCTTGCTTGATGCCTTCATACATCCTCCTCCTTATTTTGCCAGTGTCCGATGCCTGCTGGATGTTATACGCCAGTTGAAGCCAGTAGCTTGCGCAGCGACGGGCAGTCTGGTTGACCTTTCTCCGAGCAGCCTTCAGCTCCAGAAGATTGCGCGTGACTTGGTCACGTTTTGTAGCTTATCAGTGCTTTTCTCTTGGCATCAATGACAGGCTCTAGTTCAACAACGCTTTGCCTCAAACCAGTCGCATTCTTGCGTTCTTGAATGCTATGTCAGAGCAGCAGCTCTGTAGATAGTGTTCCGGAGCGAACTCAGCATATCTTCTATTCGACTCTTTGGTTGCAGCTTTGCGGTTCCCCCAGCCTTGCTATGAACTCCTGGTTTTTGGTTAGGTTGGTGGTCTGATTGGTGCTGATTTTTATTGGCATTTCTTTAGGAGTGATGGAGTCTCTGGGGCGAGCTTTATCTTGGAGGCAATGAGGGAGCAGTCCTGTAATGTTAACGGCGCTAAGGTAGGCTCTGTGTTTTGAACGTTATTCAGAGAGTCGCGCCTGGTGATGATCAGATCCAACTGGAGCTGGTGATTTGATCTTGATGTCTCCAGGACACCTTGTGACATGCCTTGTTCTGAAAGTAGGTGTTTGTCACGTATAGGCCGTGATGAGCAGCAGAGTTCAAGTAATCTCTGGCCATTTTCATTCATTTTCTTATGCCATGGTGACCTCAGCACACTTGACCAAGAGTCATGGTCAGTTCCAACACGAGTGCTAAAATCCCCCAGAAGGTAGAGGTGTTCCGCAGGACTGCGGCAATGGGGCTGTTTAGTAGCTCATAGAACTGGTCTTTAGTCTCCGTGTTGGCTCATGGTGGTTATGCATAGATGCAGGAGGAGGCTATGTACCAGATGCTGTGAAAAGACGCAGGGTAAGGATTCTCTGTGCCATGGGAATCATTTGGAGCAGGGTGTTCTTGATGGTGAACCCGACTGTTCTCTAGATTTCCTCGACGTCTTTCCCCTGCCAAATAAACGTATAGTGTGCTTCCCTCAAAGATCTCTGGGAGGCGCGTTTTTGTAAGGCTGCCATCGATGTTTAGTCTGTGCAGCCCAAGATCGATGACTGCGGTCTTGCGGAAGTCATCGATTTTCTGTAAGTCATCTGTCAGTCCAGTGCGCATAGTGTGCATGTTCCAGCTTGCTTACCTGTGCATACTTTTCTTTTGTTTGTGGCTCTTTTATTAGTTGTTCGCAGTCAAATTCGTTTGTTATTCTTTTGCTTTCTTTGTGTTGAGAAAACTACTTATTTTTTGTTTATACTTTATTTTGACCAATATGTGGTCTGTGTCGGCATCTGCTCCTCTGAAGCTTCTGACATCTTGAATATGTGAACCATGTCGCCTGTCTATTAGCACATGATCTATTTGATTTCTCGTCACCCCATCTGGTGACATCCATGTTTCTTTGCGTATTCTTTGTGTTGAAACTTAGTGCTACTAATGGTCATGCCTTTGCCAGATGTCACATGCCGTGAATTAATTATTCTCAATGTGCTGTTTTAAAGTGTAAAAAAGTGAGGCTCTAACTTAAATAAATCTAAAAGTTATATATTTTCTACAATACTAATTTTCATTTGGGTCAGATAATAACAAAAAAAAAATATTTTGAATGTATTTTTCTAGATCAGGGCTAACTGTTAAAAAGGCACATTAATTACCATTCATTAATGTATTTCAATTGAAAATTTGAGGCCTCAAATCTTTAATAGTTCAAAAGATAGTTTTAAAGCACAAATGTTTATCTCTGCTTTCAAATTCGTAATATTAGCATAACACATCAAAATAATTAGGTTGGAAATTTGAGATGTCTATCTTAAACAGTCAAAAACTATGCAATATTATCTGCATTAATGTACCTAAATTGAAAATTTGAGGCCTCTATCTTTAATATTCCGAAATTGTGCCTGTTTTTAAGCTTCAGCTGTAATGCCCTGATATTCTTCAACTGGCTGGTACAGTCCCCCAACCAGACATTGTGCCTCCGTTTTTGCGCTCAGCCTGCAGATCCTGATACAGGTTGTTACAACCCCAACCTGGCATTATGCCTGTTGTTGCCCTCTACGGCATAGTCTGATATCCTTCACTGCTGGTCTGAAGGAAAGGCAGAGGTTGCAAAATATGTGGAAGAGGTGAATAAAGAACTGGCTGGCATCAATTCAAGCTAAGGTTAAAACCCAGCAGAAAACCTCTTCTGCTTCTCTTCACAATATGAATAGTGAGATAGCTCTGAGAATGTTTGACTCTCAATGTCACAGGTCTCGAAATGCAACTATGGGCTTTAAAAAAGGGAAAATAATATTCAATCTGAATAAGACTATGGACTGATTAACACCAAAGCTACTAAACTTGCAGCAACAAATCATTGAATTTTCTCATCACTGTGGTGCCACGGATAGAAAAGCTGTAACAACTATAGAGGCCAAATATCAGGCTTCTCTGTCAATTAAATTAGCTATGGTTTTTAGGTATAATAGTTTTTTTTAAAATATAAACCAAAAAGATATGGCAATAAAGATATAAATTAAAGAAATATGAATTGGGTTATTTTGAATATTCATGTTAAAAATCAATCAACCCCATGGCACCCATTCCAAAAATAAATTATATCAGTGTGCTAAAAAATAGACAAATATATACATATTAAAATACATTTTCAGTTTACCTACTAGATTAGTTGAACTATGTTGAACTATAATGGATTTTATTTGAATCATTGGAAAAGTCTATTATTATTTGTGACTTGTCTCTCATTTGTTTTTTCTCTCGTTCTATCACAGGCATGCGAAAGCATTATTTTTTTTTCTAAATGCATGGCTTAACCAAGAGTTATTATGACTGATTTCTTTATTTTAAACACAAAATCAATCTCTGCAATACATGAATTTTTGTCTGGTTATAAAATGAACATAACTTTTGTTCGTTTTTCTCGACATTTTGTTTGTATCTTTTCTTATTATTTGATTATTTCTATCTATAATTATTGTTATGTCTTATTGATGAATCAGTTTCAGTAAGTTCTGTGATCAAGAATTTTAATACAATTGTTCTTAACAATCCTTCAGTGTTTTTTCATCCTTGTTCATTGTGGTCTAAATGTTATATATATATTTATATAATATAATGTCACTAATTGTAATCATTTTTATATTATTGAAGAGGAATAGTAGATGTAACCACACTGAAAATTTCATCAAATTATCTTCAATGGCTTAAAAGCTATCCGTGTTTTAGTTGTAAAATCACAAAATTTCGATCACAAATTTTTTTTTAGGTACAATGAATAAATAAGGACTTTAAAAACTTCATAACTTTTCTTAATATTAAGATAAATTCATAACCTTGGTGTCTTTGAAAGCTTGCAGCTAGGACTACCTAATGCACACATTTTAAATACAATCAAAGCAATGCTAAAAATTTTGAAATTTTTATCATAGTGCCTACACATTGGGATGGGGCTGTGATTAAACTAAAATTATATTAAGTTATGATACTTACCATTTTTTTTAAATCAAATAATAGATCTAATGGAAAAGGTCAACAATTATTAATTTTTCCACTGGTGTATTTTATTATTATACTTTTTAGAGTCCTGTGTTACGAGAATGCTGCCGTTCTTTCCTATTTTAATAGAGATATATCGAAAGAGAAGGAAAAGTCGGAAGCGGAAATCTAAGACAAATGCTATGTTCATGAAAACCGTGGAAGAAAGTTGTTTTAGTCCCATGTCATATTTTAGTTTCAGTTTTTATTTCTGTTTTTTCTGTAATAATGTCAGTTTTCGTCTAGTTTTAGTCTTGCTGCTAATTTTAGTTTTAGTTTTAGTTCTCGTTGACGAAAAGTCAACATTTTCGTTAACGAAGATTTTAGTTTTAGTTTTCGTGAACGAAAGCAACAATTATATTTTAGTTTCAGTTTTTATTTCGTTTTTTCTGTAATAATTTCAGTTTTCGTCTAGTTTTAGTCTTGCTGCTAATTTTAGTTTTAGTTCTCGTTGACGAGAAGTCAACATTTTCGTCAACGAAGGTTTTAGTTTTCGTCAACGAAAACAACACTACCGTGGATGCATTAGTAAATATATATTTTTAACCAAATTTACATATACCTGGGGGTGGGGTGTGTGTGAATTGCGATCAGGTGGGGGTGGGAAGAGCTACGTATTAAATGAACGGATTTTAACTTCAAATTGTATAGGGAAATTCAGTTATTTATCGATTTTGCGCTACTCGAACTTTTCAGCATTTCGGTCAAATTAACGCACTTAGGGGCCGTCCATAAAGTACGTCACGCTATTTTTGACCATTTTTGACCCCCCCCTCCGTCACAAAGTGTCACAAATCTCGGAACCCCTCCCCCTAAAGTACATCACACTTTAAAAAAATTAATTAACAACTAATTAAAATTTAATCGAAAACTTAAAACGCACTTCACTATTAAACTGCCTTAAAATATAAATATTAAAAGAACTGTCAGATTATTAAATGACTTTAGTAGTAGAAAAACTAATTGTCAACAATTACAAAAATAAACATCATTTATCTGCTACCTTTTTCATTTACAATGGGTGAGGTCAACTTTGAGATATATTCCGTTCATGCATTCTATCGACAAAGGATAAGAAGTAGATTAGCGAAACTTGACCTCAACCAGTGATTAAATAATAAAAATGGAAACAAACAATGCGACTAAAAAAAAGGACTAGATTGACAAATTATGTGAGCAGCTCTTGTGCTATATTGAATATGTTTATAGTGGACCTGTGAATAATGTTTAATTAAAAAATATTCACTAGACATCATCCACTCATGGTGAAGCGAACTGTTCATCCATAGTTACGACTGACATAAATCTTTCCCCATCATCGTTTCCCGGAAGAATAATTGCAGACAGATCAACTTCATCCTCATCTAGCCACTAAAGGTCCTCTGAATGTGCATTTTCCATTCTGCCAATAATTGCCATGAGTTCTCTTGCTCTCTAGCAGCGATTCTCAAAGGACGGTGGTGTTTTATCTGAGTTGATTCTGGAAAATATTGGGTTGGCACATTCTTTTGCGCCCGAGCTCTGTGTTGTCCTGAATGTTTCTTCAACATTGTTTGTGAGGCAAAGTATAAGTGACACACTTTGCAAATTCGATCATATAAGCTGGTCTGCAAAGATGGACAATAAAGATCATATGGTTGTACTTTTAAAACTCCTGTTGATCTTGGCTTAATGTCATCAAATTTGAGAGTTTGTGCCACAAACAATGAAGTAAATTTATGAGCATCGGCATCTGCTCTTTCTGAAGCTCTGAGTCCATCAGTTCAAGGCCGTTATAAGTCTATCGTAGGCCCTAGGCACTTTCAAAGTCGTAGGCCCTCACCAACTTCATTTTTAATATTTTTCAAGAATGCACCCGCACTTTGCGATTTGAAATCTAAATAAACATTTGAGGACGTCATGTGTGACTTTGCTAAGACAAAGAGCCGAAAAGTTTACACACTGTAATTTACAGATCTGCAGCTCAACGTGTTCATCTCACAGGTTATATAGTTACTTTAATACAAACATTATTACATTTTATTGGCATTCTGAACTGAGCCACTTTATGTTCTGGCTTTTGCAGGTCTCTGAAAAGTCCGTAGGGCCCTAGGCACAGTGCCGCTGTGCCTAGTTGATAAAGCGACCCTGCATCAGTTGTTTGGTTGTATTAGTTTATGACAATGTTATATGGGGCGGTGCGAGCTGTGCTGGGATAACAGTCAGTAGTTGAAGTGATAGATAAAATGAAAAGAGGAAGAAAGTGGGAATACTCCAAGGTGCGGTTGTTGAACGCATGCATCGGTAATGAACGAGAGAAAAATGTTTCGATAGATGGCTGTTGACATTCTTATTGTTAAATTAGTATTTTGATATTAGAGAAGTTGAGCATCATTAAACAAGGAATACCTTGTTTGGTTTTCTGATTTGGATATTTGAAGTGGTTTTGCTACTGTGTATTAGCGTGTGTGTTGTCCTTAGTGTCAGAGTGCTGACACCTAACGGCCCGATAAGATCCTGTATTTACTTTAAAAATTACATTGACGTCATTCGGCAGATGGCAACACTTTTGAAAATATGCCACAACAACTCTTAATAATGTGATTACTGTAAAATGTAAATTAATTATAATTTTTTTCAAGTATTAAATTTAAGAAATAAATCAAATGAATTATGAAAATGATACATATAAACTAAAATGAATTACAAAGTTAAAATTTTAGGGGGACTGGAAATTCAATACAATTATTTATTATCAAATTTCCAAATGTTGAGGAATATTTTCGCCAGAAGTATTTTCAGGCTATTGATGCTGCAATTGGAGCAATATATGAACGGTTCACTGAAAATGAAGGACAACAGGTTATGACAAGTATTGAAAATCAATTGTGGCAGCAACAAATGAACCACAACATATCAATATGGAACTGGATGAAAACAAATGGCTTCTTGGTTATCCAGAAATTAACTGTGCTCGACTTGCAATACAAATAAATATGTTTTGTGATTTTGTTAATAGACACCCTGCCTGATCATAAAGTTGAATTAGCATTACATTCAGTAAATATTAATTAATTAAAATAAAGCTTTAACAATACAGAAAAAGAATTGTCTCTTATTGTGCACTTGATGAATAAGTTTGATGTGTGCAATTGCTAATGTTTTATTTGTGTAAACATAACTGTAAAACACTGTGTGTCTAATAAATAATACAAATTCAGTCACAACAGTAAAAAAAAAAAAAACACCACATATTACAGCTATTAGATATTTATTAGCAATTATCTTGTTAACATACTACACATAATCAATTCTTAACAAATCCATTAAGAAAATCTCAATCTTTGATGGACATAACAGCAAATGAATGGAATTCTTGGACTTTTGAAACTTTATTTAAAATGCATACCAGGAAGACAAAATGATGACTTATCTAGAAAGAGAAAAAAAGTTGTTTAAAAAAATATCACTGTAAAAAAAAAAAAACTAATACTGGTTTATTTCATCAGTTTCAGTCTTGTTATTACAATACCCTGGATGGTTTGCTTCCACAAAATATGTCAGATGCTTACATAAAGGTGTGAATGGCACCAAGACGAAATTCCGGTATCTAAGGGCATTGCGAATTCCGTCTCTGTTTCGGCTGCAATGATATTCTAATGAGAACATGTACACCGGTCAGAATTTTACTGTGGAACAGCGAAAGTTTTCAGTTTCGCTACTTGCAGAGTTTTTTTCCTCGGAGAGCTACATTTTCCGTCATGATAAACAAACAAAATGGCTGCTTAGAAACGTCGATTCGAATAGAAAAATGATTCACATTAGTGTATATTCATTAAAAACAACAACCAACAAAGTGAATTTCGACAGAAAAACATGAATTACTATAAGTTTTGGCCGGCAGCAGTCTTTGTATATGAATTTCTGAAAGGAAAATATACATCGTCTATCTACATATTCTACAAATGAAATTTCTTTCGATCGAAGCGCTGTCTGAAAACATAAATGCTATTAAATAAATGTTTGGCTGATCATTAAAACAAAAAAAAATGAACGCTACCGATCGAATAAAAAGTTAAAAAAAAAACAAGTTTTCCATTTCCAGTTAGACAATTTATTTGTAATAAGAACAAAAAGGCACACGGGATGCAGTATTTTCTTGCTTTTCAAAGTATCGCTTTTTTTCACTAGCATAAAAAGAAGTAATCATTAAAAATCTTGTTTCCTTGAGTTGTTGCGGCGCTCACCGTTTGGCCCCGGTGTATCTACAAGAGTTTCTTTAAGTTGAGACTCGTATAAAGGTTCCGCGCGAAAGTGTTTCGCCTTGGTGGATTCGGAACTTAAAGCTGGGTGAACTTTGCTCCAGTGGCGCAACTAGGAGGCGGCATTGGGGCATTTGCCCCTCCAAAATAAAAAAAACTAAAAAGATTAGACCAAAATTTGTTTAAAATAAAATACAAATATATAAAAAATGTGATTTTTTAATACAAGAGATCCCCCCCCCCCCCTGAAAGTTTGGTCTAGTTGCGCCTGTTTGCTCTACACTGTACTAACACCTGCCCAACTCCTAAACAGAACGAACAATAAAAAATGTGTTAACATTATAATTAATTGAATAACTTTATATTTCATTTGTTTTAAAATAAATCACACTAATTTGTGACTAATCATTGGTCATCAAATTTTATGGTTTTTACTGGTGCTTTAGATTACAAAGAATATTCGTGAAATATTCAACACTGTATTCAATAAATATTTTTATACAAATACCTCAATAAAAAAAAAAAGACATTGAATCGTAAAGGTTGATCCTCTTGATACCATAGCTTCATTTGGCAAAAATGAAGCTTTTGAGCTTTGCACCAGTAACAAAGTATGTCTAGACAAAAGAATGTAATCAACGTGAATTAGTTTTAGTAAATATCAGCACATTTATGATTTTATACTGAAGGTTTATAATTAACGCCATAGCTCAAAGCCATTACTAATCTATAATTCTGACTATTGGGAATCCAAGCAAAAACAAATTGCCTGTAAATATGGTTCTATTGCTTTTAATTTAGCTTATATTATTTTAAATTAAATTATTTATCTGTATACAGAGATCTGTAATTTTCTGTTACCAAATTTTATTACAATGCATAATTAGTTAAATTTCATGTACTGGTACATAATTAATGACAAACACAAGTTAGATCCTCTAGTTCCAACATTGAGCAAATCCCTATGACATGTCAACTAAATCAGCTTTATACAATCTTGAAGTTCCCTTTAAGTCCCTAAGGGCTCATTGGGCAGATGAAGTATTTCAGTAACTTTCAGTATAAAGGGATTGTGTGGTTAGCACAATGCCCAGCCGCCTTTACTCCCCAACTTAAAGTCAGGTACCAATATAAAGCTAGGTGGACTTGGGGACTTTCACCTGAAAATCCAAAGGGTCTCAGTGAGATTCAAACCGGACCCTCTGGTCAACAGTCAAGCATTCTACACCACTCGACCACCCATCCCCATTTATACAATCTTGACTTACTTGAACTTTGCTACAAGGACCTCTGCAACCACTCTCTAGAGCACTCTGTTTTGAGGGAGTCTTTTTCAATTCTCCATGTCTGTTTGCAGCTTTTCATCTCCTGCTCACAAGACCTTCTCCAAGTGGTCTTTGGGCTATTTTCGATTTTTCTCTGGAGCCCTGTGGTCCCACTGCAGGCTTCCTTATACACTCTGCATGTTCAGATTTGCACACTTCAGTCAAGGCATTAGTTTATGTTCCTAAGATGCCTAAGTAAAATAGAAAAAAATTGTTCATTGATCAAATAAAGAGTATTTGTACCAATTTTATTTTTTTCTTAATGCATTGTAAAATAATTATCTTTTTTTCCATGTAAGCAAAAAGCTTTTTCTGCAATAAAATTATCATTTATTTATAATAATAAATACATTTTTCTAACAAAAAGTTTAACTATTGATAAAAAATAATTTTCACAGCTTTTATTTATTTTTATGCTTAGGCTTAGCCTTGCTTTAACACTTAGACTTAGTGCTCAGCCTTATGATCCTTATTACTATTTACTAAATGACCTTATAAGTTATGATGACTGCAGTATTAAATGATGCAATAACAATTTAGCTAATTTAAACCACTATATCATAGCTTTTTTTGTAAATATCATGACGTTTAAGTTATAACCACATGAAACGACGTTCACGTTCTTAGCCTTGGCTTGGCCGAAAATACAGCTCCTATACTGAGTCATAGTGTCTTGGCGAACATGACGGATAAATAATTAAGCTAATTTAACTTGTATTAATGTCAGATTTTATCACTGGGAAGTATGTCACTTTAAAAAAACTATTATAATTATATTTTGTTTGAATAATGGGCCATTTCGTGAAATTTCTTTTTACAATCACACAGCAGAACGTTGCGTACACATTACGAACAAACAAATCCTGCTGAAGACCATGTTATGTTACACCAAGCATTTATTTTGATATTTAGGAATTTTCAAGACAATTTTAGAAAACTATACATTAATTTAGTTATTGTGTTTCTAAAGTTATAGAGAATAAACGTATCACCTAAAAAGAGCTATTTTATTATCGTGCTTTGCAGTTATTCTCTTTTTCGGTCAAATTTAGTTATTTTCTATTGATATAAATTTAATCCCCTCTATGGTGCTCAGCAATAAAAAGTAATTTAAAGAAGGAATTTTTTTGCAGGTACATTACCAATGTTATTAGTACTGTCCGGTTTATTAAGTTACTATTATCGGTAGCTATCATAATGTAGCCTTGGTTCAACAAAATGGCGATTTGTACTCTATCACGTGATTTTGGTCACGTGTTCGTGACTGCCCTATTGGAAAAACTATGTTTTCAGAGATTTACACATTGCTGCGTATTTATCTCACATGTCCAGTTTCATCTGCAGCAGCTGAAAGAACGTTCTCGACTTCCTCCACCGTCTAAACCTATCTACCTTCTACAATGACTCAAAAACGTCTCAACAATCTGCTTATTCTGCACACGCATAAGAACTGGGTTGATAACATTAATCTTACAGAAATTGCAGAAGCCTTTATAAGTTTGAACGAACATCGCCAAGAATACTTTGGTGCATTTAAATAGTTTTATTTATACTTGGATTGATTTGTAATATTATCCAAAGACTATAGAGACTTTTTTAATCTCGATACTTAGTAATTATAATATATCTTAAATAGATACTTACTGGTGACAAAATATTTGATCAGTGAATAGAGTCATACAGGCCCAATAAACAATACCCTCACGGACAGATAGAGGTTACCTTAGGGGCATAAATAGGGGAACCTAGTGCGCCACTAGTGTGACCTCTCGATTATTTGCACCCTGGAATTGTTAGGGGGCACCTAGGGGATGCTGACTTCAGCAGTCGCCTAGGTGACCTCTAATGGTCATATTGTGACCTAGAGAACTTTTGGCCCTTCCCTGATAATATTGCTCACCCCTTATAATATATCAACTCATTCAGAAAGTACATTTGGCATTAAGTTATATTTTTTTTTACAATTTACAAACAAACATCATTACTAAAAGAAGGAAAAAAAATCTTGAGATATACTGTTAATTTTATTCTTATAATAAACTCCTCAGTCAAAATTACATATTACAACATCAAATTTAATGAAATCTAACAATAAATAAAATAGTTATGACATTTTTATATAAAACACAATACTTTATGGTTAAAATTATCAGGTAACAAAAAACAAAAAATCAAATGAATAAAATGCCACAGGTATTATACATATGAGACCAAAATGCAGAATGTTTTATCATCTGCTAGATTACTTAGACAACTTTTTATAATGATTTTGTGGTAGGGCTATGTAAAATGTAGAAAAAAGACAGTGTTTAATTTTATTCACAATTAAAAAAAAAAAAAGGTAGAAATACTTTTTTTTATAACAATGTGCCTGTAATTCTTATGATCATATTAAATCTACACTAAAAATACACAATATACTTAGGATTCATAACATTATATACAGATATGTTTAAAAATCAGTGAAACATGCATGAACATTTCTTTTTATCGAAAAATAAAGATTTTTTTCCTGAAATTGAGTGAAAGACATTTTAACATTGTGCTCATTTCTACAGCATGTATCAGCTAAAACCCAAATATTCATCCCCCATTTAGTTGGCTTTAATGTATTGTCTAAAACTATATTTACCACTAAAACTATATTTACCACTGTATATTCTTTCATCTATATTAAGATTTTCACAAGCTTGGCAGCATTTCATTCACTTTTTTCTTCTGAAAAATAATGAATATTTAATTTTTGGCTGGAAATTTTGTATTTAAAACTATGAATTAGTTTGAATCTGAGCCTTAGATATGAATGATCACGTCCAAAGTCCATAGAATAGCACATCGGGTGGAGAAATATGAACGTTAAATTGGTGTTTGTGAAATACTCATGCACTAAACAATAAATATGTAAAGCTCGTTGGGTGTCACTTAGTCCAGTACTCCGACAGGGAACTTTTCAGGTCTTTTCTCATGTTAAAGTATTGCTGTTTGTATATTTCCCTATCTGCATCAAGTAACTCCCAGAAGAACACAACTTGATAAAAGCTCCTGCAGAAAGTAAAAACAATGTAAATTTTGGAGGGGATTTTTTTCATATATGTAAAAGTACAATATAGTTTGTATTATAAATTTCTCCATACATGTAATAGTCAAAATTCTTATGATATAAAACTTAACAAATTAGTACAAGTTACCTTTCTTCCATAATATAGAATACATAATCACCAATGAATTTATTAGTAATTTATTACTATTTATTAGTAGGCTATTTAATTTATAAATGATTGTTACCTGGCATAAGAAATTCAAGATAACATTGTCTTGTTCTCTGTCAATCATCATCGAAGATGAAGATCTGGTGCCCTAGCTGGAAGTGTCAAATCGCTGAGAGGTCTATCAGCAGTAATGCCATAGTCATATGTTTGTTCCCCAATCAACCGATATATTTTCTCCAGATGGGGCAGATGATGAACTCTGTTGCATGTCTTGGAGCCGCCTCCTTTAACTCACTAATTTGATTATGTAGTACCCGCATTTCTGATTTCAGTTCCAGCATGAGGGAAAGCAGAATTTCAATTTTTTTATCACCTGCAATGAATGAAAAAGGAAAAAAAAAAATCCATTTACAGCAATTTTAATACATTTTTTTGTCAGTTTGTCACGAATGAATGTCAGAATCAGTCAGCCTGGTAATTCTAACTACATCTGGCATTGACATGAATTTAGAGGCAGAAAATGTATAAAACAGCCTTACCAACAACTTTTTAACTGCTGCGATTGCATTCTTGCAACATCAGATCTTGGAGTTGGCTTTGCATTTCCAGGTCATCTGATTTATTCCAGATGAAGCTGGTGTGGTGTCCAATTGTCTGGCTGTGTATATGGAACAATATGATTCATCACTATCTAACCAATTTCCTGCTACAACTGCAACACTTTCAGGTCTTTCTCCACCATCACCAATGAATACAACCACTGCAAACAGTCCTGGCATTCTAAAGAAACAACAGATCATTAAATTTATGTTCATTGAAAATTAATAGAAAATTGTTAATTGAAAATCGCAAATACCAAATACAACATATTTGAGAAACACAGAAGGAATGGAATGTAGACACTATGGCAGGCTTTTAGTAATACAATATCAGGTTCCATTAATCCGTTATTATTAATATAAATGTAATATGCAGAAATTTTCACTTGTTATAAGGAAGTATGTATGATAGAAAAACCAATCTTCGAACTCTTGTACTGAATTACAAAATATTTCTGCATGTCACCCCTTCTGCAGTAGTTCAGAGTTCGACCTAGAGAGACCACATTTTACTATTCCAATCTTCGATGACAATGGATATGTATAAAAACACTAACCCTAATCTACTAACCCTAATATTAACTTCAACTAAAACTAAACCTTAACTCCTAATACTAACCCTAACTAACCCAAACCTCTAACAATAATCATATCCTTAACCCTAAGATGATTTACATTGTGGGTCCTGTGGTAAAAGTAAATGGTTCTGCCTACCTACAAAGTTTGTGTATAATTTATGTTTGACTTTTAGTGAAATTTTAAATAAAATAAAACGCAAATTTTATAAAAATAATTATTTAGGGTTAACGACAAGATAAAGTTAATATGCCTACACCAATTACACAATAGAAAATTTCATTGGTAGGCAAAACTATATTTACTATCACCCTTTTTTTAAATCTTAATTTTGGATAAAAACAGTTACAATGACAGATTGTATGGCATTATATACATAGTAAAATGGATACACAATCATATTATGTTAAGTAATATACATAATTACATATAAGTAATTTTAATATTAATATAATCTTAATTAGAAATTCTTAGAAGTATTTGGGTAAAAATCCATATATCATATATATACATTTATATTATACTATAATATTTATCAAAATACTTTCTATTGGTAAAATTAGGATTCCCCAGTTACGCCCAGTACATAGATTGATACCACTTTATACATATTTCCATTACAGGAGCATTTTGTAACAACTTAAAATTAGAATGTTTTTAAAGTAATATTTAATTAAAATCAACCGACCTTTCAACGAAAATGCAACGCAAATCAAATGAATTTGAAATGAACCTTTTCAACGAAATAATATCAGCGCGATCGAACTGTAAAGATGGCCGCTTCCCGATTCTGTTAGAGGCTTAGAGCGCATGCGCCATCCAATATGGGTCACTCAGGGGCTGCTCTGATCCGCAACTGAGAGGTCCTATAGGAAACTGTCACTGATGTCCGATAGGTGCTTGACAACGGGAGTCCCTCTTCGGGTGGAAAATTGGGTTATTGGGAGAGCCATAATAAGAGCTTTTTTCTTTCTTTTAAGACACAAACATCATTTTAACACTTGAAAAAAATTTAAAAATTGCATTATATTTTCATAAAATTAACAAAGATAAGTCTGAAAACCATTAATAAAAATTAAATATCTTGCTTAATTGTACTTGATCTAAGTTTCAGAATGTCATAAATTTTATTTTCTATTTGCAGATGTAATTATTATAAAACATAAAATATCAGAAATAAATAATACAGGAATGTTTGAAACTGATATTATTCGTATGCACTGAAAAACAAGAGATAGGTCTACTAACTGTTATATTTGTAGTTAGCACATAAAGCTGCAATGTTTATTTTGATTAATAATCCTGTCAGACTGCCGAATTAGCTCACTTTAGCTAAAAATTAAATAGTAACATACCTAACATTCATTTCAGTAATGAATCAGTTGACGACAGAGGTGCTCTAATGTCTATTTTCTATAGAATTTTCTATTCTTTCCAAGCTTTTTTCCTGGTTGCATTGAATAATTTTCTTGAGTATTTATTGTTATTTGCAAAGTATCGTCAGGGCAGTTCACTTGGTATGCTTTTGGTAACACCTGGTGAAACCCGGTGGAATTCAATGTATGATGCTGTCACCAGAGTTTACAACATTCTCTGTGTAAGTGACATGGAAGTTAAGTTTGACAGAACTTTGTGATGAACTTGATATCGCAAAGACTTCAGCCTGTACAGAAAACATTTTTAAAGAGGAATGTTGTTATGAAGCCTGTTTGCTGTGCACTAGATATTTTGCAGGGTGAAACTAAAAAAGACATTGGTGGTTTCCTTTACCAACACTTGTCGTGATGAAGGCCTAGTTAAACGTGTTTTGATCAAGGAAAGAATGATCGGGTCGTAGTTTGTTCTCCATTAGCTTCATGTATTTTGAATAGGCTGTACCGGATTGCAATTTTTGGATTCTGCAGGATTCGGAACCGGAATCGGATTTAATATTTGAATCCTGCCGGAATCGGAACAGGAACCGATTTACTAAATTAAATAGTAACTCTTCGAACGAAGTGGTAAGTTCTCACCTTAACATAAAAAAGATGTAAGAATGAAAAATAGAATAAAAAATTTACTTTTTTAAGTTCTAGACATATAGCAAAAAAAAAAACAGTATTAACCATTTAGATCTTGAAGAATGTGACTAAAAACTCCCCTTCCCCAATCATGAGTTAAGAAAGATAACTCTGTCAAAATAATAGGTTCTTTGTTTTAAAAATTCTATTTTAATAAAGTTGTACCTAATTTAACTTGATTTCAATTAGAATCAAACATAGAAATGGGTAAATAATATTCTTAGAAAGTATAATTAATAAACATGTTTATTAATAAATAAATTCCAATATATATATATATATATATATATATATATATATATATATATATATATATATATATATATATACTGTATACCACCCGATAGTTCATCTTTCTTTAATTTTCCATTGTGACGTCACCAAATCTTGTTATTTCATTTATACTTTCCTTTAAATCATTATCTGACTATTTCCCATAAAAACGCAAATTAAAATGCATGTCAAATCTAAATCAATATCACTTTAATGTTCAATTTAAAATGTATCTTCAAGTTATTTATCTAAATATGTGAGGAATTTTATCCAAATCGTGACAAAATCTCCTAATTTAAAAAAATTGCAGAAAAATAAATTATTGAACTATTTTTAAACTGTAAACACCCAAAATAGATCGTTGTCTGCTGTTTAAAGAACTTAAACTTTGATAGCTTAATATAGCTATGGAAAACACGGAATCAAACTAGCGGAAGACCAGTGTCGTTACTAGACTAAATAAGATTCAAATCTTCCTTTTTAATATATTTTTACTAACATATAGAAATCAATAGCGATCGACGTTATTGTAGTTTTAAAAAGCAAAGGAAGTTATTGTTTTAATTTAATTCTCTGTAGCGCAACATATTTTTGAAATATGTTGCGCAAAAAAAATTTTAAAAATTTCAAACAACGAAGAAACTGGCTTAAATCCGGCACATTTTAACCGGAACCGGAATCGGAACCGGATTTGTTAAAACTGCCGGAATCCGGATTAACAGGAACCGGAATCGGATTTCGGTACAGCCCTAATTTTGAATGCCATCGATATGGTAAACATGTTTGACAGCATTGATGCTCAGCTGGCATCCTACATCCCAAATTCAAGTTGGACTGGATGGATGATGATTTGTAGTGTTCGCATATCTTATTGAAGTACTCAATAGACGCGTTTCACAATCACTATTGGTTGCTACGACTAATGATCAGAAAGCAACGTCGGCTGCTGCTGCTGATGGTACAGATAATCAGCTAGACTTCTTCTGATGGATTGTCAGCCAGACGACATCGTATGAATGATTCACCTGATGTGAATCAAGAAATTAATAATTACTTGGCAGACACTGACAGTATTGCATCATTGATGCCTATCCACATATCCGTAAAATATACATAGACCTGAATACAGGACTTCCTTCAAGCGCTGCTGTTGAAAGGCTGTTTTCATTAGGAGGACGAGTATTTTCCCCTCGTTCACGACTGATCAGTGCGAATTTGAAATGTTTACTTTACTGTTCAAGGGTAACGCCAGTTTGGTGGCAAGTAACAAGTGAACTCTACTTGAATTTATCGTTTATCGTTAGTTTTCCAGATGCTGCAATCCACTGACTCGGTCTGACTGCTTACCATAGTGTGATGTTTAACTGTTGGTGTATCATTTGCTTTTCTATGACAGTCATTTGCTTCATTCATCCATCCATTAATTAATTAATCTGTCAATATGTGTACATCATACATATTAAAAATCTTGCTGCTTAAGGACGTTAAGGGCGTTGACTATTTAATAGTAGTTTATTATGTTGTCAAAGACTTTTGGATGCTTTGAGGGAAACTGATGAAGCTAGTGTTAACTATTGAATAAAATTTGCTAAAATACATCATCTAAATCAGCCAAAAATGTTGTTATCGTTTATCGATGTAAGTGATATAGAGCAAATGAATTACGTATTTGCTTTTATCTTTCGAATGACCCAAATATTGGTATTGGTATTGGCAATAATAAATAAATATTGGTATTGGTATTGCAATACTGGTTTTAAAATTGTATTGGTATTGGTATTGCCAATAATTTTTGTTTTTAGTATTGTTAACAACCCTGTTGAACTGTATATTAAACTTTGTGAACCTTGCCAGAAAAAAGATTGTTTAATGAGGAATCAAAAATGAATGATAAAATATAGTTTTGTTTGATTACATATCTTAAAAAAAATTACAATAATAATATTGATAGGGCGGCATATGCTAAGCCGCGGGTATGACTAGTAACAATAATAAATCATACAGGGGCATGAAATAAATAGAACATATTTCTTTAGCATGTGGTCTAAAAGGCAAATATGGCTACTACCATATTTTGCTGGCAAGATTAAGACCACGTCACAAATTGAAACAAATTAAACAAATTTAACGCTTTTATTGGTAGCAACTAACTTTATATCCTTAGTCTTTAAATAGATATAAAGCGTAATGCATTTTGAATTTGTTTTTCTTCACTTTCGATTTAACGCAGAATCCAGACCGCTATTATATATATAATAATAATCATTTCCAGTGTGCGTTAAATCGAAAGTAAAGAAATTAATACAACAGTATTCCAGTTTAAAATACAGTCATGAAAAAAATCATCTGCCCGAAACCAAAAATAACCGAGCCTACAGATCAAGTCTAAGGGGATATAACTCAAGGCAAAGGTTTTGCAAGGTACAGCTAGTTTATAGATTATTAGTAAATACATCGTATTCTGACATACATTCTATATAATAAAGATTTTTTTTATTTCAGAAGATATATTGTAATGTGTAACCCATTAATCTTTTTTTAAATTTCTTTCTATTCTATCTTTCTGAAGTAAATTATGAAGTAAATTTTCGTTTAAAATCTTTATACTGTCTATTTGGTATCCTGAGATATATAAATATATAGGCATGTTGGACGTAGACAAGCCAGGTGGTGTGTTAGAACCCAATGGCAGATCAACCAGAGAGCGGCATCATAGAAACAACTCACCACAGCAACATCGAGAGCGTCAAGCTACACTATGAGCTCGAGACATCCCATAGGAATGTGCATGGCGACTGGAAAAACCGTCTGTCAAAGCAAGAAAGCGGCGTCAAGTAAAATGGCGGCACAAGAAGCTGAAATAAAATCTGAGAGACCAAGCTTGGACTCAATATCATCGACAGGTGCGTGAAACAGAAGTTGTTGACCACCATGTCTTACAGAGTAGAACAGGAGCAACCACGGTCATTAAACAATCAGAACCCAAACAGCCAGTAAGCGTCCTCATTACCGAGTAGCAACGTAGAAAGCAACAAGGAGAGCGCCAAGCGGTACGAAAAGCACGAGGGGCACCTGATGAAAATGCATGGCGTCTAGAGCTAGACGCACAATAAAAACGAGAAAGAGAACAGATTGTTAAAATTTTCAGGCTCGAAAAGCAGCAATGAAAACTGCTAGACTACATGCTCAGACATGATGACGCTATTCGACACGAAAGTCAACGTGAAGTAGAAGACCAACAAAAATGTCTTGCCAGTCTTTCACTGACACTATGATGGAGCTTAAAAATAAAAATTATTGAATTTTTCCGTCTGAACCTTCTGGTAGTTTCTATCGTAAAAACATTATAAAACTTGACCTTTATCTTATCATTAGAGTGTCTGTATCGATGGCGGATATGAAAGTCCAGTTATTGGGAAAACGAACACAGACTTTTTATTATTATTTGATCATTGATTAACTTAATGCAATAATACAAGTCACACACTAACACTGCTTGGTAAATGAGTAAATGAAATGAAATGTTAATGTAAAAATTTAGTAAAATGAGTTTTAAAAGAAGTTTGAAGAAAAATGTTATTATCTGCTAAATTATGATACCGCTAAAGCTGCAAGTGTCTCCTTCTTGCTATTAGGCTACATATCTCGTTGATTCTGGACAACCTGTAGTAGAAACTGAAGTTGTGACTCATCATGTAACAACCTTGTGAATTCCTGAAAAGGGCAACTCCGCGTTTGGCATGATCATTAACGACCTTAAGAGCGAGAACGGTTTCCATAGCCTGCTGAAACTCCCTCCTGAAAATGCCAGCAATCTGGATCTGTTGTTAGAAATGTATCTGGCAACTTTAGGATTTGAAACAGTAACTTTGACTTTGCAGAAACAAATTGTACAAGCGTTTATCTCGAAACAATGCCAAATCACCTCATTTATGGTTGAATAGTTGAGGAATTCATTGAGGAGAAGAAAATCATTGTATGGAGCACTGGGTGAGGGAGGGGCTATACCTTCAGTGGCAATGTGCTGGAAAAACACAAATATCCTGATATTGGTGATATGCTGCATCAAAAAATTGCCGGACATCTATGGTATTCATTCTGAATCTCGATTGCTTGGCACCTTGGTGACAGTGAGTTCGAAACCACAGGTTGATGGTAATGCTATGAAATGAAGATAATCCTGAACATGATTATACAAAGTGCATCCCAGAGGATTTGTGACCGTGGTGGAAGCTTAGGAGAGTCGAGCAGGCGTGCCAATTGCCCAGTTCCGTACTGGGCACTTTCCTATTGGCGCGTACTTTGGGAGGTTGAGGCCAATGTCGACATCCTTGCAGACACTGCAGGGAGATGAAGGAAACCGTAGATCATTTGCTTGAATGCCCCGGACTGGCAGACCACAGGGTAGACCAGTCCGAAGCTTGCTGGCCATCGGGCTCTATGGTGTCTCCAGATGGTAAGACACAGCAAGCCTGATCTCACGCTATAGACACTATGTCCCAGCCCGCAGATTACTGAGAGAGTTCAAAGAGAGAGAGAGAGAAAGAGAGAGAAAGAGAGAGAGAGAGAGAGAGAGAGAGAGAGAGAGAGAGAGAGAGAGAGAGAGAGAGAGAGAGAGAGAGAGAAAGACGGTTAATCCATCTTGAACTACTTTAAACAACACACTTGCTGTGATCCAGGCCTCCTGTCTCCCAAGTGTCATATTCTGAAACAGTTACCATTTTGTGTAATCTATATTAATTAATACATATACTTATAAATGAATACAAACAACAATACTGAGGTTAGTCAAAACAATGTATTCTCTCCTTCAACAACAACAACCGTCACTTCGTCGCACCTTTTACTACTTCCGTTCAACATAAACATTCATTTAGTGCACTGTCATAGGGAATACCCTGTGACATACCTCCACCTTTACAGAAACAATGCTAATTGTTTTTTTTTTTTACTTATAAAAAGGATAACCAAATACAATCAATAACATCATCAAGAACAAAATAACCCCAAGTACCCAATCCCGATGTGGCTGCAAAATCCAACAAACCACCATCACAACAGTAAACCTCCATTAGTGCACTTGAGAATAATAACTTCCATATACAATGTTAACAAGAAATATAATATATTGAATATACGTATTAACAAAAATGCCAAATAATAACATAATAGTTCTTGAGTATTACCTTCCTTCAATAAACAAATAACTTAAATGTATCCTATCCAACTGAATGTCCTAATTAGTATTCATTACTAAATAAAATGACCAAATAATGGCAATTATGGTAACATGACATCGAATACATATATATTATAACGAAAAATTTACATTAAATTCAAATAACATAACGATAGTTATGTCAACTCACTACTAAGTAGGTGTCTTTAGGCTGCTGTCGTCTGCCTTCCAAACACATGTGTCCTTGATGCCGGTTCTGTCATCTCTCGGTTGTTTAGATAACGTTTCCACCACCTGGTCCCAGGTAGCACCTCCACAATAACTGTGAAGTCTGGTGGTAGCAACACCCATCGGTTACTCTGGCGTTGATGGATCGAGTTGTTCAGGAAGTTCAAGGGTGCATGACCTCTCTGAAGTATGAAGCAGTCGAACGATTCACAGGCGACCATGGTGATGACCCCCAGGTGCCTGTAGGCCAGAGTAAAGGTCTGATAGAGTATTTTGATAAATGAAACCACAGCCAAAGTGCAGCTCATGTAGGTGATGTGGTTTGGTATGTTGTTCAGCATTGCCGAGGTCGAAGTATTCTCTCCACTCTTCGCTGGCCGAGAAATAGTTTTTCCCGAGCTGGATAGCCTGTTGAATGTGAAATATTTTACGATGAAACCAATGAAGATGGCCAGACATATTTTACGCTTCATGAACTTCAGCCAGAAGAAAGGGTCGCCTAGGTACTACAGGCCCAGTACTTCTTTCCCGTGATGTGGATATCCCGCTGTTTTGTAACACACAGGTTCTGGAATCATTTGCACTGCCAGCCCTGGAGTACCTGCACGGAAATCTGGCCTGCTGCCTCAACGTTCTGCTTAGTTCAACGTTCAACGTTGTATCAACGTTCTCTTGCGTTTTGTAGTCAACGGAATGTTTCTTGATCTTTACGGTGTCGTCATGACAACAATCTTTATCATCCTTCACCTTCTGTATTTTCTCCACCTTCTGTTGTACTGCCTTACTCTGTCGTATAATCCGTTTGACAGGTCGCCTCAACATTCTGCCTGACCTCCTCGCCATTCCTCATTCGTCATCTGTATACCCTCTGTCTGACATGCCGCCTCCTTCATCTCCCTGACCTCTGTCTGACATGACATCTCCTCCCATGCCTGACTTTTGTTTGACATGACATCGCCTTCATAATGTCTCGGTTGTTTCCTACTGCATTTCTCTTCTCGTTTCCTTTGAGCTCAAGTCACCGCTGCCCCTGCCTGGCTATCAACTGCATGATGTTGTTGCCACAACTGTAAACCAGCTAAAGGGGTTGTTGCACACCTCTTATGTTCCCTATTATCAAATCAGCGGTTGCATTCTCCAACACACAGGCCTCTAATTCTCCAGAGAAGAATGGGGTCGTAACTTGTATGACGGCAGTTGGGTACGTTTCAATGTTCCCCCAAGGGTCATACATGATAGGGTCCTTCCTGTTATTGCTAGCGGTACACAAAGCAACGTCTTACGCCTGCTGTGGTGCAGCCTGTGTCCCGTAGAACTCCTTAACCTTCTGATCGCCGACTAGTCCAGGAAAAAACTCTAATTTTCCCCGACGACATTTCAGTGACCCTGCATAGTCCATGCGGTGGTCCGCGGAACGTTCTGACTCGGCTGATATGCTTCTACGACATCCTGTCTCCTCCGGCACTCACCTCCATACCCACTGCGGCTTGATTAGTAGTCCTACACTGCCGTGCACTATGACCCCATCTACGGCAGTAACTGCATTTAGAATCCTTTTGTTCCAGGTTGCAGCTGGCTCTCATGTGACCAGCCTTCCCACAATTAAAAACAGATCACGGTCTCTCGACCACTGGTTGCCAACTTTATTCCTGGACACCTGCTAACTGTTCGTAAAGGAAAGATGATTCGGCAACACTTTCAACTCCCCATGCTCCTCTCTGGGTGAGCCGTTGCATATTGCTGACAAAGTTCCCACCAAGACGGCCAAACTGGTCGGCTTACGTTCTTGAGAAACGCCACAAGCACAGAATCACATGACTGGTAAAATCTTGTCTCGTAGCACAAGATCTCGAAGAGCTGTATAGTTAGCTCGGCCCCAGATAGATGCACCCACCTGTCAAAATACAACTGTACTTGGTCCATATACTGGGTGGAACGCGTCCCCTGGTTGAGGTGTAGCTTCATGGAACTCTTCCTGCGGTAGCCCTCTTCCGTCAGTCCGAACCTGCAGGCAGATCTTCGCACATCCTATCATAGTCCTCCAAGTCAGACATGGTGAAAGACATGCATGCTTGAAGGGCCTTTCCTGAGAGTAAATTATATATAAATTTTTCCCATTCTTTCTTTGGCCAACCAGCGCTTTCTGCATGAATTCTGAATCGTTGCAGGTATGCATCCATCAGGTCCACCTGATCATTAAAATTCTGAAGTTTCGGCCTCCACGTGTCTGGGTATATATTGTCTTCTGTTCGCTCTTGATATCTTCTCTACCTCCTCACAGTTTTTCTTTTTCTAGTTCAATTTCAATCATTCTTACTCGCTTCCTTCAGTTCTTCTGCTCTTTTCATCTCTGCGCCATTGAATTTTCAATAAATCCACTTAACTTCTCACCTTGTAGTTCTAATGAGACCCCTTTTGACGGTACAATTCAAACAAATCATCTTGAGATTTGGGATCCATGTTAATAAATAAAGTACACGTGTGACGTACCTGTGCTGACCTTCATACACAGCCCAGTTTGACGAGCCCCAGATGTCATAATATACTCCTAAATGAATACAAACAATGTTTCGAGGTTAGTCAATCAATGTATTCTCTCCTTCAACAACAACAAAATAACCGTCACTTCGTCGCACCTTTACTACTTATTGCCCAACATAAACATTCATTTAGGTGTACCGTCATAGGGAAATTCCGTGACATTAATACATATTTTTTTTTAATTCTCAAATCGGAAATATTTCAATATTACTTTTTTCTTTACACATAGTTGTATTATTAAATGTGTTTTTTTATTTACAATAATCAGTTGACATTATAATGTTATTTTATGAACAATATTCCCTCATTTATGCGGTTAAACAGAATTTACCGCGACGGGGGATAAATGCATGCGCACATCTATAGACGGAACGAGTCCTTTTAGTCGGAATTTTAGCCACTGCCAGACAATTTAAACAATTATCATTAAATAAAAAAAAATAATAAAGTTTATGTATAGCTAAGCTAAGTGCATATTTGTCACTAATCCGAATAACAATTTGACTTTATTGGGACCCGGGTCCGAATAGCCACAGCCTCATAAATTTATCTACTCTATTTCAGCTATTCTGTTTATAATAAAATTGTTAAATACAGAAAGCGACCATTTTGTTTTTAGTCTATTACAAATTCGCGGTGAAATAATATACGAAATGACGCGTTCTATTTATCGTGGTAGTAAAATATATTTTAAATGATTGATACAATTATTCTATGAAATAAAAATGTTTTAACTTTATATTTAACAAAATTATATGCCATTAAAAAAAATTTCGGCGGGTAAACAAGATTTAAAAGGAATATAAAATATCCCCATTAAAGATTTTTTGTGGTGTGATGTGCGTGCACGTCATTCGTAAAACATGACAACATTTCAAACTGTAAGAGGCGAACAATCAAACAAATTTGGAATTTTAAAGCTAAAAATAAATTCTGCTGTAAAAGGTTGGAGCCGCCAGATGTTTTCGGCTCTGGCTCCGGCTCCAGCAAAAGTAGCGGTTCCACGGCTCCGGCTCGGCTCCGCAAGCCTGGTTCTAGGGTAATTTTGTTCTACACACTTTACAGACATTGGAAGCACTGTTTGGAAGCACTGACTGTATCTTGAGTAACTGTTGTCTTTGGAAGCGCTGACTGTATCTGGAATCACTGATTGTCTCTGGAAGCACTGACTGTCTCGGAAGCACTGTTGTCTCTGAAAGCACTGTTGTCCATGGAAGCACTGACTGTCTCTGGAAGCACTGTTGTCCATGGAAGCACTGACTGTCTCTGAAGCATCTGACTGTCTCTGGAAAGCACTGCTGTCTACATGGAAGCACTGACTGTCTCTGGAAGCACTGTTGTCCATGGAAACACTGACTGTCTCAGGAAGCACTGTTATCTCTGCAAGCACTGATTGTCTCAAAGGCACTGACTGTCTCTTGGAAGCACTGACTGTCTCAGGAAGCACTGTTGTCTCTGCAATCACTGACTGTCTCTGGAAGCACTGACTGTCTCTGGAAGCACTGGCTGTCTTTGAGGGCACTGACTTTCTCTGAATGCACTATTTCTGAAATGCTGCTTGGTAGTAGAACAACGGGAATGTTCTGAAAATAAGTAAAATGAAAATGGCGCGTCTCTCTTTGTGCGTGTTTGTGTTATAGAACTAACTGAAAGCATGATACGAAATAGCATATTCTATCTGTGATTTTGTAAAACAAAACATTTGGTTTCTGTGATGTATATAAACAAATTATGTAGTATATGATGTATAAACAAAATATGTGTGTACTGTGATGTGGTTATAAACAAAAATATGTGGTATCTGTGATGTATATAAACAAAATATGTGGTATCTGTGATGTATATTAACAAAATATGTGGTATCTGTGATGTATATAAACAAAATATGTGGTATCTGCGATGTATATAAACAAAAATATTTGTATCTGTGATGTATGTTAATGAGTGACATAAACTTTTTGACATTTTTTTTACGAATTAGTTGATTTGATCGAGAATAGCAAAATCAAACCTCGTACTTGATTAAAATAAACAAACTTGAAGACAGAAATAACTTTTTTTTAACATATATTGCAGGTAACTCTACTTCACTGGGAACATGTGGCCTGCAGCCATAGTAGGGCTCACGATATATTTCTTGAGTCCATTGACACATCTTGCAACTTTTACAGCATATCCTTGTGATAGTTTTGTAAGTATTCACCATATTAAGTAGAATTGCATAGTAATAGTATCACCATAGTAAAAAGGTTCGATCTTTATATCTTACGATGTTATCTGTGTATTTAGTTATGTAAAAGAAAGATGTGGTATTTAGACTTTAAGTTCACATTTAAAAGCTACATTGGGACCAATAATACGAACCAAAACGAAACTTGACTTTGTCTATTTTATTTTGTGTGTTCTAAATAACGTGTTTACGTCACAGGTTAAATTTGAGAACGGTGAATGTTTCACTTGTAATCAAGGATGTAGTAGTCTAGGTTATAGGTCAGATCAATTTTCAGCTAGAGGGAACCTACGTAGATACCCACCATTCTTCACCATTTTGTGTAAGATATCCTTAAATACATAATCGTCTAGCCTATGCAGCAGTCTCTCAGGTAGTTTTCATATCGTGTTGTGAATGTTGTATTTAAGTATATACATGACAATAAAAGCCAAATGTTATTTTCTATTACAGTATTTCTCACATTTCTTTGTTATTTCTGTTCATATCGTATTCTGTTCATGGCAACTTGATGTGCAATCTGATAACCTTAAATTTGTTAATTTTTAAAGATTTAAACCTTCTTTTTTCATTTAAATATGTATTGCGTAATCTGTTCTTTATATCGTGGTGGGACACCAGGATAGCAGATAATAAAAATAAATACACATAATCTTTTATCATTTAAGATGGTTCGTTAGCATTTTGGTGCGTCACGCCCAAAGATGTGGTCAGAGGCGTATTTACCAAAACTGTATTCTGGGCGCACGACCAATTTGGGGCCCCTCGCCTATAAGGCATTTAAAAATGATCGTGAATACAACAATAGTCAGAACACTCATGTATTATTTAACATGCATACTACATAGTTATGCATACTAGCTAGAACTTACAATTGTCAGTTTATTACAGTTAAATAACTTTTTTCTGCTCTTCAATTTCGCGAACGTGTCAATGTGCGCATTGAAATTCTAACTGCAATGTCTCCTTTGATTCAATGCATAAAATAGACAAATCTCCAGCCTACATTGGCTGATGGAATTCCGCAAGTAATTCTTGATCCTTTTTAACACAGAAAATGACCGTTCTCCAGTTGCGTTTGATATAGGAATGGTGAGAAAGATTCTTAAAAGGGTTTCCACATTGGGAAATGTACATTGTAGTCCACCCACTGCTATAAGCTGGTACATCTCTACCGGATTTAGCGCCTTCTTTTTTAGCGAAATGCAAAACCGTTTGATTTCATCGGCAGTGGTATCAGAATTAACATCGTCTTTGTATTCTTCGATCAAGGCCGAGATCTTTGTGTTCAAGCCATCTACCTTGTCCTTGAAAAATAGACTGAACAAATCATGTATACCTTTGTATGCTTCGATTCTGTGATCAAGTTCCGTGATCAATTTATCAAAAATGGCGTTTACTGTGTTAAGAACAATAAAATTATCACGACTAGTTAAAATAACTTCAGGTTCATTGCTTTCATCAGAAAACGGTTTTCGCTTCTTCTTGCGGCTCACATCATCTTGACATTTACAGTCTTTGAGATCCTCGTTCATAAGCAATGCTGCTTGCTCTTCAATGCAAGTGAAATCGTTTCGGACTTCGTTGTTAATAAATAGCTTCAGTGATTCTAGAAGATTTACACCAGCTTCAAGATGAAATTTGAATTTTGCAGGGATTTGCTGGTTGCATTCATCCGCTGTAAAATTGTATCCCAATCATCAATGCAGTTTCAAAAAGATCCATTTTATAAGAGCGTTAGCCTCATTTCTTACAGCTGCCTTCTGATCACGATCTTCGGCTGCTTAAAGAAGAGCTTCCTGAATACCAATGTAGTTCTGATGCAATGCAAACACTGCATCCGCTCTAGCTGACCATCTTATGTCCGACAGTTTCTTTATGGTGCATCCATTTTTGACTAGATGACTTTTAAGATGTTCTGCCCTGTGTGTGGATGCTTGAGAATCAAACATAAACATGTTGAATAAAGTCAAAGTATGATACTGCTGAAAGCGACGATTCTTGAAGCCGCATTACCAACTGGATTCAAGCTATGGCTGGGGCAGGGAAGGTAAACTGCATTAGACTAGGTGCCTTGATTTGAGCCTGCAAGCCTGAGTATCTGCCAGACATGTTAGAAGCATTGTCGTAGCTCTGTCCCCTGCATTTTTTGGATATCTAATCCCAGTTGTTTCAAAAATTGTTCAGTATCACTTCTGTTCAGATTGAGCGATGGTGGAGTATGATGCCAACAAAAGTTAAAATCGTTCTTTAATCTATGAGAACATATCTGAGTACTACAGTAAGCTGGTCCACGTGGCTAACATCAGGTGTTGAATCAACAATCAAAGAGAAATATATCGATTTCTTTACTTCTTTTTTAAACTGATCTCTGACAGCTTTGCCCATTATTTTAATAAATCTGTCACAAGTAGCATGTGACCAATAACTGACATAACCACTTCCTTGTTACCGTACAGTGCACAAGTGATTTTGCTAAGAAAGGGTCAAATTTTAACAAGTAATTCAAGCAACTGGTAAAATTACCGTCATTGTTGGCATGACCACGAAAGGCCAAGCCTTCAGAGGAAAGAACTGTACAGTGTCAGTTGCTACAATCCTTCGTAGAACTTCTCTCCAGTACGTCTTTCATCATCTTAACTGTTTGGCCATCTGTTTGTCAATACGTACCTTTTGCGTTCAAGCGTTTAGCGAAAGTGGCACATTGCTTAAATGTAGCCATACGAATTCCTCATGTTCAGAAATTTTGGCGGCAATATTTTTCCAATCAGAACACCCGTTTGTTGAAAATTGACTAGGCTTTATTTGGAAACAGTTTACATACATAACAATACACGCTTCCACTAGTTTCACTGAACACCAACCATTCACGTCTTCTTTTGGCCATTCGCCTTGGTTAAGTAAAAGTTATGTTCAGACAAATGACGAAAATATTTTCTGCCACGATCTGTCATCAACATGCCAGCGCGTGAATGGTTGCCAATATTTTGGTTTGAAATCCAAAACATAATTGATATGGTTTCTGTCACCCGCTGGCCACATCTGTCAAAATTTCACCACAGTTGTTATCATCAACAGCCACTACTCACGACCTCTAAAGCGGTATAGGACCTTCAGCCGGTTGTTCAGGTTCAGCAAGTCTGTTGGCTCGGGCTCAGAATCCATACCACTGTTGCCGAGACGACTGGACTTGGATCATTAGCTGCTATTTCTGTTTGAGAAGTTTCTTGCGGTGGGATTGCTGGTCGTTTCGCTAAAAATGTCAACAAGGCGCCTTCGTTAACTTAACTTTTTCTGCTTTTTCTTTTCTTTGATATCACGCTTTTTTGCACCTGAGGGATATAGTCTCATAGACATAGCTTCAATGAAACGATTGTGTCGCAATCAGCTACAACAGTAAAGGAAAAAATGATCAATGATCATTCATCCACACAAAGCGTAGTGGGTAGCAAGAACAAAATTATCAAAATAGTGTAATAAACTGGCAATTAACAATTAGTTATTGCAATTTGCAAAAAAATTAAATTTGAATTAGAATTATTAACGAAATTCAGACGTAAGGTGCGCCAACTACTGGTACGTACCGTACGTTACTTGTCACTTCGAACACTAGCGGCAACTTTATTAATACGTCAGTAGCAAAGCAGACATTAGTCGCACCACGTTCAACAACTCGCATTGTTTACCGGGTTGAAAGACTATAGATTTGTGGAATTCCCAAAACCTCACAGCAACCAGATTTTTATTTTTATTTCTTTATAAACCAGGTTTTGGGGCCCATAACCATCTGGGGCGCTAGGCGCGTGCCTAGAGCGCTCAGTCTAAATTAGCCACTGGATGTGGTAGAAACACTAGATGGAGCGCAAGCTATTCACACCAATAGTATGGCCTGATTTGCGTAGATGAGGGATTTATGCATTATCCAGGTTTGCGTAAAGCGGAGGCACAACCGTTACGTCAGTAATCAGACTGTCAGCCATTGTTGTAGTTGATGATTGGTGTCTTTGGCGATTTATTGGGATTTCAAGGGAATCCCATGGGATGAGACAGATTATATTCAATATGGGATAGGATATGATGGGACAGAAAAATTTGACCCATGGACAAGCCGTGGTCCGAGAAGTGCGTGGGCTCCTTAGGCACAGGGTGGTCTCAGGGCGCCAGCGTGGTCCTAGGCAAAACAGCGTGGTCCTAGGCAAACAGCTTGGTCTTACAGCGTGGTCCAAGGCAAACAGCGTGGTCCTAGGCAAACAGCTTTGGCCTTTGTGAAGCGTGGTCCTAGTCTTACAGGGTGGTTCTAGGCAAACAGCGTGGTCCTAGGCAAACAGTTTGGTCTTGTGTGAAGTGGTCCTAGGCAAAACAGCGTGGTCCTAGGCAAACAGTTTGGTCTTACAGCGTGGTCCTAGGCTAACAGCGTGGCCCTAGGCAAACAGCGTGGTCCTAGTCAAACAGGGTGGTCCTAGTCAAACAGGTGGTCCTAGGCAAACAGCGTGGTCCTAGGCAAACAGTTTGGTCTTACAGCGTGGTCCTAGGGCAAACAGGGTGGTCCTAGTCAAACAGCTTGGTCTTACAGCGGGGTCCTAGGCAAACAGCGTGATCCTAGGCAAACTGTTTGGTCTTACAGCGTGGTCCTAGGCAAACAGGGTGGTCCTAGTCAAACAGCTTGGTCTTACAGCGTGGTCCTAGGCAAACAGCATGGTCCTAGGTAAACCGTTTGGTCTTACAGCGTGGTCCTAGGCAACAGGGTGGTCCTAGTCAAATAGCTTGGTCTTACAGCGTGGTCCTAGGCAACAGCATGGTCCTAGGCAAACAGCTTGGTCTTACAGCGTGGTCATTAAGGCAGGGGCAAAACAGCGGGTCCTAGGCAAATAGCTTGGTCTTACAGCGTGGTTCTAGCAAACAGGGTGGTCCTAGGCAAACAGCTTGGTTAGGTGGCCCAAAAAATCCAACTTCGTGCAACATACCGGGGCATCCTTTTAAGTTCCTTTTGCCTTAGGTAGTATACTGTTAAAATTCTTATAAGTAAATTCCAAGTAGAAGGATGCTCACAGGTCTCTGTTGTTTTTACCTTACGGCAATTTACTCGATTTTGTTGACTGGTGGAACAGCAACTTTTTTCACTATAACCTATTCCATGTTGACCTAGTTCTCATTTTAGACATTATCTTTCTGTTATTTATATGAACATTGTGCAGACGGAAAATCAACAAATATTTCTTACGTCTGATAGTGAAGCTTTGCGATTGATGATTCCTATTGATGCAGCGCTGGGACATGATCCTTCATCTGACAGTTTCACGAAGCACCATACAAAGAGCCAGAAAAAAGCCATATGTAAACAAGCAGCAGATATAAAGGTTTCCCTTCAAGCCTGACTATCTTCTAGTTCTACACTGAGATGGAAAATCTTACCTGAAATTCTAGGTCTTGGAGAAGTTTACTGCTTGCCAGTGCTGGTTTCTGGTGATGGCGAAAGTGAAAATAGGTCCCTAAACTGAACACAATTAGGGCAGACAGAATACTGCTGATGCTATTTATGATCAGCTAGAACAGTGGGCACTGGTAGAAAGCATCCAGGCTATGAGCTTCGACACCACTTCTGTCAATGTCGTTTCAATGGAGCTTGTGTACTGCTTGAGAATCGTATTGGTCGAGAACTATTGTGGCTGGCACGTCGTCATCATTTTCTTGAACTGGTATTGGCAAAGGCTTTCAGTTTGTGTTGCGGTCCCTCTAACTTCACCAAACGTACCTATCTTCAAAACATTTAAAGAAGTTTGTGGACGCTTAAAGCTTGACAACTATAGTAAGTTGGAACTGCTTTCAACTAATGAGTGTTTTCCAAGAAAACACGGTGAGCTTCATAAATTTCTGTTGACTTGAAGTCACAGGTCAGAGATGATTATGAAGAACTTATTGAACTAACAATGATCATCTTAGAGATCCACCAAACCATTCACTGAGAGCACCAGGCCCTGTACATCATGTTAGGTGGACGGCTAAGCTGATCTAAGCCATCAAAGTTTAAATCTTTCGTCACCAGAGAGAAATTTTCAGCCTTACATCCAAGGAAGAGACAACACAAACGATGTGTACAGTTTGGGAACCTCAGCTGTACACAAAAGTCTTGGATTCAAGTACCTGCAGTAGCTGCACCTGAGGAGATCTTTTGCTCTGGAAGGACCTGCAGCAATATCAGTCTGTTGGGATCACGACATCAGTATTGCAGCACAAAAATTCTCCAGAATCACACATGTGGTATCTGTCTGATGAGACTGTCAGCCTGGCATTGTTTTCCGATGAAGTTTCACCCAATTGAGAAACAGAAAAAATAACAGGTTTTGGAATAGAACCTAGTGAGCAACATGTTCGAGATGATTCACTGTCGTTCCAAATGAAGGCGTCAGCTTGGGTCACTTTTTCCACAAGGTGTTCGCAGAACCTGCTTACAAAGCTACACATAGGCAACTCCTTTCTAGTTCTTCCTCCAGAACAGTTGAATTATAATGATGAATACCAGAAGGACAAGCAGCGCATTAATGACTTGCGTGTGGTCAACGATACTGCAGAACGTGGAGTTAAACTTTTGAGGAATATAATAGACTGCTGACAAAAAAAAGAGGAAGAAAAAGCAATTTATTTTTCAAGTTGTTGAAGCCAACAGAAAAGTTATCCCTACACAAACTATTAAGAAGTCTGCCATCTGTGCTGTTTCGGTGTAGACAATGTTTAGACAATGTACTCGACTCTTCAGTACTCTACAAATTTACATTTATGTTGACATTTTCGTTACTTAACAGTTACATTACAGTAATGGCATGATTTGAAAATGTAATAAAAAAAATTCAACGAAAATGCGTTTGTTTTTTTTAATTAATATAGCAAAATTTGTAACTCTTGAGCATTCCCTTCCAATAGCAGTAGGGAGCTGAAATTGTTGTCAGTTACTAAGTAAGACAAATGGAACTCACCAAGAGGGTGCCCCGTTAGATGTGAGAAACTTTATTTTTTACCATATGATTTTGGGCCACCCAAGCTTGGTCTTACAGCGTGGTCCTAGGCAAATACATTGGTCTTACAGCGTGGTCCTAGGCAAACACCTTGGTCTTACAGCGTGGTTCTATGCAAACAGGTGGTCCTAGGCAAACAGCGTGGTCATAGGCAAACAGCTTGGTCTTACAGCGTGGTCCTACAGCGTGGTCCTAGGAAACACATGGTCCTACAACGTGGTCCTACCAGAACTTGTTTTAATACTAGAAAGTCTTAATTTCAATAAATATGAAAGCTAATTTTGCAGCAGTTGTAATTATAATATATTGATATACTGTTATATAAAATGTCATCGGGTTTTGTATAAAAATCACGCGCCATTGTTGTTATCAATGGTTTCAATGACGCTATTTACACCTCTGTGTTGTTCTTTCAAGACATGAAATAGTGAATAAAGCTTTCAATTTGCTTTGTAAATATTTAAAAGCGATAATATATTATTTAATTCATGACTTCATGGGTTTCTAGGGGCTTAGAGAGACAATACACATTTCTATTCATCAATGAATGGACTGATGAGAGTAAATATCATAAATGGCGGCGATGAAAACATTGCTTCAAACCAGGTTTACGCAATCTGTTTAATATCTGATTTTTGATTTGCAGTAGGATTTCTTAAATAACACAGGAGAATGTCTTTTTTATACAATATTTTATTTAGATATATACAATCCCTTTGAATTATGAAAAAATGTATTTTAATGGGACTGAAAGAAAAGCCATTGTTTGTGTTTTTTAATTCAGAAAAATCCGATGGATTGGTGTTCAATAAGTTTCAATTAAAAACATCAATAAGTTTAATGAAATCAATTTTAATAATTCGTGAAATACGATGAGACCGCCCGTTTCCGATTCAACTGCAACTCAGGAATGTTTATTTTATTGGTAGTTAATATTTGAATAAAACAACAACAGACATAAGACCACCCTCCACCTCTGCTCTTAGTTTCAGGTCGATGTATCCAGTGTACGTCACTTAGTTTCAGGTCGATGTATCCAGTGTACGTCACTTAGTTTCAGATCGATGTATCCAGTGTACGTCACTTAGTTTTAGGTCGATGTATCCAGTGTACGTCACTTAGTTTCAGGTCGATGTATCCAGTGTAATGTCACTTAGTTTTAGGTCGATGTATCCAGTGTACGACACTTAGTTTCAGGTCGATGTATCCAGTGTACGTCACTTAGTTTCAGGTCGATGTATCCAGTGTACGTCACTTAGTTTCAGGTCGATGTATCCAGTGTACGTCACTTAGTTTCAGGTCGATGTATCCAGTGTACGTCACTTAGTTTCAGGTCGATGTATCCAGTGTACGTCACTTAGTTTTAGGTCGATGTATCCAGTGTACGACACTTATAGTTTCAGGTCGATGTATCCAGTGTACGTCACTTAGTTTCAGGTCGATGTATCCAGTGTACGTCACTTAGTTTCAGGTCGATGTATCTAGTGTACGTCACTTAGTTTCAGGTTGATGTATCCAGGTGTACGTCAATTATGTTATTCTTTAATCACTAATGATGAATTAAATTCATGATGCACATTAAAGAATACAATGTTTTTGAAGTCCCATTTTAATATAATTTTAGTGAACTTATCATCAGAATTATTATGTACAATAGCTATAAATTGATACACATGAAATAACAAGTAAAATGTCATGCTGTTTTATGATGATCAGCTCTTATGCAAGAAAGTAAACTACTGTCAAGTAAGAACACATGTTAATTTCTGATAGTCACACGAGAAAATGTTGTACTTGATCGATGATGTCTTGGCAATACCCACATGTGTAGTGATGCCTAAATGTGTAAAGATGCCCAAATGTGTAGTGATGCCAAATGTGTAGTGATGCCGAAATGTGTAGTGATGCCGAAATGTGTAGAGATGCTGAAATGTGTAGATGCTGAAAGTGCATGCCAAAATGTGGTGATGCCGAAATGTGTAGTGATGCCGAAATGTAGATGCCCAAATGTGTAGCGATGCCGAAATGTGTAGTGATGCCAAAATATGTAAAGATTCCCAAATGTGTAGTGATGCCAAATGTAGTGATGCCTAAATGTGTAGTGATGCCAAAATGTGTAGAGATGCCCAAATGTGTGTGTAGCACAGAGAGAAACTTCTAGATCCATAACAACTAATGTGACGGTTTTTATAGGCTCTTTTTCATCCCCACCATATCCTTGGAAGCACCACGAGAGATCTAGCGGGGACTTTACCATGACCTGAAATATCCATTGGTCATCACCGTGATCAAATCAGGAACCGTCAGGTGGACAGTTGAGTGTTTTATCACACAACCATCTGTTCCCCCCCCACCGAAATGGACAATTTTAAGGTTTCTAGTACCTTTCACCCCCCACCACAAAGCCGGGAGTGTAATGGCCATAGATGCACCACGGCAGACATAAAGGGAACTGTAGCCAAGACCTGAAAAATGTCAGTGGTCTTCACTAGAGATCGAACTACTTCTTCAGGTCGACAGACAGTCGAGCGTCGATTTCAGACCATCCGTCCCCCCTGCCCAAATGTGTAGAGATGCCCAAATGTGGTTTTCAGCTGTATAAATGGGTAATCTGTAGATTCGTTTCTCTTTGGTTTGTATGTTGACTGCTACGGTTGAGTTAAGACAATTTATCTCTGCCTCTCACCCATTCCCTCTTCTACAAATATTGTCTACAAACGATTGACAGACTTGTATTTATATATTTTCGCAGCTATATTTAAATTAACTTGCTCCCCAAAATCATGGCAGATCATTATATCTTTCAATGCGGTGAATTTTAATTACCTAGAGGGGGTTGTTCTATGATGGCGGGAAAAGACTGGCGGGAAAGCTATAGAAGTGGGAGCCTAGAGGCTGAAGAAAGCCTGAGTGTGGCTAGTAGCCACACTTCACTTCACATTAGTTGTGTGGTTTTGCGATCCAAACCATACCGCTCTTGTCTGGGCCTAAGAGTTAGCCCTTCGATCATGAACAGTCAAGTCGTGGAGTTCATTCTTGTGTCTAAGCTGTTAATTGACGAGCTGTCATGTGTTTTGCTTCGTATAGTCGTGATTCCTGAGTTCTTGGTACAGAAAAGAATTAATAGGAGTCGGGCTCGAGTTACTGGGACGATACTCGAAACACAACTCAATAGCCATAGTACCCACAGACTCACAACCACAGTATTAGGACTCTATATATCTCTCATTACAACGGCCGTCACAACATCAACCTACCAGCGTCTTGATGATCATACACAGTTTGTGGCAGTACATATGGGTGACCTGGTCAATCTGTTTCTGCCTCTATGGTTTGTAGCCACGCTGTGCTGACCTGGTCAATTGGTTCTTCTCTGTTCTGTAGCTGCCATTGAACAGGGAAAATGGTCCAGTTACCAGCAGTTTAAACGTAATTTAAAGTATGCAACGTTATATCCAATACATTCTTGTAATGATTCCATGTATATAACAGTTTCTATTACTGTATATCCGATGTAAAAGAAATGTTATATGGCATGAAAATTCTATACCAGCTCCGTCAGCTGTTAATACCACAGGTCTGATTTATGTTGCTTTAATCGGAGACAAGGCTAGTATCGACTATGCACCACTTAACACAAAGTAAGAAAATGTTTTATAACAAATATTTCTTCACGAAAATAGGTAATAAAAGGATAAAACGTATAGTTCATAAACTTCTTTTTACATCAATTTTACCAACAGGAAGGGTTTTCTTATTGTTATATAAATACATGTATGTAATCTATATTTTATATGGTATATTATATATACATTACATTCCTATATGGTATATTATATATATATATATGTACATTTATATAGGGTATATATTATATATATACATATATATATATATATATATATACATATATATATATATATATATATATATATACAAGCACATTTATATAGGGTATATATTAGGGTGGTCCATGAAGGAATTAAAAAATTCTCTCAGATTTAATAGCACACCATCTGAAAACGTTTGTTTTGGTCCTTAAGAACTTGCATAACAAAAATTGGCCAAATATATCAACATTTAGAGGTTGCTCAAGACCCCAGTCTTCTAATGCACAGTATATACTATTGGTTTTGTTATTGCGCCATTTATTCATTTACTCATATCTGCTCATAATGTGCTGAATAATTGTCTAATGAGTATTTAATTGTAGTAATAAATATTCTATAGCAACGTTTTATAGTTTATGTTCACAGATGCCATGTTGTTTGTTGAACAATTTGCTGTTATTTTGATAATATTGCCTGTCATTTTGACAAATAAAATCTGTTAATCATGTAAGGTTTCTCTGATGCTGACTACACAGTACAGAATTAGAGACTCATGGCAAAACCAAAAGTTGAAGCTAGTTTAACTCACAGTAAAACTGAAGTATGGCTTATTGACATTTACAAGATGTGCACAATTGTTAAATTGTCTTGGCCTACAACTGGTGATGTGCTGAAAGTGTTTTGCTATCAATATCATACAGAAAGAAAACAGTTTCTGGAAAGTGCCAAACTAACTTCATATCAGATATTGAGACTATGGAATAAGGTTGAAAATCTTCAACAACATATGATACACATGTTAATGAAAAACTAAAATCTGTTTTTGAAGACACGCATTATTAAGAAAAATAAGGGAAAAGCAAGTGTTGCACAACGACTCAGGAGAAAAAATTGAAACAAAATGTAAACCATTTGATATTGCTCACCAAGAAGCTGAAGAAGCAGAATCAAAATTCATGAGAACAGTGTATTTTTGGAGGACCAGAGGAGCACTAGTAAAATGAAAATGAGTGGCATTGATAAACAGCTGTCAAAGAAGGAAGTTCGTGCTGAAGAAAGTAAAACAAAAAGATGAAGACAGAAAAATGCGAAAAGAGCATCAAAGAAAGCAAGTGCCCAGTCATCAATAACAACAATGCCACCGATGCAGTAACGGTGAAAGTGAAGAAAACGAAGAACAACAACAGCACAAAGACAAAGATTATGAAATTGAAATTCCACTATACTATAAAAAGCAATTGTGTGACTTTACAATGTAGAAGAGTCTTCAGAATTAGACATTGCAACCAAAAACCTAGAGTTCTTCAGGATATGTTGTCATCTCCGGATACACCAGCACCTTGACAGAATAAACCTATCAGACAGGAAGCCAATACATTAGTAGCCACGCCAGAGCGCAAAGCCAGCGGCCAGAGTCTTGATAATGCAGCACTGTCTCCTTCCACTGTACATCGCAAATGATTAACACATCAATCAGTCATTGAAAGTCACGTACGGGAACAGTTCTTGGCTCGTGATAAGACACCATTACTGGTTCATTGGGACAGCAAAATCATGACGATACAGCAAAGAGTACTGATCCACACCAGAGGTGTGCGGATTCGAAATTTATCAATGATCCGCGTCCGCAGAATCTTACAACATTGGTCTGCGGACCAGTCCGCGCGTCCGCATAGCTGAAATTTAGCTGTTTAAATGACTTGAAATTTTTTTTTTTATGGTAACGCTAAAGAAGATCCGCGTCAGTCCGCGAGTCCGCAACTTAACCATACAATGCGTCCGCTGTCAGTCCGCGGATTCGAAAAGTCTGCGGATCTGCGTCCGCAGCGGACGCGTCCGCTGTCCGCTCATTTGATCCACCCTCAAATACAGACAGAGCTGCTGTTGATGTCACAGGCTGTAACACCGAGAAAATATTGGGTATCACTAAAATTGCAGCAGGCACAGGTCAAGCACAGGCCAATGCAATATAACAGCGTTCAATCTGTGGGAACTAACTGAAGACATTATAGTCATGTGTTTTGATACTACTGCTGCAAACACAGGTACAAAGTGGAGCATGTGCCTTGCTCGAGAAAATGCTTCACAGAAATCATGTTATGTGCATGCTGTCATTATATACAGCCAGCCCTAACATTGCAATGTTTGAACGATTCAGAACATATTGGCCAAAATTAAATCCTGCAAACTACAAACCACTTGATGATACCAGCTTAAGTCATACTGTATGCTACAGATGTTTGATCTGATGTGCCATTTTTAAAAAGCTTTCTGTCCGCCGAAAGATCATACACATACCATGAGAAGACTACAAAGAAATGATAGAAATCTGTCTTACAGTTAAAGGCTGGTTCAATCTCCAGTGAGGACCACGGACATTTTTCAGGTCTTGGCTGTCCAGTGAATGACCAAGCTGATAGTTAGTACTGCTTTCGTATTCCAGAGGCCTACCATATGGCCAGATGGATGGCCAAAGTTATATACTGTTGGAAAATTTTTCTGTTCAGAGACTAATTTAAACTGACTGTATCTGAAACTAAGAATTTGACAGAATGTGTGTATTTGCCACTAATATTATGTGTCCCGTACGGATTTAAGGCCCTATGCCGGTAATGCACCAATTAATGATATACAACTGCTGAACAAGGATTGATCAGTACTCTGAAATCAACAAAAAAAAATAGCAACTGTTGCCACAAAAACTACAAAGTCATTTGTGGCATCTCGGCCCAGAATTGGTCTGACTGGCATTATTCTCAACAAGGTAGTAAACACTGAAAAGAAATTGATGGTGGAGGTACGATTGCAGCTGGTTCTGATGTCAATGTCAGAGGACTTAATTTTCCTCCCATCAATGTTGAGCAACTGAAACAAATACTACTACATGAACTAATATCATCCACCACAACTGCTGCACTGCTTTCAATTGGACTGGATGTTGCATTTCAAATGGCATTGATTCTGGTGAACATATTCACATTTCAACAAGCAGCCAATGTTGTAAAACTAAAAGCCTTAACGACACAGCAGAACGTTCTATTGCATTGATGACAACATTCAGTCAGTCAATAACCAAATCTGACATTGAAATGCAAAAACTGACAGGCGGTCAAAGACAACGTGAGCGCATTCCCTGACTTTCAAAAGCCAGCCTGGCTTATGCCAAAATGCATATGAAGTGATTGTCAACAAGATGGTATTTGCAATAATGCCAACAACAGTGAATCAGACTTGACAATATGTTTCATTGCAAATGTACAGATTATTTCGACTACTACGGTTAGTATTGTTGTAGCCTAATGATTAATGAACAGCCAATTAGTACATTGACCTGTGTTGTAACTGATTAATTGCAACATAGCATGCAAAAATAAATAGTTAATGAGCAACCTGTAATTATTGTCTGAATTCAATTACATTTTAATGCAAGTTTAATTTTATAAAGGGAGTAAACAAATGACAGGGTATGCAATCTCAAATACATTTTTTTTCTTGGACCGTGGGCATCGTCGGCAATCCGTCCGTCTCGAGAGACGATGGTGTAGTTGGCATGAGTCTACAACACCGCCGGGAATGGCTGTGCAGTCCGACTTGGGAGTGGCAATCCCTACGCACTTGCTTCTTCACACTTGAAGATAGTTGGTTGTTGTTGTAGTTGTTGTAGCTGTTCTTTTTCCGCTTCCGTCTTGTTCTTTTCAGGGCAGCATTATCCCGTCGCTCAGCCTCTGCGCGCAATGAACCCCGCCGGACAGCGAGCCTACGAGTGGCGGTCGGCTGCTTGGCTCTCCCAGGAGTTGGGGTTAATGGAGCACTCTTTCATATCCTTTTTGCAGGTGTCTTTGTAGCGCATTTTAGGTCGCCCTGTTTTCCTCTGGCCGGTAAATCTTAACTCGCCATATAGGCTCGGGATGCGGCTCGCGTCCATTCTTTTGACATGACCGAGCCATCTGAGGCGTCTCCGCTGAGAACTGCAAACAAGCTGTCTGGTGTTGGCCTCTAAATCTCCCCGGTGTTGGGGATCTTGTCTTGCCACTTTATTTGCATAATGTCGCAGGCACTCCCATGTGGAAATTGTTTAGCTTTCTTTCGTGCTCGCGTAAGTGGTCCACGTCTCGCATCCAGAGGAGGGTACTAAGTATGCAGGCCTGGTAGACGCGCAATCTGGTATTTTCGGTGAGGCTGGGGTTTCCCCACACACGCTGTTTTAGTCTCGCCATGACTGTTGCTGCCCTGAACATTCGCAATCGATCTCCGGGTCTATGGATAGCGAGCTGGAGATGGTGGACCTGAGGTAAGTGAAGTTCTCGACGACTCCTAGGGTGTGCCCATCGATGTCAATGCTTGGGGGTGTATCTGTACTCCTGTGTCATGACATTCGTCTTTTTCAGGCTGATAGTCAGTCCAAACTCTCTGCATGTATGGGAGAGGGTGGTACAAGCTGCTGCAGTCCGTTCAGTGTGTGATGTCAAGGCTGCGTCATCAGCAAAGAGCAGCCTGCGAATTAGGACCTTTTGTGACTTTGGTCTTTGCACGGGAGGCGGGCTATGTTATAGAGCTTGCCATCGGACCTTGTATGGATGCAAACACCCTCGCTGCAATCCTTGGCGGCGCATTGAGGAGCATGGAAAGAAAATGCCGAAGAGTGTAGTGCAAGACGCAGCCCTGTTTACTTCCGCCGCTGACTGGGGAAGGCCCCGGAGATTGCGCCGTTGTAGCAAAACCGTGCTATGCATGTTGTCGTGGAAGGATGACCACTGCAAGCAGGTGGGGCAGCTAATCTTTTTGCAGCAAGCTGGAAGAGTCCACTTCGACTTAATAGATCAAACGCCTTTGTGAGAAGGTCGACGAAAGCGATGTGGAGTGGCACTCTGCTGTTCCTGACACTTCTCTTGAAGTTGACGTAGTGAGAAGATCATGTCCACTGTTGATCGGCCAGCCCTGAAGCCACACGGTGACTCTGGGTAGACTCGGGAGGCGAGGGCCTGCAGGCGGTTTAGAGCGACGCGGGCGAAAAGCTTTGGTTGACGATGTTGAGGAGGGAGATGTCTCTGGTAGTTATTACAGTCGCTCCGGTCCCCTTTTGTTCTTGTATAGTGTGATAATTTTGGCATCCCTCGCCATGTCTTGGGGGATATAGCTCCTGTTCCCAGCATCGACTTAAGAGGTCGTGCAATGGCTTTAGCAGTGTTGGTTTTCTGCCTTTCAGAACTTCTGGGTGGGATTCCATCGCTACTGGTGCCTTTCCCGTTTGCAGGTTGATGGCTTTCTTGGACCAATTCCTAGTATATATATATATATATATATATATATATATATATATATATATATATATACATACATGTGTACATTTATATATAGAGGGTATATATATATATACTTACATATGTACATTTATATAGGGTATATATATATATATATATACATATATGTGTTCCTCTCTCCTTCGTCCATCCTCCTCCCTCCTTTCCTTCCTCTCTCTCTCCATGCCTCCTCTCTTTCTCTATCTCTTCCTCCCATTTTCTTCCCATCCTCTCCCTTCCTCTCCTTCCTTCCTCTCCCTCCCCTAACCCCTCTCCTTTTCTCCTCTCTCCCACCCTCTCTCCTCCTCCTCTCTCCCTCCCCTACCCCTTTTCTCTCCCTCTCCCTACCCTCTCTCCCTCCCTTCCTTTCTCTTCCTCTCCCTTACTCCCTCTCCTCTGCTCCTTCTCCCCATCTCCCTCTCCCCTCCTTCTCCCCCTGTCCATCCCCCTCCTTCCTCTCTCCTCTCTCCCTCTCCCAATTCTCCTTTCCCCTGCTCCCTCTCTCTCTTATCTCTCTCTTTATCTTCTCTTTCTCCCTTCCCCCCCTCTCTCTCTCTCTCTCTATATATATATATATATATATATATATATATATATATATACTTATTATTATGGCTTCACACTTCTTCTAAAATCCTTCTTCATTCCTTTACCTTTCAAACTGTACAAATCAGAGAGCATGAAAAACAACAATTCTTTGCATCACAAAGGCACAACAGCACCAGCGCGCAAGTTCTATTCGATCATATGGAAATGACGTCACAGAGGAATTTTATTTATGGCGCCGTCGAGATTACTTTAATGTAGTAAAATAGTAAAATAAAAAAAAATTAATTACAATTAAACTACCCATCGAGATGAAACGAAACCTATCCTATAACCTTCCCCATGTAATTATGTATGTGTAACAAATTTCACGTTATTTGTTTGTCTGGATCTTGGTTATAAGGGAACAGACAGATAGACAGTATTAGACAACAAATGCGTCTTATATATATATATATATATATATATATATGGGCGTGTATATATATTAGGCTACCATCCAGATCCTGTTCCTGCTGCTGGATTCCGGCAGTTTTGTATCAAATCCGGTTCCGATTCCGGTTCCGGTTAAATGTGCCGGATTTAAGCCGGATTTCTTTGTTGTTTGAAATTTGTAAGAAATTTTTTTAGCGCAACATAATTTTGAAATATTTAGCGCTATACAATTGAATTAAAACAATAACTTCTTCTTTGCTTTTTTAAAGCTACAATAACATCGATCGCTTTTAGTTCTATATGTAAGTAAAAATATATTAAAACGGAAGATTTTAATCGTATAAAGTCTAATACGGCACCTTAGCATAGATATGCACCTTGCCTTCTGCTACTATTGATTCTGTGTTTTCTATAAACTATATTTAGCTATCAAAGTTTAAATTCTTTAAAGAGCAGACAACGATCTATTTTTGGGCGTCTACAGTCTAAAAATAGTTCAAATAATTTATTTTTCTCTGTTTATTTTTAGAGCATCTTCGAAAAAAATGCTCTATTGTCCCCGTTTTGTCTGTCTGTCTGTCTGTCTGTCATCACCCTAGATCTCAACAACCATACGTCCTAGACCCATGATGTATATATCATTTTGTAGGTCTTGGCCTGCTAAGAAAAGAGACTTTTTTTCCATTTTGCGATCTGACCTCTCAGGGCCGTAAAAAGGAGGCTTATAAAGTACCGTTATAAATTACCGTTATATAATCTATATTAATAATGGAGCGCCCTATATCTCAGCAACCATAAGTCCTAGACCCATGATGTATACATCATTTTGTGTGGTCTGGCTCGCCATGTGTACATATCAAAAGTTAATTTTCATGATAGGACCTCTGAGGGCCGGGCTTCAGGGCTCCTAAGGGGCTTATATATTATATATATGGCCCCATTCTACACCTTGTACGTTCAATAGCTCCAGTTCATTTGTGAAATACTGCAGCACTTTAAGCTCAAATTTCAAGATTTATTAAGAAACTCATCAAATGAAATAGTAAGCTTGTGGTCTGAGTTTAATTGAAAGTATCAGAGCTATGCAACAATTCGACGGAGTTTTCGGACGAATAAATGACTACAATTTCGAATGTTTTCAATTATGAGTCCTATTTCAGTAACCACAAACCACTTGTAGTTAGATTTAAGAGAAAATATTTTTTTTTCAAATATAAAGAAACGTCTTTATAAGTATTCTTTTACAGATATATGCATTAATAAATTGAATTTATAAACATTTCCAAAATTTACAAATATTTACTGAAAGCTAACAAACGTACTGATACATAACATGAAAATGCGCTAACACGTCCTGTGTCCAGAATGGAACAGGCTTAATTGCTTGTTTAATTTAGTGGTTGTCACGATTTGGATAAAATTCTCACATATTTAGATAAATAACTTTGAAGATTACTTTAATTGAACATTAAAGTGATATTGATTTAGATCTGAAATCCATTTTATTTTGCGTTTTATGGGAAATATTCAGATAATGATTTAAAGGAAAGTATGAATGAAATAAGGTTTGGTAACGTCACTATGGAAAACTAAAGAAATGAACTATCAAGTGGTGCCACAGTATCTATTTATTTTTTGGATTCATGTATCAATAAAATGTTTATTATACTTTCTTAAATATGTGTTAGCCATGTCTTTGTTTGATTGTATGAAATCAAGTTAAATTAGGTACAGCTTTATTAAATTAAATTTTAAAACAATGAACCTGTTATTTTGACAGAGTTATCTTTCTTAACTCAAGATTGTAAAGGGTTTTAGCTGCATTCTTCATGATCTAAATGGCAAAATTGTTGCTATCTAGACCTTAAAACTAAATTTTTATTCTATTTTTCATTCTTATATCTTTTTTCATTTTAGGCGAGAACTTACTACTTCTGTTCGGAAGAGTTGCTACTATTTAATTTGGTAAATCCGGTTCCTGTTCCGATTTCGGCAGGATTCAAATATTAAATCTGATTCCGGTTCCGATTCCTGCAGATCTAAAATTACAATCCGGTACAGCCCTAATATATATATATATATATAGATACATATGTACATTTATATAGGGTATATACATACATATATATACATTTATATAAGGTATATCTCTATACTTATAAGACGCATTTGTTGTCTGTCTGTCTGTCTATTCCCTTATAACTCAAGATCCAGAAAACCTAATAACGTGAAATTTGTTACACATACACATAATTACATGGGGAAGGTTATAGGACATGTTTCGTTTCATCTCGATGGGTAGTTTAATTGTAATTAATTATTTTTATTTTAGTATTTTACTATATTAAAGTAATCTCGACGGCGCCATAAATAAAATTCCTCTGTGACGTCATTTTCCGGAAACTCCTATTGTAAACATGGTGAAATCAATAGTCATATCTATTTACCTATCGTTTTATGTATTCAGAAGATTAAAATTAAAGGTGCACTTTAATGAACCGAAATACGTTAATTAAAATGTTTCTGTGACATTATTAACATTATTAATACTATCTCAATGGGTAGTTTAATTGTAATTAATATTTTTAGTATTTTACTATTCAATGCAAAGGAATCCCCTGTATTCGCGCACCAAGTGAATGTGTAATTGAACGGACGGAGAAGAAAGGTTAGGGACGGAAAAAAAATGTTTTTTTTTTTTTTCATGCTGTGCGCCTGGCTTTGGCCGGGATTAAAATACGGTTTTCTGTTTATTTAAGAAGCGTAATTTGACGTTTAATTGAAGCAGAGAGAGGGAGGGGGGAGTGAGATAAAGAGAGAGGGGGCAGGAGGAAAGGAAGGAGGGGGTAAGGGGACGGGGGAGAGAAGAAGGGAGGGAAAGGGAGGGAGGTGGTAGGGAGGGAGATAAATGGGGAGGAGGAGGGTTGGAGCGAGAGAGGGGAGGGAGAGAAAGGAGGGAAGGAAAGAGAAAGGAAGGGGAGTAGGGAGGGAGATAGAGGGGGAGGGAGGGAGAGAGAGGAAATGTGAGATCGGGGGGAGAAGGAGAGAGGAAGAGGGGGAGAGAGGGAGACGGGAGAGGGAGAGAGAAAGGAGGGAGGGAGGGGGTAGAGGGAGAGAAATGAGAGGAAGAGAGAGGGAGAGAGAGGATGGAAGAAATGGGAGGGAGTGAGAGATAAAGAACTAGAGGGGGGTGAAAGGGAGGGAGAGAGGGGGAGGAGGAATGGAGGAAGGTGGAGAGAGGGGGGGACGGGGGTGAGAGAAGGAGGGAGGGAGATAGGGAGAGAGAGGGAGATGGGAGAGAGAGGGAGATGGGAGAGTTTGGGAGGGGAAGTAGAGGGAAGGAGGGATAAAGGGAGAGAGGGAAAGAGAAAGGGAGAGAGGGGGTAGGAAGGGAGAGAGAGGAGAGGGAGGGAGAGAGAGAGGAAGGGGAGAGGGGTAGGGAGAAAACAAAAGGTAAACAAAAAAACTTATTTTAAACCCGGGCAAAGCCGGGTACTCTGCAACTATATATATATATATATATATATATATATATATATATATATATATATATATATATATACTTTATAAACGCATTTGTTGTCTGTCTGTCTGTTCCCCATAACTCAAGATCCAGAAAACCAAATACGTGAAATTTGTTACACATACACATAATTATATGGGGAAGGTTATAGGACATGTTTCGTTTCATCTCGATGGGTAGTTTAATTGTAATTAATTATTTTTATTTTAGTATTTTACTATATTAAAAGTAACTTTGACGGCGCCATAAATTAAAATTTCTATGTGACGTCATTTCCCGATGATACATTTTTAAAAGAGGGGTTACTTCCGGAAACTCCAATTGTAAACATGGTGAAATCAATAGTCATATCTTATTTACCTATCGTTTTATGTATTCAGAAGATTAATATTAAAGGTGCACTTTAGTGAACTCGAAATACGTTAATTGAAATGTTTCTGTGACATTATTAACATTATTAATACAATCCCAATGGGTAGTTTAATTGTAATTAATATTTTTAGTATTTCTTACTATTCAATGAGGGAATCCCCTGTATTCGCGCACCAAGTGAATGTGTAATTGAACGGACGGAGAAGAAAGGGGTTAGGACGAAAAAAATATTGTTCTTTATTTTTTTCATGCCAAAAAAGTGGGCCCGGCTTTGCATGGATTAAAATACGGTTTTCTGCTTATTTAAGAAGTGTAATTGACGTTTTGATTGTACAGAGAGAGGGAGGGGGAGAGAGATAAAGAGAAAAAGGGGGGATGTGGAGTGAGAAGGGAAAAGGAGAGGGCAGGGAGGGGGAGAGAAGGAGGGATGGAAAGGGAGGGTTGGAGAGAGAGGGAGGGAGAAAGGGAGGGAAGGAAAGAGAAAGGAAGGGGGAGTAGGGAGGGAGATAGAGGGGGAGGGAGGGAGAGAGGGATAAAGAAAGAGGGAGGGAGAGAGATAGAGAGAGAGGTGGAAGGAGAGGGAGAGAGAGGAAATGAGGGAGGGGGAGGGAGAGAGAGGAAGAGGGAAAGAGAGGGAGACGGGAGAGGGAGAGAGAAAGGAGGGAGGGAGAGAGGGGGTAGGGAGGAGAGAAAAGGGAGGGAAGGAGAGAGGGAGAGAGAAGATGGAAGAAATGGGAGGGAGTGAGAGATAAAGAGATAGAGGGGGCAGGAGGGAGAGGAGGTAGTGGAGGAAATGGAGGAAGGTGGAGAGAGGGGGGACGGGGGTGAGAGAAGGAGGGAGGGAGGTAGGGAGAGAGAGGGAGATGGGAGAGTTAGGGAGGGAAGTAGAGGGAGGGAGGGATAAAGGGAGGGAAAGAGAAAGGGAGAGATGGAGTAGGAAGGAAAGAGGGGAGGGAGAGAGAGGAAGGAAGAGGGGGGGTAGGGAGAAACAAAGGTAAATAAAAAATTTATTTTAAAACTCCGGGCAAAGCCGGGTTCTTGCAACTAGTATATATCTATACTTATAGCATTTGCTGTCTGTCTGTCTGTATGTCTGTCTGTTCCCTTATAACTCAAGATCCAGACACAACCAAATAAAGTGAAATTTGAAAACATGTACACATAATTATATGTAGTTAGTAGGACATGTTTCGTTTCATCTCGATGGGTAGTTTAATTGTAATTAATTATTTTTATTTTAGTATTTTACTATATTAAAAGTAATCTCTGACGGCGCCATAAATAAACTCTTTTGCACGTCATTTCCCGATGATCGAATAGAACTTGCGCGCTGGTGTTGTATTGTGCCTTTTGTGCCGCAAAGAATTGTTAATGTTTGTTCATGCTTCTCGATTTGTACAGTTTAAGGGAGGTAAATGAATGAAGAAGGATTTTAGAAGAAGTGTGAAACTATTATAATATGTATATATATATATATATATATATATATATATATATATATATATATATATATATATATATATATATATTAGTGCATCACCACAATAGAGGAAAAATTGATTGTTTGTTTTTGAGCTGTCTATGTTTCTAATTTGTTCTGATATCATTAATACAATAACTTGTGTAAAATATTTTCAAATCAGAGTTGATTTAGAGGTCCCCCCCCTCCCCCCCCGCACAAGAAATCACAAAACACGCAAAGAAAAAAAAGTCGTCTAGCTCATAAAAATTACATTAAAGTATTAAATTATTTATTACTGTTGCAGTTAATTCAGTGTCACTTTGTTTGTAAGGTTTACGCACATTTGAGATGTTTTTGGCGGTCCATTTCTACCAATTGAAGAATATTTTGAAAATGTTCATCCGTTCGCGCTGCTTCAACAACCTCTCTCGGCACAATCGTTAACAACGTTAATAGCAGCAACATTTTCTGTACTGGCAATGTAAGAAGCTGTTTGGCACCAATCATCAGACAGTTAGAGGAATCCTGTGTCCAGTTGAAGTCTGTATATAGTAAACCACGAGTCAACTCCAGCCAGATCACACAACCGAGTTTTAGAATCAATTGATTGAATCGTGGTTTTCCCCAACCATTTCCAGATCGATTCTATGAAGTTTGGAGGGCAACCACTGGTCGAAGCCTTAACAGAGAATCTGCTAGAGCTCGCTTTTCCAACACAGGTACTTCATTGCTGAACAGAGCAAGTGGGACTACTTCAGCAGTGATGTACCACAGATGCCTATTCAGGGCACGGATTGTTGATTTGGATATGTCTCGTTGACATCGTTGTAATCCAAAAGTCGCTTGTAGAGCTGTAGATCATTCCATGGTATCATAACTCTGCAAGTGAGCCACCAGACGACATAAACATGTGTTACAAATGTAGCAAATGCACTAGAATCTTTGGCACTTGATCACAAAATAGTACTCGGAGGCAATAATTGAATTATATATATATATATATATATATATATATATATATATAGAGAGAGAGAGAGAGAGGAGGGAGGAGAGAGAGATACAAAGCGAGAGAGGGGGTAGGGGGAGAGAGGACAGATGTTTGGAGGGAGGGAGGGAGGGAGGGAGGGGGGGAGAGAGGGAGAGGGGAGAGAGAAGGGAGGAGGGGAGAGAGAGGGAGATGAGAGAAGGAGGGAGAGAGGGAGAGGGAAAGGGAGGGAAGAAAAAAAGAAAGGAAGGGAGGGAGATGTGAGAGTTAGAGAGAGGAAGGAAGAGGGAGGGAGGAAGAAAGGGAGGAGGAAAAGAGAAAGGAGAGAAGGGGTAGGGAATGAGTGAGAGGGGGAGGGAGAGAGAGAGAGGAAGGGAGAGGGGGTAGGGAGAAAAGGAAGGTAAACTGAAAAACTTATTTTTAAAACTCCGGGCAAAGCCGGGTACTTGCAGCTAGTATATCTCTATACTTATAAGACGCATTTGTTGTCTGTCTGTCTGTCTGTTCCCTTATAACTCAAGATCCAGACAACCAAATAACGTGAAATTTGTTACACATACATAATTGCTACGGGAAGGTTATAGGACATGTTTCGTTTCATCTCGATGGGTAGTTTAGTTGTAATTAATTTTTTTTTTTTTAGTATTTTACTATATTAAAGTAATCTCGACGGCGCCATAAATAAAATTCCTCTGTGACGTCATTTCCCGATGATTGAATAGAACTTGCGCGCTGGTGCTGTATTGTGCCTTTATGATGGCAAAGAATTGTTGATGTTTTTTCATGCTCTCTGATTTGTACAGTTTGAGGAAGGTAAAGGAATGAAGAAGGATTTTAGAAGAAGTGTGAAGCCATAATAATAAGCATACATACATATATATATATATATATATATATATATATATATAGAGAGAGAGAGAGAGAGAGAGAGAGAGAGAAAGAGAGGGAGGGAGGGAGGGAGAGATAAAGAGAGAGAGGGGGCAGGGGAGAGAGAGAGGAAAGGAGGGTAGAGGGAGGGAGGGAGGGAGGGGGAGGGAGGGGGAGAGAGGGAGGGGGATGGACAGGGGGAGAGAAGGAGGGGAGAGGGGGAGATGGGAGAGGGAGGGAGAGAGAACGGGAGATGGGGAGGAGGGAGAGAGAAAGGGAGGGAAGGAAAGAGAAAGGGAAGGGAGGGAGAGAGAGGGTAGGGAGGGGGAGAGATAGGTTGGGAGGGAGAGAGGAGGGAGGGAGAGGGGAGGGAGGAGAGAGGGAGAGAGAGAGAGATGAAGAGTGAGGGGGGCAGGGAGGGAGAGGGAATGAGGGAGGGAGGGAAGAGGGAGAGAGGTGGAGGAGGGGAGGGATGGAGAAAGAAGGGGAGGGAGATAGGGGGTTAGGGAGGGAGAGAGGGAGGGAAGGAGAGAGGGAGAGAGAGGATGGGGAGAAATGGGAGGAAGAGATAAAGAGAGAGAGGGGGCAGGGAGGGAGAGAGGAAGGAGGAAGGGGGAGAGAAGGAGGGAGGGGGATGGACAGGGGGAGAGAAGGAGGGGGAGAGGGAGATGGCAGAGGGAGGGTGGGAGGGAGAGAAATGGAAGAGAGAGGGAGGGAGAGGGAGGGGAAAGGGAGAGAGGGGGAGGGAGGGAGGGAGAGAGAGAGAAGGGAGAGAGGGGGTAGGGGAGAAAACAGAAGGTAAACAGAAAGCCTTATTTTAAACCCGGGCAAAGCCGGGCACTTGCAACTAGTATACTTATAAGACGCATTTTTTGTCTGTCTGTCTGTCTGTTCCCTTATAACTCAAGATCCAGAAAACCAAAAGTGAAATTTGTTACACATACACATAATTACATGGGGAAGGTTATGGGACAGGTTTCGTTTCATCTCGATGGGTAGTTTAATTGTAATTAATTTTTTTATTTTAGTATTTTACTATATTAAAGTAATCTCGATTTATGCCATAAATAAAATTCCTGTGACTTCATTCTATGATCTAATAGAACTTGCGCGCTGGTGCTGTGTATTGTGCCTTTGTGATGCAAAAAATTGTTGATGTTTTTTCATGCTCTCTGATTTGTACAGTTTGAGTGGAAGGTAAAGGAATGAAGAAGGATTTTAGAAGAAGGCTTTGGTTATATACATATATATATATATATATATATATATAGAGAGAGAGAGAGAGAGAGAAAGGGAGGGAGGGAGGGAGAGATAAAGAGAGAGAGAGAGGGGGCAGGGGGGAGAGAGAGGAAAGGAGGGTAGAGGGAGGGGGAGGGAGAGAGGGAGAGAGGGAGGGAGGGGGATGGACAGGGGGAGAGAAGGAGGGGAGAGGGGGAGATGGAGAGGGAGGGAGAGAGAAAGGAGATGGGAGAGAGAAAGGGAGGGAAGGAAAGAGAAAGGAAGGGAGGGAGAGAGGGGTAGGGAGGGAGAGGGGGAGAGGGGGAGGGAGGGAGAGAGAGATGAAGAGTGAGGGGGCAGAGAGGGAGAGAGGGAATGAGGGAGGGAGGAAGAGAGGTGGGAGAGGGAAGGGAGGGAGAGAGAAGAAGGGAGGGAGAAAGAAGGGAGGGAGGATAGGGGGTTAGGGGAGGGAGAGGGAGGGAAGGAGAGAGGGAGAGAGTGGGATGGGAGAAATGGGGAGGAAGAGGCAAAGAGAGAGAGGGGGCAGGGAGGGAGAGAGGGAAGGAGGAAGGGGGGAGAGGAGGAGGGAGGGGGATGGACAGGGGGAGAGAAGGAGGGGGAGAGGGGTGATGGCAGAGGGAGGGTGGGAGGGAGAGAAATGAGATATGGAGAGGGAGAAAAGGAGAGGGGAGGGAGGGAGAGAGAGAGGAAGGGAGAGAGAGGGGGTAGGGAGAAAACAGAAGGTAAACAGAAAACATTATTTTAAACCCGGGCAAAGCCGGATACTTGCAACTAGTATATATATATATATGGTCAATTTCTTCTAAAATCCTTCTTCATTCCTTTACCTTCCTCAAAACTGTACAAACTGTACAAATCAGGGAAATGAAAACATCAACAATTCTTTGCAGCATAAAGGCACGATACAGCACCAGCGTGCAAGTTCTATTAAACTTTATTAGTAGGAAAACTTAAAAATTTAAATGACGAATGGGAAAAGACGTCACAGAGGAGTTTTATTTATGGCGCTGTCGAGATTACTTAATATAGTTAAATACTAAAATAAAAATAATTAATTTCTCAATTAAACTACCCATCGAGATAAAAACAAAACCTCCTATGACCTTCCCCATAATTATGTATGTGTATCAAATTTCACGTTATTTGGTTGTCAGACAGACAACAAATGCATCTTATAAGTATATATATATACTTAGATAGATATATATATATGTGTGTACTATTATAGAAAGTATGGGCTTGTCTTATCTCGTCGTGGTTGACCCCTGTTTTAGTCTTGGATAGAAAGATGTGCCATTAATTCAAATGTGATTGCAAGAATTTATAGATAATAATCATTTAGTAGAATGGGTTTAATCAGGGTTGTTAGTATCGAAGTATCGGTATCGGCCAACAGAGTATCGGCGATACTTTTTTTAGTATTGGTTGCTGTATTGCCAGTCCTTTTTGTGGTCATATTGATTCGTGTATCGCCGATACATTTTAAACGAAAAATTGTCGATACTCGATACCAAAACTTTCTATTGCCCCTATTAATAATTTGCAGAAAACCTATAGCAATTTTAATACATTGTTTTAAGAGTAATCTACATAAATTCAATCACTTCTAGTAACACTGGGCAACACAAAAATTGTCAGTGGTTTTTCAACTGATTTAGACTAATTTTGGTGTTCTGAGTCCGAATATCACATTGATTTTGTTCGGTCAGGCCTGGTTCTGGAGATACAGCCCCAGACCTACCTGACGAGCTATATGTATTCTAATATCAGGGATTTTGAGATCAATCATTTTCCAAATTAGCTGCATAAAAATTAGCAGCAAAATAATCACAATTATAAAAACAGAGATAATTATATATTATATATATATTAATGAAACAGTTTATGCGCGCTCCGACAAGGACGGGAGGTGCTTCAACTACATGCCGAGTATTTCCTCAACTGGACCGTTGAGAATCTGAAGGCCGGCATTGACGGCCTCACAGATACGGCAGCTCATAAAGGACACAGAGTTCCAAAACTCCATGAACACGCTTGAGTGCGCCAGCTGCCTGAAATCGTTTGTGCAGGTGGTGAACAACTTCCTGGGGAACACGAAGGCAGCAAACCACGCCAGACTCATCAGTAGCATGATAGAGTTTCCTGAAAACCTTGGGGCGATGAGCAGGGAGAAAGGTTCCATCAGGACATCCGCCAAATGGAGGAAAGGAACCAGGGGAGGTGGGACGCAGTCATGATGGTGGACTACCGCTGATCGCTGAAGAGACAACCCAGCAGCTGCTTACACACGGGAATCGAAGAAACGCTGATTTATGTTTGAACTCTAAATCTTTGTTTTACGTAACGCTCATTGTTATACTAATATTATGATAATTATGCTTATCAAATTTGGTGATAAACAAAACTGAATGAATTGGCCTATGTTAATTTTATTTCTGAGTAAAAACGGAAAAAAATCGTCAGGGGTTTGTCAGCGGATGATCGGCCGAAATGTGTTTTTACAAAAACCGATTTTTTTTAATTTCTATAGCAAAAAATCCTGACCTGATGAGCAAAACCAATGTCATTTTCGGACTCAGAGCATCAAAATTAGTCTAATTCAACTGGAAAACCCAAGACGATTTTCAAAAATATTTGTGTTGCCCAGTGTAATCATAGCTTAAAGATAAATTGCTTCAATTAATACTGTCTATACAACTGCCGATTGTTGGACGTCCAGGCGAAGAAATTTTATTGATATTACTGTGCATTGGTTAGAACTTGAGTAACCTGAGCGAAAAGGCTGTAGCTTGGCTGTGCGCAGAAAAAAGTTGGCCGACATACTTATGATTTAACTGTCAAAAACACTAGAAGCAATCAACAGAGAATTTTAAATAAGTGACAAAATTTCTTTTCCCTGTGACATACAGCGATCATTTTTTAAAAGCATTTCGCTGTTTTGGACTGAACAAAGGTGAAATGATCAACTTAAGTGTAAACGATGTGGATTTAAATGAATATCAGAGGCAGAAGCAACAGGATGATGAAGAATAGATAATGGAATTTGAGCAAATTGATGATTTACTGAATCCACCATGTGATAATGATGGCGAACAGGAACAGGTTATTTACCAGCTACCGCCACATCGTAAATATACATGTCACTTGTTAAATCTTGTTGTTACGCGTGATGCTAAAGTACTAATAGTCGTAACCAAACGTTTGTCAGTGCAAACATTTGGAAAGTTGGTAGCTATCTGGAACAAACAAAATGGCACGTATCTCGTTACTCCCAGTGGACACTCCGTGTGGATTTCCACTTATGATTCTGTTGCAAAAATATGTTTACTATCCAATCCAGAATTAGAAGTTAAACTTGATATGGTGTTTGTTGACATTGACATCCAGAGACTGACCTCCGCAGCAGAAAATATTCATAGTAGAAATACAGCGAAGTATTTGCTCCTTTGTGTTGGACTGGACATTGGATTTGGCTATTTGCTGCCCACATCAACCGTTATAAAAGCGTCAACTACGGGAAATAATTGTGCGACATAAACACCTCTCACGGTTTGAACCTCTTTGCCAGAGCTGTTATTGTTGGAATTAATGGGCGATTCGATTATATATTTTCTGACCCAGAGGCAAAACTGGGAGCAGTGGTCATTCCAAAATTTAAGACCGACTGGACAGACAACTTGAATCACAAGGCTGAAGTTGTACAAACGTTGCAAGCGTGCCTGCAATGCACTGAGTGGAGTTCCAACTCAATTTACTAGGCAGGGTGGTGCAGCTTTAGTACAAATGACAGTAGTGCAGATATCTAGATCAACATATTTTTTTGCTAGTTTTACTGCACGGCGGCAGAACCAGGACGAATTGCTTAATAGTAACAGTTCTGCTGAAGTAGACATATCTTGAAGATAACTCATCAGAAATGCTGTCATTAGCAGCCTACCCAAGATTTAAGGAACTATATCTGCAACAGTGTAACGAATTGATTTGACAGCGCGGCTAGTGCTGCAGTTGAGCGCCAGTTTACGCCAAGGTGTTTTTTTATGCCATTACGTTCTAGGCTAAGGAATGATCATTTGAAATGATGGTCTTCTTACGTGTGTTGCCAAGTGGTGAAGTGATTAGCATTAAAATTGTGCTTTGGCATTGTATTTTTACTATGTTTTTACTTTTTTATAACTTGAAATATTTGCAACTAGCTATTTTTTAAATAAAAATATTTTGTTTTTCTCAAAAGTATTGGTATTGTATTGGTATCGATTTTGGCAATACATTTTTACTTGAGTATTTGTATTGGTATTGGCGATACTATTTTCAAGAAGTACGATGTTAGAGCATTGTTAAATCTGGTTTTATTGCTATTTACTTTGAAGAGCTGCTCAGCATCAGTGAACAATTTCGATAATACCACATAAACGTTCATGCATACTTCCAGTTTATTGATTTTCCTTTGCTTTCTAGCTAAAGAGATGGTCCGCTGTAAACGAAAACTCCTGCAGGGTTGATGACTATCACTAGTAACACTAAGTTATTAAAGACATTGAGCTACATTTGGGGTGGGTGTTCAACAATATGTTGTGTTGATTCCAGAAACAAGCACATCAATCACCTCTGAAATCTCTAGTAATATTGTTTTCCCATCTGATGTTGGCCTCATTACTTCAGTTCAAGTGAAATATGAAAGAGAACTTTGGCTTTTTGGGAGGACTATTTATTCCTGTATCCAACACATTCACTATCGGTGGTTTAGAGGTTTTATCAGCAGAAACAGCAATAATGGTGCAGAACATGTTGACACAGAGAATTGGTTTCAAACTTTAAATAAAGTACAAATAAGTACAATGGATAAATTTAATGTGCTCAATATTGACATCAACAACATAATGTGCATTATACTGACATCAACATTTAGCAGGTGCACAATACTGACATCAACATTTAATGTGCACAATACTGACATCAACATTTAATGTGCACAATACTGAAATCAGCATTTAATGTGCGCACAATACTACATCAACAACATTTAATGACAGTGCACAATACTGACTTTAACATTTAATATGTGCAATAATTGACTTCAACATTTAACGTGTGCACAATACCACTGACATTAACATTTACTGTGCACAATACTGACATCAACATTTAATGTGTGCACAATACTGACATTAACATTTAATGGGCACAATACTGACATTAACATTTAATGTGTACAATACTAACTTCAATATTTAATGTGTGCACAATACTGACATCAACATTTATTGCGTGCATAATACTAACATTAACATTTGATGTGCACAATACTGACATTAACATTTAATGTGCATTATACTGACAACATCTCATTGCACAATACTGACATCAACATTTAATTGCACTTTACTGACATTATCATTTAATGTGCACAATACTGACATTAACATTTAATGTGCAATACCGACATCAACATTTAATGCACTATACTGACATTAACATTTAATGTGCACAATACTGACATTAACATTTAATGTGCACAATACTGACATCAACATTTAATGTGTATTATACTGACATCAACATTTAATGCACAATACTGACATTAACATTTAATGTGCGTTATACTGACATCACTGAAAACACATCTTTCCTTGATTTTTCTTCAGGTAAGTGTGTGTGTATTTAAGAAATTGTTAAGAAAGGTGTAGAAAACACTACAATTTATGGGACTATTATTGTAACATTCAAATATCAAATTTAATTTTAAATGACCACATTTACTTATATCTTACACTTATAGATACTAATAGAAATAATTTTTATCAGGAGTTCATCTTGTCGAGGAGAATTCTACTTACTGATAAAAACAACTGTGACTATAACAAATACATCTGGAAGAACTTCAGAGATTGTGTAGTAGTTGGCTAACGAATGTTCACATATCTATAATAAAAAAAATTCTTTAGCATACTTTGTATTAAGAATTGTATAAATAATATACATATTTGTTTGTTATTAATCTATGGATCAGAATTCATGGATTGTTAATTGATAAATTTAGTTCAGTGTCCATCTTTATTTTACTGACTAATGATTACATGAGTTACAACCTCATGCTAATTTAGGTAGATGTAGATTTTTAATATCAGATGAAGCAGTTTGATACATATTGTCATTCTGAATGTGGAATGATATGGTGGGATAGTAATCATGTTTTTCTGTCAAAATTACTTTGGTTGTTGTTGTTTTTAATGAATATACACTAATGTGAATCATTTTTTCTATCTGAATCGACGTTTCTAAGCAGCCATTTTGTTTGTTTATCATGACGGAAAACAGTTTCCTGGAAAAATTCTGCAAGCAGCGAAACTGAAAACTTTCGCTGTTCCGCAACGGAATTCCTGGACCGGTGCGTTCTCATTAGAATATCATAAAGAAGAAAACAGAGATGAATTGTAAAATGCCCTTAGATACCGGAGTTGGGTGGATCGATAATTCCAAAGCATCGTGAACGCTTCGTAAGTATAATCGGCGAGGTCAAACAGAATCAACCAACTGGAAGTGTTTGTCGTGCGTGCTGTCCCAATCTAAGATGGCGTTTTACACATCGTCATTGGTTCCCTGTTGTGATTAACTGGGTGGACTTTCGCACATCGGACGACCTAATAAGAAAGGCTATTATACGTTTGAAACTTAACATACATGATATATTTTAACTGGATCTGCAATTGCTATCCATTTCTCTTTCTAAAATATTCAACTTTGTGTTAAAGCAATCATTTTCCACCAACACGAAACACTTTCGCGCGGATCAGGACAAGGTGGTCAGAAAACAATAGAGTAGTAAACAGCAAAGGAGTGACGTTTCTTGAAGTAGACCAGGAGGCGACGACGGACAGTTTAGGTACCATGACGACCAGGGGGCGCTCCTTTGGTGAGAACTATTATGAAGGAGACTCGGTGACGTAATTAGGGAAATTAAGGTGGCGATTCCTGATGTTGACAAAGGGCGGGGAGACTCACGAAATCTGTTGGCAGTTGTTATGAGCATGACAGAAGATGGCTTTACCGCCTTGGAACTGCACATGGAATCTTGAAGCAGCTATATGCCAGATCAGAATTCACCGTATGTCCAAAAGATTTAATAAAAGCGAAAGACGTTCCTGACCTTGAAATAGCTCTCCGATCTGCTGCTACTTCTCAGTCTACAGGAAGCGGCCAAGGATTTGTCAGATGTAAATGCAAGACGAAATGCCAAACTATGAGGTGTCTTTGTGTGAAAAAGAAAATTAAATGCAATTCAAAATGCCATTCTAGTCTTCCCTGCTGCAACAAGTAGCCTATTCCAGTTGTGTTCTGCTTGTTTTCACCAGAAACAACATCTTTTCATTATTTATCAATTCTTCACTAATTCGTGAAATATGAACATGACAGATCAAAATACCAAAATATGAAGTGTTTTGTCAGAAAGAAGAAAATTAAGTACAGTACAATTCTGCTAAGTGTGAATCCAGTCTTACCTGCTGAAGCAAATACTTCAATCTGCCGTCGTTGTTTTTTACGGTATGAACATCATATGCTTTATTTTGCATCTATTCCATATTAAATACGTTTTTATCAATAAAGGCTTTTGTTGTTTTTTTCGATATTTTGCCTAAACGACACTAGTCATTCTATACAATGCCTAGGCATTGTGTAGAATGCCTAGGAAAAGTATGCACAATTTAAAATTATGGCATTTGCCTAAAATCACCAGGCATTCTTATACAATGCCTAGGCATTCTATAGAATGCCGGCATTTCACACTTTGCCTATAACATATACATTATGGGTCTAGGGCTTATGGTTCCTGAGATCTAGGGCGCTCCTTTGTTAATATAGCTTATATAGTAAAAAACGGTACTTTATAAGCCCCTTTTACGGCCCTCAGAGGTCAGATCGCGAAATTAAGTTTTGCTGCACACATGGCAGGCCAAGACCTTCAAAATGATATATACATCATGAGTCTAGGACTTATGGTAATTGAGATCTAGGGTGATGACGGACAGACAGACAAAACGGGGACAATAGAGCATTTATTTTCGAAAATGCTCTAAAAACTATACCCCATTTCAAAAAAGGTCAGACTTGAACAAGGGGAGCCATGATAGTGTTACTCTCAGAAACTATACAGAAATGAGGCCCCTAGTTTGGCAAAGTGTCTTTTAATTTTTCCAATTAGGATTGTAAGAGTTGTGGGGCCCCAAAGAAGAATAAAAGTAAGAGAATAAATTACATAGGAAATATTGTAAAGAACTATACCTCATTTCAAAAAGGGCCCAGGTTTAAACAAGGGGAGCCATGACAGTGTGACTCTCAGAAACCATACAGAAATGAACCTCCTGTTTTGGCAAAATGCCTTTATGCAATAAGGATTGTAAAAGTTATGGGGCTCAAAGAAGAAAGTTAGGAAATAAATTACAAAGGATTTATAGTAAAAACTGTAACCCATTTCAAAAAGGACCCAGGAATGAACAAGGAGGCCCTGATGGTGTGACTCTGTGAAACTATACAGAAATGGCTACCTCCTTTGGCAAAGTGCCTTTTAATTTTTCCAATGAGGAGTGTAAAAGTTATGGGACACCAAAGAAGAAAGAAAGTTAGAAAATAAATTACAAAGGATATATAGCAAAAAAACTATACCCCATTTCAAAAAGTCCTGAAAGACACCTGAAAGTGTCACTCTCAGAAACTATACAGAAATGAACCCCTTTTTGGCATAGTGTGTATTTAAATTTTTCCAATAAGGATTAAAAGTTTATGGGGCCCCAAAGTGGCAAGAGGTTAGAAAATAAACTTATAGGATATATAGTCAGTGTAATTATGCCCCATTTAAAAGGCCCAAGCATGAAAAAGGGGGCCCATTATTCTGTAACTCTCAGAAACTATACAGAAATGGGTACACTCTCTTTTTGCAAAGTGCATGAACAAGTGGGCCCTATTATTCTGTAACTCTTCAGAAACTATACAGAAATGGGCACATTTCTTTTTGCAAAGTGCGTTTTAATTTTTCCAATAAGGGTTCTAAAAGTTATGGGGTTCGGGCAGTAAGAATGCTAGAAAATAATTCAAAGGATATATAGTAAAAAACTATACCCCATTTCAAAGGGCCCAGCATGAACGAGGGTGTCCATGAAAGGTGGCTCTCAGAAACTATACAGAAATGGGTCCCCTATTATGAACAAAGTGCTTTTTTAATTTTAACAAATAAGATTGTAAAAGTTATGGGGCCCCAAAAAAATAAAAAGTTACGAAAAAATAATTACAAATAATATATAGTAAAAAAACTATACCCCATTTAAAAGAGGCCCATGCATGAAAAATTGGGGCCCATTATTCTGTAACTCTCAGAAGCTATACAGAATTGGGCCCCCTCTTTTGCAAAGTGATTTATAATTTTTCCAATAAATATTGTAAGAGTTATGAGGCCCCAAAGAAAAATAAAACGTAAAAAATAAATTACATAGGAAATATAGTAAAAACGGTATCTTCAAAAACACTGATTCCCAGCACTCAAAAGGCATGACCAAAATTATTTAAACCAAATTTATGATAGGGGAATAGCTACTACTGTGGGGACCCTAGGGCCGTTTATCTTGTAAATCGCCACGTATAAGGTTTAGAACGGGGCCCTGAAAATGACATACTTATTAATAAAGCTTATATAGTATAAAACGGTATTTATAAACACTAATGCCCAGCCCTCAGAGGGCATGACAAAAATTATTTAAGTCATATTTATGTTAGGGGGATAGCAACTCTTGGGGCCCCTAGGGTCCTTCATCTTGAATCCTACGTATAATGTGCAGGATGGGGCCCTGAACCACATACTCATTAATATAGTTTATATAGTAAAAATCGATATCTTCAAAAAAAAAACACTGATGCCCAGCACTCAAAAGGCATGACCAAAATTATTTAAACCAAATTTATGTTAGGGAGATAGATACTCTTATGGCCCCTAGGGCCGTTTATCTTGTACCTCTACGTGTATAAGGTGCATAATTGGGCCCTGAAAATGACATACTTATTAATATAGGCAATATAAGAACAAACGGTGCCTTCAGAGATGCTGAAGACAGCCTTTAATAGGCATGACAGTAATTAATTAATCCAATTTTATGTTAGTTGGATAGATGTCATTGAAGATTCTTGTGTCTTTATTTTCTATCTTTGTGTTTAAGGTGTAGAATGGGCCCTTGAAATTACATAATTATTATATATAGGCTATATTAGAAAAATGTTGTTTTCAAAAACGCTGATGCCCAATTCTCAGATGGCATGACCAAAATTAAACAAACTTATCATATAAGCCTCCCATCAGTTTCACCTTCAATTGCCTCTGTTACGACCACCTCAGTATGAAGTATGAGCCTATTGGACGAATGCCATCTCTATCACCTTTCATCCATACTGTACAATTGTCTTCGCTAATCACTCGTGGTCAGCTAGCCCGCCCTTGGGAGGTGAGTGTGAAATGGAGAAGTGGTGGTGGTGGAATGGATACCGTTTTTACTACATACGCTATATTAATAAGTATGTCAGCTCAGGGCCCCGTTTTAAACCTTATACGTAGCGGTACAAGATAAACGGCCCTAGGGGCCCCACGAGTAGCTATTCCCCTAAAATAAATTTGGTTTAAATAATTTTAATCATGCCTTTTGAGTGCTAACATCATGTTATTAGTTGTTCATTTTCCCTTACACCACAGTCCTAAAAAATAAAATCCATCTGAATTAGAAGACATGTTTTACTACTATTTATGTAAGGGCTAATGAATTCTAACAAAACTAAATGATAGCACAAGTTGCGACCATGCAGAGCAGTAACACTGGGTGCCACCATGCAGAGCGTCTTGAACTTAGGTAAATGAATACAATTCTGAGATGCTGAGTCATATGACCAGTGTTATTAGAGCACCAAATGAGATTAAAGAGAACAGTATACATGGACAATAAAAGCCCGTATCTTATCTATCACCTGAAAGTGAAACTCAAAATGAATTTATAAATGTCTTGCACATCATTAGAAAGATATTCCTTGTATGGATACAAAGGCTGAGAAGCATTTTGGAACTATGTTTGACAACACACCTGGACATATCACACAATTGAACAGATGTTTTATAGCTCTCTTTTTTCTTTGATGAGTTATTCGAAGTTGAGCATTTAAAAGAGATAAGAAGGCCAAAGAGTGGTCAGTACTTGTGTTAGATGAAGTAGGTTTTTAGCACAATTTTTTTTAAAGTTTTAGTAACAAAATCGGTGGTCAGCTAGGGAAGTGGGCGTGTCATAGTGACCAGGTAGTGAATCTATTTAAGCAACAGACGACCGTCTCAGATCACCGAAAGAGGACATTGATTTATAGAGGGCAGTGGTGGAATCTGGGGGATTCAAATACCTGTAGAAAAATGACTTTAGTATGTGGGCAGGTTTGGTTTCAATAGACCCGTCAGTAAAATTGTAGGGGAGGATACATTTATTTAGAAAGGCCGTTACGGTAGAATTTACACGGTTTGGGGGGATGTTAAAAACTAGAAAGTTTTATAGGTCCACAGTTAACGTGTCAATCTCTATCTATCAGGAGCTGTCATATAAATTGTCTCGAGGGTAGAGTTAGTTGGGTTAGCAGTATTTATGGCTATAAAATCAATTAATGCAAAGCCAATCGTTTAGAGTATATAAGCTGTACGATTTAGTAGGTTAGAGAGAGAAGAGGAAGAGAGAGTGCGAGAGTAGGACGTAAGTCATGAATGTATCAGAAACAACTGGCATCACATTCGCATGTTATATCAGCAAAGAAAAGGTATTGTTTGACTTTATTGGCGGAGACTAAACGTGAGCTGTGAAATATACATATAGTCATCAGACTGCAAGCATAAACCTTTCTCATACTTAAGACAACGACCTGTTCATGGAAAGGAATCACAATAGTCCTTACACCATAACAACTTGATGTTTTGAAATTCATAGCTGAATGGGACGTCATAGAATCTCTGCCAACACTCAGACTATGTCTGCAATTATTTATCAATATTTGTGTGTCTGTAGCTTCATGTGAGGAGCTTTTCAAAACTAAACTGATTAAAAAAATGCCTGCCATCCGCTTTGTTATCTTGCTCTATTTTCTGTTGAAAATGGTGTGAAAAATATTGATATTGATGGAGTAATTGACAGATTTGCAACTTTCAAGACCAGGAAATGAAAATTTAAAATAAAATTCATTATCAGAATAACAATAACTTGACTTAGCCTATTGTTGCAGTTCTAAAATGTTTTCACGTTAAATTATATTGAGTAATTATTGCTTTTTCTTATACTCTATTATTAAAACTCATCAAATTGTGGATCAATTGACGTATTTTACAAACATAACAGTTTTAGGCGACTACAGGGCAGGGAAATTCGAAATATGCTCCATTCCTCATTGTGGGAAGTCTTGGGGGTCCCATTTCTGTATAGTTTCTGAGAGTCACACTATCATGGCTCCCCTTGTTCGAGCCTGGGCTCTTTGAAATGGGATATAGTTTTTTACTATATATTATGTGTAATTATTTTTTTAACTTTTATTCTAATTTGGGGCCCTTAAATTTTATAACCCATTATTGGAAAAATTTAAAGGCACTTTGCCAAATAAGGGGACCCAATTTGCAGGCTTCTGAGAGTTACAGAATAATGGGCCCCCTTTTTCATGCTTGGGCCTTTTTAAATGGGGCATAGTTTTTTGACTATATATCCTATGTAGTTTATTTTATTTTTCTAGGTATAGTTTCTGAGAGTCACATTATCATGGCTCCCCTGTTCAAGCCTGGGACTTTTTTGACATGGGGCATAGTTTTTTTTACTATATATCCTTTGTAGTTTATTTTCTAACCTTTCTTCGCCACTTTGGGGCCCCATATCTTTTAGAACCTCTTATTAGAAAAATTAAAAGGCACTTTGCCAAGAGGAGGCCCATTTCTGTATAGTTTCTGAGAGTGACACTATCATGGCTCCCCTTGTTCAAGCATGGGCCCTTTTTGAAATGGGGTATAGTTTTTTACTATATATCATCTGTAATTTTTTTACTAACTTTATTCTTCTTTGGGGCCCCATAACTTTTGGAATCCTTATTAGAAAAATTAAAAGACGCTATGCCAAAAGGGGGTCTATTGATTAATAGTTTTTATGTTAAGTTTAACGCTGTCCTGTTATTTTTCTTAATGCAAGGCATCTTATAAATGAACAGTTTTATTTTTATATCAATCTTTATAATAATTTAATAAATCGTGACATTGAATGTAAGTTTTCATGCATTGTTTAATTTATTCATTTTGCGTATTGATGTTGAGTTAATTAACAAAAAGTAGATCGTTATTTCAAATGCTTTATTGAGTTTAAATTTTGCAGAATAAAATAATATTTCCTTGTAATTTTATTTATTTAGTTTATTATATTTATTCCGTACGTGTATACAAGTTTGAGTAAAAAAATGTAAAATTATTTAACTTAAATATCTTTTATCTGAGTTTTCAAAAATCCTATTTTTATAAAACCCCATAGCAACGAGGGTGTTGTCTTCTCTCTCTGAAAAGAATTATTTCTTGCTAAATACCAATTTATTAAAGGAACAACTGATTACTACGCAAAAATGAACATTCTTTTAATAACAGTCAAAAAATTTCCCTTTTAAAACATTGTATACTTCGATTTTAGCTCTAAATGGCTCTGTCCCCTCATCCACTGGTCCTCCCCTATGATGGGCTTGATGATATCAGATTGTTCCCAGAAAGCAGGGAGATATCACTAATAACTTTTCAGTAAATATTTTTATACATATTTATATTTGCAGTATTGGTTATATGACCTAATGTTTTGCAATATTTATTTTTTATGTTAAGGTTGTACACTAATTGTATGGATTTAATTTAATTTTTATACTTAATCTCATAATTATTCTTACTTGATGTTGATACTCTGAAATATTCAATTTTACTCTTCATAGCTTTATTTAATTTATCTTTTCTAAAAGCACTCTTAAATTTTTAACAGATGTGTGAGCTGAATCTTATAGAAAACTTGCAGTAGGAGACAAGACAGAATTTGCTCTCATTATGCTTGGGTTGACAACATGAGGTTGCTCTTGAAAGAGAGACTTCACAGATCAACATGTCAGTAAGCTGCCTAACATTGGTGACTGTTGTTGCATCATACAGCATTAATCAACAAGTAAAATCATAGTCCACAAGAGGATATTAGCTTGTATTGTATCAGCAAAGACTATTAACTATTCGGAATTTTTCAACATAAAGTGCCAACAGTGACAAGAATCACCAAGCAGCAACATACCCTATATGTATCTTTAAAAAAAAAACCCAATGACACTTTATACATTTTTAAAAGTTATGGATATATATTGAAGTCATTTTGAGACAGTAAATACCTTTCCTTCAGTAATGGAAATTGCTCTCAAATTGATATAGCAAGAAAAATATGAGAGCTGGAGATGTTTTTGTTTTGGTGAGCTGGGAACGTATTTTTGCTATCTCATTACCATATCTTAAAACTTTTTTTTTTACTAATTTTATGTGTGCATTTTCATTTAATGTCCCCCGACATTTTATTTAGCATTCCAGTTCTCATATCCATATTCTGAAGAATGTATTTTTATTTACATTAGACTGTATGCTATTAAATACTTAAGAAATTTTTATTGGCTGTGCTACTTAATCACCAAATTTGTTTAAACATAATTATCTTAAATATATCATTTATTATCTGTTCTGACTATAGAAAAAATGTAAATCAGCAATTAAGCCTGTTCCATTCTGGACACAGGACGTGTTAGCGCATTTTCATGTTATGTATCAGTATGTTTGTTATCTTTCAGTAAATATTTGTAAATTTTGGAAATGTTTATAAATTCAATTGTGTAATGCATATATCTGAAAAGGGAAGTCATGTTGAATAACTGTTACAAAAATAAATAATGATTACGTCTACTTTGATTAGCTTTTATTATTTATATTTAAAATATAAGCAAAACGGTACATAAAACTCATATTTTGGCCCTGAGAGGTCAAATCGCAAAATGGACTTTTGATGTACACTTGGCAGGCCAAGACTTACACAATGATATATACATCATGGGTCTAGGACTTATGGCTGCTGAGATACAGGGCGCTCCATTATTAATATTGCTTATATAGTAAAAACGGTACATTATAAGGCCCCTTTTACGGCCCTGAGAGGTCAGATCGCAAAATGGAAAAAAGTCATTTCTTGGCAGGCCAAGACCTACAAAATGATATATACATCATGGGTCTAGACTTATGGTTGCTGGCATCTAGGGTGATGACAGACGGACAGACAAAACGGGACAGTATGCTCTTTTATAGATTTTCTTTTTTATATAGTAAGACTGGTCATATTCTAATCTCATAATACATGTATATTAATTTATTATGTAATCAGGAAACAAATCACTTGATTTTTCTAAATCAATTTAAATTCTCTTCCAAATCAGTATGTATTTAAAATTACAAACTTTGTTTTACTAGGGCTTTTATACAACATATGATAGTTTTAATTTTTCTTTTTTTTTTTATCAATTCATTTTTTTTTTCTGTGATCGACTTGAATAAACAATCCTGTAACTTTCATTACTCCTTTGAGATATGTTACTCATGTTTGGTATGCTTATTAAAGTATGTTTATGTTTGCTGTAGTTATTACTATATTAGTTTTGTTTACATTTTAAGTCAATTGAAGTTTATTATCTTATGCAGATTTTTTTTTCCCCCTCTTTTTACATCATCATATACTTTTAAGTCTATCAAATATTTATCCAGCTATATTGCTATATGTTTTTATACTTTTCTAATAGGAGATTGAATGATCTTTCAAATGATAGCTTTAGAATCGTATATTTCCTTATAGTTTTTATATAATGTATCAAAGTTGTTTTTTTTGGTTTTTCTCCATTTTTTTTTCACTCTACTTCATGACTTTAAAACACTATAACTCCATAACCATTAGAGGTATGAGGCTCATTTTTGTTATGCTTGTTTAAAATAGATAATTACAGAAATGGTTGCGAGATAATTCAATTACATAATTATTTTTTAATTTTGTTCTCGTTTTGAAGTTTTTTTTGGTATGTTAGTTGACTTCATATTTATACATGTAACACAATTATTTCATTTTCTTTAATAAAGAAAGTTTTTAAGTTATAAGAGTTTGAATGTATATGGAACATGATTGTTTGGTGGCCATTTTGAATGGTTGTCATGGCAACCGACAAATTGACATGGTTAAAAAGTACTTTTACCTTCCCCTAGCCCTGAAGCATTAATTATATCCTAACAGATTTCTTCAAAGTCCTTATTTTTTTTCTCTTATTCCCCACCTGGTGTCCCCCCACTAGTACTAGTACCTTAACAAATGTACAACAAATATTCCAATCTCAATATAAGATTTTCATGGATCATATGGTAAAATACAAATATCTCAGAAAATATTACACACAACTAATTTTCTAGTGATGAACATTTATTGCTAACAAATTTTGACACTTTTTACTGCCTTATGTAGTGCTGCCATCTCTTTCTTTATCTTTTCATTTTCCAATGCAAATACTTTCTATTGGCTTTCTTCTCTTGTCGTCTTTCCTGAAATATATAAACAATACATAATTAATATGACTACATGATTAAACTGAACAAAACAATTTTTTTTCTTGCTTCAAACAAGATCTAAATATAAGATACAATAAGTCATATAGAGTATAAATTCTTCAAGCAATGTATCTAAAGAATGAAAAATTGTACGCAGTAGTGAGGTGTGACATGAAAACATTATATTTTACAAAATGCATTAATAACACAGTTGTCAAAACTTATTTTTTTAGATATTTGAAGCCATGAAAAATCCCGTCACAATGTAATAAAATGTAAACTTCAATTAATAAACTTTTAAAGAAATGAATCCCTCCTGCCACATCCCTCTTTAGTGAGCTGCACCCACCTAAATTAAAAGTTACTCAAAATAAACATTTTTAAATTTCCTTTACAGAGGAGATGGCTAGAAAAGCTGTGACTGGTTACATTGAAGTTTTGTTTTTTTGCTACAATTAGATTCCTTACCACTTTTTACTGTATCATCAATATTGAAGAAGGTTTCAGTTGGGTTTTTTTTATAGTGAAATAATGATTTTTTTAATCTGCTTGTCTTAAGTGTATTAAATGCAGGAAGTTTGCTGCAAAGCTTTAAAATGCAGTAAAAGTAATTTTTAGATTTTTTCTTAGTTATAAAATACAAATTTTAAAGAATGATCTTTATGTGAAAAAATATCAATATTCAAAACATAGTCCTTAATAAGATGAAAAGCTTATCAACAATGGCTGAAAAATAATGATTTTTTTCATGCACCTCATGCCTCAAGACTAGGGACCAATCTAGTTATCAAACATTTGGGCTTTTAGGGTCATTAAGAAAAATTCTGCAACTAGTTTAGATTTTTTTAAGCCTCCATTGTTTGAAAGAATTTGTAAATGATGCAGTATTTTATCAAAATGCATCTAGAGTGGCATAAATACTCATATAAGCATCCCCAATCACCAACTAATATTTTATACATTTACGCATATAAATTATAAATACTATATATATGAGTGGCATAATTTTGTAGCTAAATGACCATTGTTCACATTACTATTACATGTATTATGTAAGCTATTTTTTTATTCTAAATATATGAGGGTATTAAAATGTACAATTTAAATTCACTTGTAAATAACATTTTTGACATTGATTAAATAAATGAAACATTTTCAAAACAAATGCACAAAAGTTAAGATCTATTAAAACAATCGAAGTAAATATGAATACTTTCCTGAAAAGAATCCATTGAAAATAATTAAATAATACAAGTTATATCCAGTAGAACAGCCACAGACGTGTCAGAAATAAAAAAACTTTATCATTTATTTAAAAATACTTTTATTCTTTTTGACCCAATGATAAATTAATGAAATAACTCACTGCGGGAATGGATAAGCTTACCAGAAATAAATATTCCTTCAAAGCACATTAAAGGAAAATAAACATAATTTTCGACCGATAACACACAAGCCACACAATCGACGCCTAACGTCTATACAAACTGTTTTAGTAAAGCCAATGATTGCAGCCTGTTTCATTTTTAAAAGTTATTAATGCAATATTTTCTGTAGCACATGTTAAATATGAAAGACTTTTTAGAAACTAATTCAACTACTTACTTTCCTTCTTTCTCTTTTATTGCTTTTTTCCTAGTTTTTCTTCTTCTGTTGTTTCACATCAGTCTCAATGTGTTGAACTTATCTACAGCTCTTTGATGAATTTCTTTGTCCAATTCTTTAAGTGACAGACCTGTTTTCTATGTTTCAATTTCATTGTTGCTCTTTCTGGTCTATTTCTTTTTTTATTAGGAATTAAAGTTTCTTGGATAAAAAAATTACTCTAAAGCCACAATTTGTAATCACTTGTTGAATGTGAATTTTACTTTCTAATTATGAGAAAACATGAACTAACACCAAAGATGTTTATCAAAATTTACTAATTTGAGAAAATGGTTCCACTTTTGACAATATTAGCATTGTATTCAACAAAAAGAAAAATTGTGATGGTTATATGGGAACAAAAAATGCTATATAAAAAGCAAAAAAATTGTATAATGTATGTGAGATCAATGATAAATTTTACTTACTTTAACTTTTAGGAGGAATCAAATCTTTTAAATTCTTGTGTTTGAATTTAAACCTAAAAATATAAAAAGTACACATTCAATATTTTAATCAATATTTTGTAGGTCCACGAGAATTTCTCAATTCCCCGCGTTCGCTTACAGATTCCAGTATCTCCAAGCTATTTTCATTTCATTTAAAAATAAAATTTAAAGCTAAAGTACCTAAATAAATATGTTTGATGCAATCTAAATATATCTTAAGTTTGAAGATTTCAACGCTTAAAGAATTAGGAAAGTTCAGCTCTATATAGTAATTATATACATTATTTACACATCTGAGTTTGTAAATGCAGAGTATGAAGCATTTTCCTACATATCTCCATTTTGTTATACGTCATTATTTCCCATTTTAAGCTGTTTTTAAAGATCTGACATAGTACTTTATAAAAAAAATCATATTGACTTATAAACAGACATTTGTTTATTTATTACAAGAGCTGAAAATTTATATTAAATGTTTTAACAGAAACTGTTATATATTTTAATTAATCACTTTTAGTTGGCTATATCAATTTTTATTAAAAAAAAAACATTTATCATATGATAAAAAAAGTAAACAATCAAGAAAATGGCATTATTTTAGTATTTTAGATTGTGTGTGAAGTCCTTGTTAGGATGAGATGAAATCTCTTAGGCTAGAACCCAAAACCACAATAATGTTTTTAGAAAGTCTTTTTAACAAACAAACCATAAATAGCAGATATGTTTTTAAATGGCATGTGAAGTGTTCACAAGAAGATATAGAGCGCTGGAACTTTCTGGAAAATAGATAAAACCAGAATATTCACTGGATAATATAATGTAGAGATCAAGCCAGGACCTGAATTACAGCTCAGCGTTTTACCTCATGATCATCCATTGTATAACCTAACAGAAATCATTTGTAAAGAAATTTAGAGAATTACATTTTGCTCCTTACTGCATTGGTATTTTTTGACATCAATAATAGAATATTGAAATTATTCTCTCTGTATAAATGTGAAAGTATGTTTTTATGTATCCATTTTTATAATTCTTTGATTATACATGTATGATGATTATATGACTTAGATAGCATAAATCTAATAAACTTAAATATTTTGTCTTGCAATTTATTTTATTATCCCCCCTTTTTGTTTGACATCAGTTTTCTAAAGGAAAATATTTTACTTGGAACAAATTCAACTAGAAAAATACATTATATTTATTTTTTTAAGTAGGTTATAATACATAAAAAAATAAATATAATGTATTTATAGGTTATACATATACAAATTTTCAATAAAGCCAATGATAATGAAAAATTAATTTATCAAAAGTTCCCATTTTGATTTGAAATATAAAGGTTTCATATGCTGAGATAGGCGCAAACTCATTGTATATCAATGAAAAACGCATTTTATGTCGGTAATTGTGTCTTACATTTCAATGTAATGGGAGAGGGAGAGAGAGAAATACAAAATAATTTGAAAATACATCATAGGAATGCTTTGAATATCCATATTTTCACTGATGCGAGAAATTGACTCAACAAATAGTTTTCAAAAGTCAGTTTTTGTATAATCCTCATTCATGATCAACACAGGTATCATTTAGATCTCCCTAGCAAGAGCAAAAAAGTCATGTAGTGGTGTTAACATGATCAATATTACAAGCACACACCTCTTAAGCTGCAAAGGAACTAAGCGATTATGGCTGGCATATAAATCACATGCTAAATATAACTTTCAATATACATGCTGCACAGAAATGAAAAATATGCGTATTCCCCCCATCAACTCGCTGTATCTATAGATCATATGACCCAATTTACACTCTAACACCTCGTGGTTTCCATAACTGGAGCAATTAAAGTGCCTTTCTCATCACAAGTTTATACATCCTTAAAACAATGCTTAAGTATGTGAATGAATTTATCATTCTTAAAAGTTTGTTAGATGCCTTTTCTTTTTATATATTTATATTACTTTAAGATTTCTGTGTAAATAAGGAAAATGGAAGAAACAATGAACACTGTGCTGTGATATTAGGAGCATATATCACATAAATATTTTAAAAAATTGAGCTAAAAAAAAAATTAAACCATAGCACTTTAACGATACAAACATTTAAGTACACTTTATATCACAAAAGGTAATACATTGACTTTGAGACAAAATACTTTTCACACAATTGGGTGAGCCATATACAATTGCTACTGTAATGTATTTAAAAGTATGTCAAATAAAATATATAATAGTGCACAAAATAAATAATTTTGTATTAGTATACTTTTTTGCTTCCCAAGAATACTATTATTTAAGAGAAATTATGTAATTCTGTATTTATAGAATGAAATATTTCTAATATATTGTGGCTAACACAGTAAAAGCCTACTAGTATATTGTGACTTACTTAGGATACTAACACAATCAAAGTTTTCAGACACAGAAACTTTTTCCATTCAAATTCATCCCTCATCTTCATACAAATAACAGGCTGAATTAATCTCTAGGTCTTTCATTTTTATTGTTCAATATTTCTACCCATGACCTGCCAAAACAGAAAAGGCATACATATTGTAAGGTATTATAAATAGCATGAAGAGCATGTAAAAACATGAAAAATACTTTAAGAGCATGTAAAAACATAATTTAACAGATAGTCAAATACTTAAAAAGTATGTAAAAATCAAACTTCAACGGATAGCTAAGTACAATGAGCTAGAAAACACAAACTAAAACAGCTATAGAACATAAGCAGTATGTAAAAAAATATGAATAAACAGATAACTAAAGGGTCAGATTAAATGAAATTGGTGCAGATTTTAAAAATATTTGCTGCTCTGCCATTTTGGATTTCAATGAAACTTTCACAGAATGATTTCAGCCTTTTAGATGAGGAAATCTAAGTTACAGATGGGTTTGATAATTCTTGTAAAAGCTATGTATTTAAAGTCAAACAGTACCCTAAATTTGAAAATCGAGTTTTTAGCAAATCACATGTTTGTTTTATATTTTCTCAAAACAAAAAGAACTAAGCATTTACTTTAATGTATGTGGGAATAAATTAATATAAAATTTATATTATTTTGGCTCAGTTGAAACTTACAATTTTTGTGAAATCGTCACTTTCAAACCTCGACAACTTTCTAACCAAATAAATTCTTAAGCAAATGAACTGAAATATCTGTTTTCTTTATTTAATGTCTTTCTAGCAAAGGGGGTTTTTTAACAGGGGTGTATGTTATAGCCGCACAATCTAAACTCTCCTCCTTTTTCTGAAATGAGCTAGATCATCCTTGGCGGAGTTGCTAGCATTAAAATTTAAGTGATAAGAATCACAAATGAGGTGTTTTATATATGTCATGTCAGCTTACAAAATCTTTTTTTTTTAATTAACATGATAAAAAAACTAGTATACATATCACTTAAAAATAATACCCACACATAATCTAATAGTGCAGCACCTTGAACCTTCTGAATTTTGAAAGACTCCTAAGATTAAGGCATTTATAAGTAAAGTTTTGGAAACTCAGTCACAAGTTTTCTTTTTGTACACATAAAAAAATATTACTAAAAAAAAAAATTTCTGCTCTAATCCCATAATAAAGTGCATCTAATGCCTCGTACATATAAGTTTTGTCAAATATAAATAACTATAGATAATGCCTAAATGGCACAATTTTTTTGGGAGAATAGGACCACCTGCAGCTATAAATAAAATTCCTCTCACGCCTTTTTCGCAATGGTACAATTTTATTCCTACAAATAAAGCCCAATTAGAACTAGCTCCTGGGTGCTTCGGTTGCTTGGTTGGTTGGTTTGTTTGGTTGATTTAGAATAGCTGTTTGGTTAGTTGGTTTGGTTGTTTGTTTGATTATTGGTTTGTTTGGATAGACCAGATCTAAGATAAAAATGTAATTTGTGACTGTCACTGAAAATGCATAAATCTTCAGCACCTAACTAGCCCTAACCTAATTAATCGTATTTTGTAAAATTCAGTAGTTAAAATTCATCGAAAGGGTTTCATGTTACACCTAGATTTCAGCAAAGCTCCTGCATAATATCTGGTTAAATAATCACAAATGAGGTGTTTTTAGAATAAATGTACAGATTGGCTATACACTTTGAGGAACTCCTGAACAGACCAGCACCACTGAACCCTCACCCCCAGTCAGGCTGAACCAGCTATACAGATCTGCCACCTTTGACAAGCCAACCAAAGAGGAGATTGTGGAAAGCTATTACCCTGATATGAATTAGAAACAGCTGGACTCAGATGATACTCCAGTAGAGGTACTACAGCAAGGGACTCAACACGCCAGTGGAGATGTTGTACCCAATTTCTTAAAAGGATATGGGGGAGGGAAGATGATGTTCCAAAATAAACTGGGAAGGAAGGATATCTCATCAAGCTTTCCTAAAAAGGTGATCTTAGCGACTGCAACACTGCAGGGGACTATATTGCTATCAAAGCTGTAAGGGCAAAGTCTTCAACTGAGTCCTTTTAGAGGATAAAAGACACAGTCAACCAGCAGCTGAGAGACGAAGCAAGCAGACAATGTCAAACAGGTCAGCACAGACCAGATCAAACCATTCACATCATAGCTGAGCTGTCCCTGGAGTGAAACTCACACTATACATCAACTTTATTGACTCTGGTAGAAAGCGTTTCACAGTGTAGATCGAGTAGATTCTCTGGAACCTAAACATTATGGGTGTCCCTGGTAAATGAAGCTAACTGATTCAGAAATCATATGAGTGGTATGTCCTGAGTTATCTATGGAGAGCAGCTACTGACAGCTTCCAGGGTAATTAAGAGGCTGACATATGCTTGTCACCCTATTCTTATTCCTACTGGCTTTTAAACTGGAAGGAGAAGAACTACCAGGAAAGAAGAAATGGAACTAATGACAGCTGGATGTTCTGGACTTTAGATGACCTTGCTCTCCTTACATAGCTATCAACAGATGTAAAGAGAAACAACTGAGGGGAATGTGCAATTAAAAGGAGGTCGTCTTAGCACACACAAAGCTAAAACCACATCCTGAAGAAGAACTCCACCTGCATGAATGCAGGCACCTCAAATGAAGTCATTAGCTGAAGTAGAGTGCCTTTACTCCATTCCTGTGGTGTACCTGTAGATCAGCAGGGTGGAACAGATGCGAATGTCAAAGCAAGGAAATTAGGAAAAGCAATATTTCCTTTATCCAGCTCAAGAACATCTGGAATTCCAAAGAGCTGTCCTTGCATCACCCAAATTCTGCTCGTTCAATACTAATGTAAAGTCAGTCCTATTATATGGTTGACTCCAAGGATTACGTAAGACCACTACTTAAGAGAGTCCAGACCTTATCAACAGCTGCCTTAGAGTTCTTCAAAGACGATATTCGACACCCTCACCAATGCCAGCCCTTTAGAATGAACTGCCAAGCTTCACTGAAGAAGAGACTGTGAAGAGGAGATGAGCTGGATAAGGAAAGGAAAAAAAGTGGGAACTGGGCAGAACCAAACATGCCTCGGATGGGATGGTTGAAGTAGAATGCTGACTGCAAGTTCACCAGTTTCCGCCTGTGCCATGATCTCTGCTGAAAGGTCTGGTGTATCATAAAATACATGCTACTTTCGGCTCAGCATCGAGAACCACGTTGACGACTCATGTGCCTGGAGTGTCCACCTGGCCTGTTAAGCGAAGAATGGAGTCGCGCTCCATCACAGGTGAAGGCCGCTGAATAGCAAGGCCCTGGAACAGTTGATTGCCTGTCAACCTAACCCAGGCATGCACTTCACAGGCGCCAAGGAGGAATCCACACCCTCAGCTGGGTGAGGCTGCAGGCCGAGCCCGGCCCCACAAGGCGCTGACTGCCTGTCAAACAAAACCAGAACGTATCACCACGCTGAGACGAGGGAGGCAGGACCCTGCAATGGGGCTGCAGGTCGAGCCCAGCCCTTGGCACGCTTACGTTTTCCAGCGAAAAACCGACTAAACGGACTACAGGGTACCGTTAATGGGGCTGGACAGATGGATGAACGCCGCTGGTAATCGGCAGACTGAAAGAGACTGAACTGCCGTTTCAGCACTGAAGGGATAACGCTGGATTGCTCTATCAAAGTGGAAGCTAAAAGTCATAATCGCAGGTCACTGTTACCGGTGTAGCCAGCCTCGCATGAGGTGGCCGGCACCCGACTGATATAGGCAGGCACTGCTGAACTGGTGAAATAGAAAGCTCCCGCCCATGGTGCCCGAAGTATGTGCGCAGAGGCACTGGGAACTGCCGGCCAGTTCTCGGTGATAAACGCTGATTGCTCTGTCAGCAGCCGGATGTTGAGGAGAGCATACTGAGCACTGTAGCTCGGTGTTCCCCGCCTGAGGTGTGGCCGGCACCACACCCACAAGCCAGACTGGGAACGCTCAGGCGCCCCACCCAGATTGTCCACCTGGGATGTCCGGCCCCATCCCCAGCATCTAGAAGTTTAAAACTTTTGAAACAAGAATGACGTGGATGCTGCAATGTTACAAGAGTGCATCCTGACTTAGGACGGTCCATGCATCACTGGCTATTCGTACTCACAAGTGGAACCGCAGGACAGCACCCTGGTCAGAAATACTGAATGCCAGCCAGAAAGAGCCTCACCTGTCCACGCTGAAAACGATACGCTTTATGTGTGTAGAGATGTTGAAGGGAGGGAGAAGTACCATTGTGCCCATGGTACACCCCCCCAAGACGGAGCTCAGCCGAATAACATTGAGGATACGGCTGGCACCTCTTCGTATAAGATTTCAACTTTCATGTCTGTGCATGGGGATATGAACGCACTACGGCTTTATTTGAGGATTGAGGATTTGTAATACAGGCCCAGTTAGGTTATGGGACCATGAGTCTGTACCCACCTGCTGCATCGGTGCGATGGGAGTGGAACCATCCACTTAACACTCGCCTGGCTGACCTGGCCTGTAAAACCTCTTCCGCGTACAGATTGCATCGGTAGTGATCATAAACCCGTTCTCTTTGCTCTAGTGGATATTCCCTCCACCAGAAACCCAGGAGCTAAGCACAGGTGCTGGGTTTATTCAGAAAGCAAGAATTGGGGACGCCTTCAAGGCTGCAGGAGACGAGCCTTGGAGAGGGTAGATACCGAGTGTGAACAGTCGACGTTGTTTATGTTGAGATCACTGAAGCGATCTTAGTGCCGCATCGGACGCATCCCAAAGAGCTCACACTGGAACGTAAGTTCAGACCATTTTGGACTACAGCCCTTGCAAGGTTACTGCAAAGACAAGCCGCCGTAAGAAATGTCACTGAAAACGGTTGAGGCGCGCCGTGAGCATGCCACAAACTAACTGAGCAAGTAAAAAGGCGCCTGCTGAGCCAAAGTGGTGGAAATGGGACTGATACATGCGAAGTTGGATCTAAGGGAAAGCCAAAAGACGGGGGAACACTGAAAGACTTGACCCAGGCTGGGACGATCAGAACTGGCGCCCGTGCAAACGGACTCAGGCCTGACGGCTAGCGATAGCAAGAAGGCCGAAGTGCTTAACAGCACTTTGCAGAGGTCAGCAAGTCGAGTAAGAAGAGTACATTGTCCAAGGCTTTGACAAAGTCCCAATGAGTCAAAGAGAAGGCTGAGTCGGGTACTGAAAATCGAGACACGTTCAGAGCCCCATTCTCTGCCAATGAACTGGCATACGAGTCAGGAAGTGTCGATGGTGAAAGGCCCCAGGCAGTGACTTGATCAGTAATGAGAGGATCACACACCTCGGGCAGTGGGACAGCAAAGCTACCCAGTTTGTCAACGCACGTATTGACCGGAGAACTCCCTCAGAGGTGGAGGAGGCCGTCATAGTGCCGAACCTAAAAAGGGTGACTCCACCGCAGAAAGCTACCGTCCCATCTCCCCACTTTACATGTGTTGGGAAAGTAGCAGGAACGTACAACAATCAAGGTTGATGGTTCTGGGAGTAGGGTGGTCACTACCCAAAGCAAGAGGCTTTCGGGCGGGGTAAAGAGTGCAGTGGGACATGGTCACGCTTCTCATCCAAGCAATAGCTTCACGGCTTTCAGAAAGCTGAGCTAACGAAGTAGTTTTCCTAGATCTCAAAGGCAGGCTTTACGATCGAGTTCGACGACCAGGACTATTGTTGAAGCTACAGCGGTTGGTGTCACCGCTGAGATGTACATTTGTCACGTGAGTTTCTGTGCATCGTACTATCACGACACGCGCTGGGAACAGCTGGTTTGAGAAATGACCCTCAACAGGGTCTCCATTAGGCTCGCCCTCAGTTGTACATTGTTCAGCTTTCTATCAATGACCGCCTGAGTTTCTGCTGTAAAGTCACTGTATGTTTAACACTCAAAGCTGATCTGGAAGACCGAAAGAGTGCCTCCTGTGTCCTGAGAGTACCCAGAAGGACTGACTGGCTGGTCAGGCTGTTATACTAGGATGTGGGGGTTGAGATTAATCGTCTTCGAAGACCGCTCTACTCGCTGTTTACCATGGGCACCAGTGATCCTAAGGATATTTGGGACTGGAGGTGGAGGGCAGGCCTCTTGCCTGGAACCTAAGCCCAAGGGGAGTTACAGCACTTGACAGAAAGCTAACTTCTAAATGCACACATCTTCAGAGGCTGCTCCGCTGCGCCTCTGATAGACTGAATATTGTCAAGAAGTTGCTAGAAAGCACGTCCCTGGGGGCTCTGGAAGAGATGTCCTGAGGTCACTGTACATGGTGCAGTAAGGTCTCACAGATAGATTACAGCCAGGTTGTGCAGGTCTATGGGTCAAAGTCCTCTTTAGAGGCCCTAGATGCTGTACAAAACCAGGCTCTCCGGCTGATCACAGGCACTTTCCGAACAGCACCCACAGCAGCGGTGGAAATCATGGCAAATGTGCCACCTCTCTGAGTATCCGTAGAGCAGGCCGTTATAACCGCGCATGAACGGTTCAAGCGGCAGGAGGAGACCGTCCTAAGGGAGATGGTCGATGGCTGGGTGGAAAGGAAGTGCCTTGATGCAGTCTTTCATGCACCACGCATTGAGGCTTGCCTCCGAGACTGCTGTCGATTGACCGCCTAATGCTAGAGACAGTCTCAAGGTCCTCCTGGCGAGGCTTTCATGCCTGCAGGTACGCACGACCCTGGTCAAACCAATGCTGGGAACGCAAAGGATCGCCGAACCATCACGGATGTAGCTATGGAGACGATTGGAACCTATTCAGGGAACTATACTGGCCTATACTGATGCCTCTGTATCCAGTGGGGATTTACTTTGGACAAGCGCCAAGTTTGGGGTCCACATCACTCTCCCACAAACTGGCTTTGTGAAAGACCATGCTGGCCTATGTGGGTCGCTTCTGGTGCTTACGAGGCAGAGATGACAGCCATTACTGAGGCAGTGGACCATAGGGGAGCTTAATCGGTGAGGGTACTTTGCCTGCTCTGGACATTGTCATTCTCTACTGACGTCTTGTTCTGGTTGTAAAAGTGACAGGAGAATGGCCGCTTCTGCGCTGGAAGCCATGCTGATGGCAATACAGGGTCTGTGTCCCAACACAACGTGCATGTGACCCTTCAATGGGTTCTCGGGCAGACGTGCCCGGTAATGAAAGGGCAGACGGGCATTGCCAAGGCAATAGTCCAGTCGACAGATTCCCAAGTGCTGCCTGTGAGTGCAAGAAAGAGCTCATTTGAGGCACGCTCCATGATCTGCCTCTTTGACAATCAAGTGGCTCTCGGCTGGGCTCTGGGGTGAACGGACTTAAGATCCTGTAAGTCCTAGAGCGGCCGTCCAAAATCAACGTGGGTGGAAGCTTAGGCGTGTCGAGCAGGCGCCACTGCCCAGTTCCGCATTGGCACTGTCCTGATGAAGCGGCACTTGGGAGGTTGAGGCCCACTAGCGACACCCTTGCAGACACTGCAGGGAAGCAGGAGGAAACCGTAGATCATTTGCTTTTTCGAGTGCCCCGGACTGGCGACTGGGAAGCAGGGTGGACCAGTCCAGAAGTTTGCTGGCACAGTCTCCAGATGTTGAGAGACACAGCAGTCTTGATCTCACTGGCCTTAAGAGACTAAGTCTCAGCCCGCAGATAAAACTGGAGAGTTCAAAGAGAGAGAGAGAGAGGTCACACATTATGAAAGCCAGCAATCAACATCACTATAAGTGCTTACTGAGATGGAATCAAGAAAAGAAAAAGAGAGGCTAGCCAAGAAACACCTAGAGTGCTTAGAATTTGAAGCGGACATCACCAGGATGGGGTTCAGCTGGAAGCAGCTGGAGAGAATGGCTCAGACAAGTTGTTGGTGGCCCACACCCCCATAGGAGTGATGGCAATGATGATGAGTGCTTCTAGCTGAACAGTTTTTAAGTCATAAGGTATAATATCTTATTTCAGCTTTGATGACATGTCATGTCATGAACAAAACTTTTTTGTCATATTTCAATTGAGTACATCAAAAAAATTAAAAGCCAAATAATATAAATTTTATATTAATTTATTCACACAAAAATTCATAGTAAAAACTGAAAAATTCATTACCTTATTTTTTTTGATTTTAGTTAAAAACTCAATTTTCAAATTGGGGTACTGTTTGACATGTACAAAAATTATCAAACCCTTTTTGTAACTTCAGATTTCCTCATCTAATAGGATAATAATCATTCTGTGAAAGTTTCATTGAAACTAAATGGTCTAGCAACATGCTCATTCCAATTTCATTTGAAGACCCAAAGGAAAAAAAAATTTCAATCTTACAATGGTTTTTCTCTGTAATTTTGTCCTGCATAATAATTTGCTTCAGTTTTTCTGCACCCTAGCTGTGATTATATCTTCTTCATCATCACTGTACCTGGCCAGGAATAGTGAAATCCAAGTCCTTCTTCAAAATTTTTTGAATCTTAAATAAAAAAGAAATGAAATTAAGTTTATTTATTTAATATTGCATAACTTAATGTTTATTTTTTTGTTGTAAAACTATGACCTAGAAATTTAAAACAAAACAGCAGCCAATTTGAACTGAGCAAACCAGCCATGATTAATACTCATTGAAGGCATTTCAGCTAAATGAATCTGGTCTGAAAAAGTAACTTTTGCAGGTTTTGTCAAGTATCGTACTCAAACCATTTTGTACCAGCACGAGAAGATAATTGTAGTGATTTATGTATGTAGACTAATGCTATTTAATTTTGTAAATAAGACTAGTGTGCCGGATCCATTTTTTCCAACTGATCCGGATTTTCCATGAATCCGCCGGATCCGGTGTACCGGGATCCGGATTATTATTCCGGATTTTGGTACTTCTGCAGATACTGGTCAATCCGAGGGGTTGGATGCCTTCTGAACAGTTGGCCTATATGGCTAAATGACATTGGCTGATGGAAGTTGAAGTGAAGAACTTTTGAAATAAATTAGAAAATAGAAATTATTCTAGAAAATAACGAAATTAGAATATAAATGCGAGATGTGTAACTAAACTCGCTGTTAAGTTCTAATCGCTGCAAGGTCAAAGGAAAACAACTTTACTATTAGTCTATTACTTTCATTACTTTGGCACATGGCACTTGGCAGTGTTGCTTTAACTATTGTAGTGCAATTAAATTGTTTTGAATTGAGAGAAAAGTCAGACTCATCATCTGAGTTCATCTCGTCTTGTCAGTCTATTGATGATGGATTGTTAAGTTCAAATGTTCATAGTTTATGTGAATTGAAATGGTTAATTAATTGGAAAACAAATAACGATTGAATTGAATTGAAATTTGAGAACAATAATTCTGTCTTTCTGTACTTACAAGTTTGAAAATTGAAATACAAATTTTAATGAATTCAATAGGCATTTGACAAAGCCATTATTCAGCCTAAAGAAGTAAGAATAAGATGTTGATAACTAACTAATGACTATTAGTTTGTTAACAGTGTTAAGTTACTCCAAGTCCACAGCCAAATAATGTACATATCTGAAAGATGCCACAATCACAGCAAAGTTACCATGGGTCACATGCCGCCATGTCGGCTGCGTAAACCCAAAGAGCACAGATCATAGCTGCTTGTGAATCGTCAGAGGATGGCTAGTAGAGAGAGATCACCAAAGACCTTTAAATTTATACTAGACCGCTAACAATGTTACTTTACTCAAAACATACGCATTTTTAAAATAATTGAGTGAACGATAATATAAACTGCATATAATAAATTATTGTAAATTTTTTAAAGATACGACTTTATTTCATTGTTTGAATAGAATTATAATAACTCGATAAAATAGAATTAAAACATAAAAAAATGGGAAGAATTGCTTTTAATCAAGACGTATACGTTAGGCAGCTGATTTACCAACTCAGTGACTTGTTATATTAATTAGTGTTAGAGAATTAGTGTTTCTTCACTAAATTTCAGAATGGAAAAATATTCGTATTTTTCATTTTACAATATTTGGTATTCCTATTTGAACTATTTTATCAACAGGAAATCTCGTGGGTGTGATGATTTAATTCTAGCTAACAAAGGAAGACATCTTTTCCATTTCACAGAAATCAAGAATCAATGTTGAATTTATCAAAACCATCTATTTCTTGTTTATTTTACAGGAAGAAGTACAGGCTAGTGCTTGGGCAGTATAGTTGGTTAATATTTCAGCAACAGAATTGGTGACGAAGTATGATGACGCCACGAATAATAATTACCTGAACTTTGCACTATCATGTATGGGACGGCTACTGGCTACCGGTTAGCGTGTGCTGACCTTAGTTCTGGTATGTTCAACATTAAACAATAACGGGCCAAAAACAATCGAAGGATGTGTATCGATCATGTAGAATTCGGAAAGATACTACTTTATCAAGATTGTATCCGTGAGTCACAAAATCTGGCAAATTCCAAAATCAGGTATATTCCTGCGATATGTAAACCGTTAAACCGGATTTCACCGGATAGTGCAAATCCGCGGAACCAGATTTCTGGCACACCCCTAAATATGAGACTAGGAAACCTACTTACAAAGAAAAAAATGAAAAGCATTCTTAGAGATGTCAGAGATATTTTAACAACAATTATCTTTATGCAGTATAAAACTTGGACAAGTCTGATTGCAAGAAATATGTTCTGGACAAGGGACACCAAAGTGTAAAATAGTAATAGATGTAAGACTGATGTGATGCTCAACATTTTTAAATACTTATGAAAGGGCTCATACACTGTAGTTAAGGTTTAACAAAATACATTTTCCACTGTAACAGAGAGAAAATTCATACTAAAAAAATTAATGCTACGAAATATATATTATTAGTGGAAATTTGGTAAAGCTATTTTTAGACCTGCAAAATAATTACATTGTTGTTTTGTGAAATATTTGGGTAGAGAGAGAATGACAAAGGATGGGGTGTATATTCAGTGGCCTAAATACTTTTGTTTCCGCCCCAGGGCGGAGTCTGAAATTCCCCCTTTTTTTTTGAAATTCAAACGTCTTGAAAGTCGGCAACTGGAAACCAAGCTGAATATATTTATTGCCTTAGAATACAAACATGCTAAGAAATCCAAATATCTGGCATGTACTTGGTACTTTTATAATTCTGATTGTCATTGAAAAATATAATAGTCTATAAACAAAAATGAAACAATTTCATGTTACATACAATATGAATATGTATGATTTTTTAAAATGAAGATCATGAACAAATGGTAACCTGCAGATCAATGAGTCATCATTTTTCGCTGGGTCAGATGGGCCTTGGCTTACAGCAATAGTCCAATGTTGTTTGGCTTGCCTTTGTCTAGTGCATTCTTCAATGAGTTATAACTAATGACTGAGTTAATTCCTTGAGAAATTGAGCTACGTCAAACGTCATGATCGTTTTCAAGGAGGAAGTTCCCTATCAACTTCAAGTAGAGCAAGCACATCACGTCGCTCAAACCTTCCAGTTTGAACTTTCTACCAGATCCAAAATATTTCGCCTAATTTCAGGAAGAAAAATTAACTTCTGTATTCAGTGCCGAACCTAGGGATTATAGGGCCCCTCATTGGGGTCCCTGCATTTTGACATTCGACAACATGACATGAGATAATGTACTTTATATTTAATGTACAAAAATATTTGGGGGCCCCTCAAGCTAAGGCCGAGGGGACTTTGAATTTGACCCCTTCCTAGGCACGCTCTCTGTCTGCATCACAGTATTTTTTTTTTTACACATTCTGTCCTATTTTTTCATATATATATGGTTCATTGTTGTTTACCTAGTTCCTTCCATCGTTCACTGATGCTGTCAACAGTATCCTTAATGTTATAGTTTTTTCTAAAATGTTTTAATTGAATATTCACCATTGGTTTCCTTATGCAGAGTTGTCGGAAAGCTCGGTGTAGTTAATGTGCCTTGAAGTGTTTTCATTGTAACTTTATCCATTTTTTGGATTAGTGCTGTTGTATTTTTCGGAAGGTACTCAATCATGAAGTCTTCAGATAGTTCGGATAAATTAGGTAGGATGCCATGGTGCATTATCAAAAATTAGCAATATTTTTTCACTTCTGTACAAAAGTGTTGTTTTTTTTTTTGGCTGTTATAGCTAAACATTTTAGGTCGTGGGTGAATCTAAACGTGCCATAAATGATGAAGGCCGTTATAGCGAAATGCCGTTTAAAGAGCGGCTGTATAGCGAGGTATGAGTGTATACCACAAAATAATTATATAAAAAGTCATCACTTATTTCTCACATCAGAAATGAATGATTTTTACAAATATGTTTATTAAGTCATACAAGTGATCCCTGTTTATTTTTATTAAGATTTAAAATTAATAAACATTTTAGCCATTTTTTGAGCCCTCTGACGGATGTATAAAGTAAACCTATTCTTAATGTAAATCACATTGAATTTTATCCTGCAACATATTTTACACAGTATATACAAATGAAAAAATTTCCACTTAAAAATATTTAAATAATAAGTTGTAGTATTTTTTTTTGCAATAGAAGTGCAGGTTTTTATAGAAAAAAAAAAATACTAAAAAAAAATTTAATTTTGTAATTAAGTTTTCAAGGGATAGTTTATTGTTGTAATAAATTTTAAATATAATTTACACTAACATGAGGACATAATACAGTAACCATGATGAGGAGAAAGAAAACTTATGATGAGGAGATAAAACAGTAACCATGAGATGAGAGATAACACAGTAACCATGATGAGGAGATAAAACAGTAACCAGATGAGGAGATAACACAGTAACCATAATGAGGAGATAAAACAGTAACCATGATGAGGAGATAAAACAGTATCAATGATGAGGAGAGATAAGACAGTAACAATAATGAGGAGATAAAATAGTAACCATAATGATGAGAACACAGTAACCATGATGAAAAGATAACACAGGTAACTATGATGAGGAGATAACACAATAACAATGATGGAGATTTAACACAATATTAATGATGATAAAAAGGAGGAGATAACACAGTAACAATGATGGAGATTTAACACAATATCAATGAAGATAAAAAAGAAAAATACAAAGTTTAAAAAAATTATATGTGAGTACACAAGTACCTGATCTTGAACTAACAACTGAAACTGTCTATTATTTACAAGAGCAGCTTGTTCAGTTAATGACCGCAACAATGTGAGACATGTAAGAGTCATCAAAGAATATTCCGTATGCTTCAAGTTCCTTCTAGCTTCATAATCTAAATAATAAAAAGAATTTCTTTTAATAAAGGTATTTAATAAATACAAAATAGAAAGTTAAATAATTTTTGTATTTCTTCATGCTAATATAAAGAATGCTCAAATGATACTCACGCAGAATATACATTTATCTCATAATTATTTCCAGTTCTTAAATTTCTCAAAATACATTTAGCAGACAATGACATGTAAATTTAAGATAAAATACATGCTTAGTTTAGCATCAATTTCCATGTTGTAAAATTTTTAAATCTGTATTAAAACTGTGCAGTCTGATAGTAAAATGATTTACCTCTTCTTCTGGTATTTTTCTGGTGATTCACTATCATCCACACATAACCTCAGGAATCAGACGGTAAGTTGTAGCATCTTTCTTGTTGATAAACTTCTTTTTCTTCTTGCTTGATTTGGGCTAAAAAATATTAAATACTGAAAACTGAATATAGCCCAAAAAAAGAACATATGAAAGAATAATACAATATTAAAATAAATTTCAGCATACTCATTACATGATCTTCACTACGAACTGCAACATAAAGTGCAATATCTCCACTATTTGTACAAATTTTATGAGGTTCTGACAAAATTAAAATTTATTAAATGAATGCATAATTAAAACGGAAAGTTAAAATTAAGGCTAGAAAGGGAACCAGTACTCACCAAACTACCTTTGGAACAAATATCAATTCTGTGTTAAAATTAAATTTGTTTATACAATTATTTCTGTAATAGACATTATAATGTTATTTTATTTAGGCCAGTATTAGTTAGCAATTTAATAAAACCTGACAGTTAAGAGGTCATTTTATTCAGAGTAGAAAGTGTAATAAAACTTGAATTTTCAAATTCATGAAGAAGAAATTAGTGGAATAAATATACCGTTTCCTATATTTTAGAAATGTGGCTTTGTGTCTCAGTCACCAATGAGTAAAACTAATTGATTAATATTTTATACTATGTGTACCTGCAAAACATTTGCAGAACTTCTTTAAAATATTAAATACAATGGATAAACATTAAGAATTTTAATATCTTATTTTTAATTTACTTTAATTATACAAACTTTACTTTCAGGTGGTCCTAAAATGGACATTTTTATTAAATTGATGATTTGCTAGCTAAAATGAGCGTTATCCCTGAAAAGACTTTGATATACAGTAAATGTGAAATAGCCCTAAATAGCACCCAAAGATAAAATAACTGGTTGTAGTTTTAAAGAAAACTATAATTTAAACTAAGATATTGTCAAATTTTTGCATAGAGAATATTTTTTAATTGTTGTAATCTTACTCAGACTGATATAATAATGAAAAGTTTAGCATCAGGGTAACTTTGGCTCACCTTATCCATTATTCTTGGATAAGCACATGATGACTGCTTTCTGTTTATTATACTTTATTATATTTTTTATTAGCAATTTATGGTAACTAGTCATGGTACAGATTCATCAAAATTGGAATAGAAAGAATATGTATTTTTTACTGGTATTAGATCAAAGGATGCCAACACATTTTTAACATGGCACACGTATAATGCCACCTATTAGCCTATAGCTGAGATGTAAATCTTGAAGTTGAAATGCTGCACCAACATCATTATATACATTACTTAGATGACAGACCAATGCATTTACAGATGATGACATGAAATGACAATGATGCACAGCATGACACAAAACAGTACAAGTTTGCTTTGACAAGTAACATTAATTAATATTAATACTTTTGAGACTATAGGTCAATTAAAAGAATACTTACAGAGAACTGATAAGTTTATTGATGTCAAAATACAAGATTTAAAAATATCTTTATATGTAAACATGAATAAATCATATTTTGAGAAAAATAGATTATTTCAGTGCCACTTTCATAATGCAATGAATTTGAAAAAGACTATTAAAGTTTTAAAAGCTGTGTTTACCTTTATTCCACAGAACATAATTAGTTTAATTTCAAAATCATGCAAAAGCTAAATATATGGTGGTGCAGAATTATTTTCACTGAGATACAATTAATGATCAAATCAAAATTGAATAAAATGATATTTGTGTATAGCTTTTATAAATCAACCATGTTGTAATTAAGAGTAAACAAAGGAAAAGTAATATACATTTACAGCCACTAAACACTCAATCATGAATAGGAATTCAATATTTTACTACTAATTGATATAATTATAAAGACTAGAGCGATTTTTAAAAATCATGTGTTCATACCCACAAGATTTTTTTTTTGCCCCTTAACCGATATGGTCGCTTGGGGGAATAACCGATATGGTCGCTGGGGGAACAAATGGATATTAAACTGTTTTGCTTTCATGTCTTTCCTGTGGGCCAAGTCAGCGGCAAATTTTTACCAGAGATAGAACCCTGTACCCTGTGCATGTGAGTCGAGTGCATGAATAAATATTACTTCAAAAAGATAATGCATGCTGAAAAAATTTCTTTACGGTCTCTATTTGTGTTCCATGAGATAAAACTGTTAGTTAAAAAGGGAATTTTTTTACATAAAATATCTGACAACAAAACAAACTAAAAAACATGTGACCCATGCAAAACACACAAAAATTTATAGTTAATAAACAAAATAAATCTTTTTGATATATTAGACTAATATTATTAGTGAGCTACAAGTGGCTGACAAAAAATTAAGCTATTGACGGGTGCAAAAGCTTTTAATTTTAGTAATGCAAATTTATATAAATAATTTGCATGATCAAAAGAATAATTTTTGCTTTTTAGTTTAATATAATAAATAAAAGCTTTTTCTTTTTAAAGTATCATATATAATAATACTCATTTCCAGTGTGCGTTAAATCGAAAGAAAGTGCTGAATTAATACATGTACAACAGTTATCCATGTTTAAAATACGACCATGAAAAAAAATCGGATCTTACCCGAAACCAAAAAAATAACCCAGCCTTCTACCGATCAAGCATAAGGGGATATAACTCTATGCAAAGGTTTTGCAGGGTACAGCTAGTATATACAATACTCATTTCCAGTGTGCGTTAAATCGAAAGTAAAGAATTAATACAACAGTATTCCAGTTTAAAATACAACCATGAAAAAAAAAAATCGGATCTGCCCGAATCCCGAAGAATAACCTCTCGCCTGCCGATCAAGCCTAAGGGGATATAACTCTATGCAAATGTTTTTGCAGGGTACAGCTAGTATTATATATTAGCATATATTTGTAGTGGATAGACTAAAACAGACATGAAAAAACTGCTTAACAGGTGATTTTTTCACTCCATATTTTTGACTGTCTCAATTCATAAAAGATACTTCAATTTAAAACTGTATTCAAAATTACTTTTATAATATTATATTGATTTTTATTTTTATTAAAAAAAAGGGAGAAAGTAAAGATTGAGTAGGTCAAGTAGCATTTTAGCGGGAAATTTTTCTTAGCTTTTTATCTATGCAAATTAAATTAAAACATTGCAAATGTTTCAATGCATTTTTAAACAAAGCATATAAATCCTTGTTAAAGCGCTGAATGCAAAGTCATAAAATGATGAATGCCTCTGGGACTAGGGAATTGTATGTGCATTTCAAAGTTTCAGTATCATAATAGATGTCAGAAATGTGATGAAACAAGGCATGCCGGGTGGTCTCCAATAAATTGAAGCTGAAACATGAAAATGGTATTAAAAATTGGTGCAGAAATTTTCTGACCATGTAGTCTTTTCTATGCACCAAATTATAAAATTTGTAATGAAAATGCCAGCTAACAGTGTTTGCAAACAAATAAATAATTTTAAATCAGTCACATCTTCTTCTTCTTCCTTATTCTGCAGCCCAGTTAGGCCCTGGCCTGCCATACTACACTTTTCCACTTTTCCAGATCCATGGTCTTCTTCCTCCACTTCTCACTCCTATGGCTTTAAGGTCTTTCTCCACTTCCTCCAACCATCTGCTTCTAGGTCTGCCTTTAGGCCTTTTCTCATTAGAGTTGCCTTATATATTGTTTTTGGACCTCTGTTGTTTTCCATTCTGTCTATGTGCCCTACCCAATCTTAATCTATTCATTTTAATTTCAGCTGTTATATTTGGTTCTTCGTACAGTTCGTAGCTCTGAATTGGTTCTACTTCTCCACTCGTCATTACTGGCCCATTTTCTTTTCCCAGGTGTTTAGCATATTTTCTGCTTGTTTGCTGATGGTCGATGTTTCACTACCATATGTTACTGCTGGTCGGATCATTGTCTTGTATACGGTTTTTTTTAAGTTTTCTGGAGATCTGTCTGTTTTTCAGTATTTTTGTAGTGTATAATATATCCTGTTCCCTACTTCTATTCTGTTTTTGATCTCTATCATTATATCGTTTTTTTCACTCATGGTTGATCCCAGGTATTTAAAGTTTTCTACACTTTCAAATGCTTTATCACTGATTTTGAAAAAAATTGTTCTTTCTTTTTCATTTCTTTGTAATAGCGTGTATTGAGTCTTTGATTCGTTTACTGTTAAACCTGCTTTCTGAGCTGCTGTTTCTAATTCTATGTATGCTTGCTATATCCTTGCTTTGCTTTCCTATCAATGTTATGTCATCAGCATATGCAAGGTACTGGATGGGTTCTGTAAATATTGTTCCTGTTTTCATAGACTTTGTTTTTTTTCTACTTCTGAGGTAATGTGTTATAGTCTTCGCTATCCCAATGTACGCTTCTTATGACTTTTTCTAGGGTTAAGTTGAAAAGTATGCACGAAAGGGAATCTCTTTGTCTAAGCCCTTGGTTTACTTTAAATTCTCTTGAGCTTTCCTTGTATTTTCACTTTGCTTCTTGAGTTGTTTAATGTCATACGTACTAGTCTAATGTGCTTGTTGGGGATACCTAACTCCTGCAATGTTTTGTAAAGATAATTTCTATTGATGCTGTCATAAGCCATCTTGAAATCTATGTACAGCTGGTGTAGGTTTATATTATGTTCATAACATTTTTCTAGAGTGTTTCAGTGGAAAAGATGTGGTCTGTGGTTGTTCTTCAGTAGCCTTGAAACCACATTGATAGTCGCCACTAATACTGTTTCCTTAATGAAACTCATTCTGCAGGCTATTATTTTGTTAGTATTTTTTAAACAGTGCTGAGAAGTGAGATTCCTCTGTAGTTGTTGCAGTTAAGTTTGAGCCTTTTCTTGTGGAGTGGAACTATTAAGGCTGTTTCCCATTCTGTTGGCATTATCTCTTCTTTCCATATTTTATTGACTCATCCTGTGTATTTCTAAGTGTAGTGTGTGTCCTCCATATTTGAGTAACTCAGCATTTGTGTTATCTTCTCCTGGTGCTTTATTGTTTTTGGTCTTTTAACAATATTGTTTATTTCTTCTATGGCTAGTTCTTTTTCTGCACAATCATCCTCTGCAATGTTTGGTACATCATTTTTGGCTGTCAGTATTAATGTTCAGTATTTCTCCGGGGGCCCACCCATCTTTCTAGAACCATTTCATTTTCTATATGAGGTCGCCTGATTTGCTAAGACACATGTGAGATCTTGCTTTAAAGCCGCATTTCTTGATGGCCATGTACATTTTTCTTGTTTCTTTTTATTTGAGAATACCTCTAGTTTTTCTTAATTTTCCTTTTTCCCATTCAATGCTTTTTTCTTTCTGCATATTTTAGTAGCCTTTCCTTCTAGCCTCACTGTATGAGTGAGTTGACTTTCTGTAGCATTATCATTCTCAATTTGTTTCGTTCTTCCACTTCTTTGCATTTTACCGTCATACCATTCAGCTTTTTCTTCAGTTTAAATTCTGAGACATTTTCTCCGCTGTGTTTTTTATGGTTTGTTTAATCTTTTCCCAGTGGCTATTTAGATTTCGTATTATCTATTGTTAGTGTTTCTAGTTTGCTTTTAATTTCTTGTACATACTTTCTTTTTGTTTGTAGCTATTTTATTAGTTTTTCGCAGTCAGGTGGTGGGGAAACCGCCCATCTCGGTGATGATGGTGCTCTAGGTTAGTCGCCTAGAATTTTTTGAGAGCAGGTTCTTGAATGGCTCAGCAGATCGATCCTGGACTGACAGACTTTCCACAGTGGCCACAAATGAAGCTGGATGGAGGACTGAGAGACCTGTTTCTGCCGTGCGATCTTCCTCTGTCTTTTGTCTCCTGCTGTTGGTTCCTTAATTGTTCACCATGATGCTCTTTGTGAATAGCCTGTCGCCACCTGTTCCGGTCGCTGCGACCTGTTCCCAATTGTCGAGGCCGATGCCGGTCAATTTGAGGTCGCATTTGCAGACATCCTTGAATCACAGTTGCAGGCGACCAACGGGACGATGCCCAGTGGCAAGCTCGCCATATAGGATGTCCTTTGTATGTGTCCATCTACCTTATACATGGGACCAGCCAGCGTAGATGTCTTCGACACAGAAGGAGATGCATGCCCAGGGAGCCAGGCTTGTTTGAGTACGGGCAGTGTTGGTGATTTTGTCCTGCCATCTGATGCCAAGGATGCGTCGGAGACAAAGAGGTGGAAGCTCTCGAGTCGATTTTCCTGTTTGGTATAGGTAGCTAGGTTTCGGGCTGCCATACAAAAGAGTGCTGGAGAACATGCCTTGGTGTTCAGTGTCAATTGGTTGTTAGACCATACTCGTTTGCTTAGTCTGGCCATGACGCTGGTTCCTTTGGCAAGCCTCTTGTCGATCTCGTCATCCAGGGACAGAATGCTGTTGATGGTGGAGCCCAGGATTGTGAACTTGTTCAGACCTCCAGAACTTCGTTGTCGATGGTGATTGAGGGTGGAGTTGGGATGCTCTGTGACCCATGATGTTGGTTCTCTTGATGCTGATGGTCAGGCCGACTCTCTGCATGCTTGAGCGAAGTGATCCATCAGGAGCTGTAGGTGTTTCTGTGTGTGCTGTTTAGGGCTGCGTTATCAGCGTAACAGTGTCTCTGATAAGGATAGTGCGAATCTTGGTTTTTGCTCTTAGGCGGGCCATGTTCAGCAGCTTCCGCTTTCTGGTATGTAGGTAGACACCTTCTGTAGAGTCTTTAAAATGCAAATTCAGCATCATAGAGAAAAATATGCCGAATAGTGTAGGCGCTAGTACACAGCGATTGTTTGACTCCCGCTTTTGATTGTGAAGGGTTCTGAAGCGTCCCCATCGTAGCTGACTACTCCCTGCATATTATCGTGAAAGGAGGTTATAATGTTGAGCAACTGGGGGTGACAGCCGATCTTCTTCAGTAACAGGAACAGGCCGCTTCTGCTTACTAAGTCAAACGCCTTGGTTAGGTCGATGAAGGTGATGAACAGCGGCATCTGCTGTTTTCTGCACTTCTCCTGAGCTGACGCACTGAGAATATCATGTCGACAGTGGATCTTTCTTGTCGGAAGCCGCATTGTGATTCGGGTACACGCGTTTTGCGAACCTGAAGACGGTTGAGGACCACGCGGCAAAGGCTTTGCCTACAATGCTCAGCAATGAGTCACCCCCTGTAGTTGTTACAGTCGCAGCGATCCCCTTATTCTTGTACAGAGTGACTATCTTGGCGTTGCGCATGTCTTGCGGTATTCTGTCTTCCTTCCAACATAGGCAGAGGAGCTCATGGAGTGACTTTAATAAGGCAGGTTTTCCGCATTGATGATCTTCCATGGATGCCATCCTCACTCCGGCGATTTACCACTGTTCAGGGCATCAATGGCTTTACTGAGTTCGCTCCATGGTAGGTTCAGCATCCAGCTCCTACACAGGGACGGCCGAAGTCTTCTATAGCGGCTCCAATGCTCTCTTCAGACAGAGTTTTCACTGGAGTACAACTCTAGATAGTGTTCCACCCACCTGTCCATTTGCTTGCTTTGTCAATGATGATCTCCTGATTTGGACTCAAGGGTGCAGTCTTCTTTAATGATTTGCCAGTTGCTTGTTTGATGCCTTCATACATTCTCCTTATGTTGCCAGGTGTCCGACGCCTGCTGGATGCTATACCATGCCAGTTGAAGCCAGTAGTCATTTGCACAGCGATGGGCAGTCTGTTGGCCTTTCTCCAGCAGCCTTCAGCTCCAGTACTGTGCTGACTTGGGTCACGTTTGTAGCTTATCAGTGCTTTACTCTTGGCATCAATGACGGGCTCTAGTTCAAACCTAGTCGGTATTCTTGTGCTCCCTTGTAGACCATATGTCAGAGCAGCAGCTCTGTAGATAGTGTTCCGGAGCGAGTTCTATATCTTCTGCATTCGACTTGGTTGCAGCTTTGCAGTTCCCCAGCCTTGCTATGAACTCCTGGTTTTTGGCTTGGGTTCGTGGTCTGATTGGTGTTGATTTTTGGCTGGTATCTCTCTTTTTGGAGTGGATGGAGTCCCTTGGGTGTAGCCATCTTGGAGGCAATGAGATAGTGGTCTGTATCGCACCGGCGCTATGACATGCCTTTTTCTGAAAGTAGGTGTTTGTCACGCATAGGCCGTGATAGCAGCAGAGTTCGAGTAATCTCTGGCCGTTTTCGTTCATATTTTCCCTATGCCATGGTGACCCAGCACACTTGACCAAGAGTCATGGTCAGAACCAACACGAGCGCAAAATCCCCAGAAGGTAAAGGTGTTCCAGCAGGATCATGCAATGGCGCTGTTTAGTAGCTCATAGAACTGGTCTTTAGTCTCCAGGTTGGCTTGTATGGTTGGTGCATAGATGCAGAGGAGGTTGGTGGTACGAGAGATGCTGTGAAAAGACGCATTTTGGCTGTCAGTATTAATGTTCAGCAGACGCAAGGTAAGGATTCTCTTGATGGCAAAGCCGATCTGTTCTCTGGATTCCTCGACGTCTTCCTTTTCAAATAAACGGAGCAGTGTGCTTCCTCAAAGATCCAGTCTCTGTTAGTCTGCAGGTCAAGATCGATGACTGCGGTCTTGCGGAAGTCATCGATTTTCTGTAAGTCATCTGTCAGTCCTGTGCTTGCTTTTAATTTCTTGTGCATACTTTTCTTTTGTTTGTGGCTCTTTTATTAGTTTTTCACAGTCAAATCGGTTTGTTATCTTTGCTTTTGTGTTGTGAAAACTACTTATTTTTTGCTTATACTTTATTTTGACTAACATGTGGTCTGTGTCGTCAGTGATATTTCAGTTCTAAAAATAATTTCAATTTCAAGCACCACACTCGCTATTAGTCTTCTCAATAACTACTTTACATTTCACTTTCCCTTCCTGCTCCATATATGTAAAGTAATCCCACACCAGACTCTCCTTCTTTCTTCCAGCTAACATCTTTGATAATGAACTCATTGTCCTCAAAAACAAACTTCACTCGTCCAAAATAAATATAAATCGAATAAATAAACCGCGAAAGTTTTTGAACCGGAAGTAACCATCATGAAGAAATGCAATTTAGCGCTTTACTACAATACAAATTACTGATTTTGGACGGAAAATGACTGACGAATGCGTTTAATACGAAAACACGAAATTCGGCGCAAAATGGCGGAACATATTCCACGCGATATTCACCAATAATAATTTTCATTATTATTACTATTCTATTCATGAAAAGTAATTTTATTTCTATTCTGACACTGCTTCAAAATAATTTGTTCTTATTTTCGTTATCGTTAACTGACTTCAATAATTTTCGTTCTTATTCTTATTCTCGTTAACGTAAATATCACTGGTGTCGCATCTGCTCCTCTGAAGCTTCTGACATCTTGAATATCTGAACCATGTCGCCTGTCTTTATTAGCACATGATCTATTTGATTTCTTGTCACCCCATCTGGTGACATCCATGTTTCTTTGTGTATTCTTTTGTGTGGAAACTTAGTGCTATTAATGGTCATGCCTTTGCCAGATGTCATATGCCTTGAATTAATTATTCTCAATGTGCTGTTTTAAATTGTAAAAAATAAAGGGGCGGCTCTAACTTAAATAATTCAAAAGTTATACATTTTCTACAATACTAATTTTCATTTGGGTCAGATAATAACAAAAAATAATATTTTGAATGTGTATTTTTCAGATCAGGGCTAACTGTTAATTAATTACCATTCATTAATGTATCTAAATTGAAAATTTGAGGCTTCTATCTTTAATAGTTCAAAAGATAGTTTTTTAAAGCACAAAATGTTTATCTCTGCTTTCAAATTCGTATTAGCATAACACATCAAAGTAATCAGGTTGGAAATTTGAGATGTCTATCTTAAACAGTCAAAAAACTATGCAATATTATCTGCAGAATATGGAGTTTTTGGCAACAGGTTTTTTATTGATCCTTATGTAAAAGTGAACCCATTTTTAGACATGAAAAATCATAACTTCGGTTCTAAATTAGAAAGAATATATAATACATTTAGATCGCATTAATTGAAAATCTCCATGTCACATACCTACATCAGCGGTTCTCAACCTTTTTGCAACTGTACCCTAAAGGGTGCAAAAGTATATTTGCAGGTATCCTCACACATAAGTTCTGAGTTCTATTATAAATGTACTTTTTTTTTACATAATTGGCTATGCCCACACACATTTTCTTGAACGCAATTTGTGAAAAGGCTGTCTATGAAAAAATCCAGCCGGGACTGACATTTCCCACTCATCATAGTTTATTTGTTTACCACGAGAAGATGTGCTTTCATCAGCCAGTGATTAAAATAGGATGTTATTGCATTTGCTTTTATCATCTTTATTTAAATAGAACTGAATTTGTCAATAAATATATACGGCTGCGGTTATTCTGACCTCGGGTCCCAATAAAGTCTGATTGTTATTCGGACCCGGGTCCCAATAAAGTCTGATTGCTATTCGACCAGTGGCAAATATGCACTTAGCTTATCTATAAATAAACTTTATTATTGTTTTTTTTTATTTTATTTTATGATATTTGTTTGAACTGTATTATTTAATCGTTACGCAGTGGTTAAGTTTCAAACTAAACGGACTCAGTATTTTTTATTTCGGGTTCCATTCCATTTAATGTGCGCATGCGCTGCAATCGCACTTGTTTGTTTTCGGGTCCGTCCATATAGGTAGTTCGATTTCCGGAATTTCCAATACTTTTATGGTAGCCGGAAACTGCCATTTTTTGCGTTTGTATATAAGTCGCATGATCAACAGTGGTTCGTTTTTCAGCGCTCATAGTTGCAGTTTATTTACAAATTCGATATTCAACATGTGGTACCTCATTGTGAAAGACATCTTGTTTCTCTTTGTTTACCTAGTTCCGCATTTAACCCGTTTAAATGGAAGCTCTGCTGTTTTGAAAATGACCGGTAAGTTTGACATTTTTATTCTTATTTAATTAAATTTTGGGGGTTATTCATTTTACGATAGGGAGATTTCATTCAAAAACTATAATAATATCACAAGTTTGAGTTCATAATCACTTTAGCATGATAGTTAGCGCCAGTTAGTGACGTTGGATTTTTCAATAGTTTTTCTGCTGATGTCAACCGGAAGTGATGGTAACAATGGCTTATTGTTTACTTTCTTTTTTGAAAGCTTTTCTAATCTAGAGACATCTTATTGTACATCGCATCATCTGATGAAACATTTATTTTATTGATTATTTTACTACTTTGGTGTCAATAAAATTATATAATATTATAAATATTATTAATAGAAATTTAGTTAACATGTGCAGCAACAAAGTAATTAGTAATTTTTTTTTACAGTTATGTCTACGGTTGAGACTAAAGAAGCATGGTCATATAACTTGTAAAAGAACACATATATTGAAATTGCTTTAATAAGATAAATATATATATATATATATATATATATATATATATATATATTTATATATATATTAGAGCTGCTGTTCAATTAAAAATTGATTGAAATTCATTATTGATTAAAAATTTTAATCGCAAATTAACGTACATTTTAATCGACACAATATAATACAATTGTTTGTATTCAAACTAATATGTCATAATATCAAAGCATAACATTGGCATAATAAACAAGTCATTTAAATTTATGAAAGAGGTTTAATGAATTATAACATATTTATTAAACATTAGCATATATCGTCAGCTGAGAATTACGGGGCTCTATGTCCACAAAAAGTGATTTTGAGTAAAAATGAAATTTAAAGTCTACGTTTGTGTACTTTGAACATACTGAACGGAAAACAACTGTTATGTTGTGAACTAAATTTTGACAATATATATACCAAAAAATAAAGGAGATGGAGCCAATAGCGAGGCAAATACTGTGGCTTCAGATGAAAAATTTTTTGTTTTGGACATAGAGCTTCATTATTCTCACACGATATGTCTATTGAATAAAGCATATTGAGACCAGCCTTTCCCCCTTTCCCACCTAGTCACATTTTTAACACACTCTCTCTCCACTTAAAGATGTCCCAAAAACATGTTGACACCGGTTCCATTGTTTCAAACTAGAGCACGTTGGCCAGAAATGACAACCACATTCAACAGTTGAAGGACAAATTTACTTTTAATCTTCTTTAGAAGTTTTTGCTTTGCGCGTCAATGTCTATAAATATTACTCTTATATTCTTTTCTTCATTCATACTATGTTTTAGTGAACAACAGAAAAGTTAAATTACAAAAAAGGTCTTTAAAATGACACTCTTTATTTGTTGTACTGCTTCAAAAGTTCAAAGCAAAATTTTGATAGGTCGGCTTTCATTTCTTTAACTTCTGTTGTTCTTTCGTGTGTCAACATTAAAAATTCTTTCTTTCTGCTTTCATTTTGGTTAATAAACAGTTGTATCAGAGTGTTTGCCGGTCTAACTCTTAGAGAAAATCTATTGATGTTTTTATTGCTATATACAAAGCACAAACGAAAATATGCCTTTCTTTTCCATCATATCGACACCGCTAGTTTAAGAACATTAATTAATATAAAATATTAAATTTAGCTCAGTATCACAATAATTCTGAAAAATACACTGTCTCATGTACTGATGTTTGCATAGCATAGTCTAGACCATGTCTAGACATTGATTTCAAGTGTCATGAAACTGTGTTAAAGGCAGCTGGATGTTGCCAGGCATTTTCAAATGCTATAAAAATTCACAAAAAATGCAGGATACAAAATTTCTATTGATCTCGTTATTTTGACCTAATTAAGGCCAGAGTTCACCAAACACTTGTCATTCTTTTACCTCCACCAGTACACTACAGTACCTCCACCAATACACTACAGTACTCCACAACAGACTACAGATATACGTAAACTAGTGAATGAAACTTTTTTCTTTTTATATCGACTGGGAAGGGAGCAAGAGGTTAACTTGTTGAAGGGCTATATAACAAAACATCTTCATTTTATATTACAATTGGGGGGTTTTGTCGACGCATTCTAGGGATGAGGGTGTGGAAATTATGACAGGGTGGGGTGGTAAGACGATTTAATAAGTGAACGGATCTTAACTTCTCAAATTGTTGTGTGAAATTCCGTTATTTATCGATTTGGTGAACTTTCAGCATTTTGGTCAAATTAAGGCATTTAGGTGCGTTGCGTTAAAAATTTTAATCGCAGATTTTTTGCCTCATTAATCTAAAATTAACACAGTTTAATCATAGCCCTAATATATATATATATTCAACTTACTCCTTTGTTTTTATTTTATTACTTTCAGTTACTGACAGTGACACAGCTGATGTGACTAAACATTTGCGGATAACTTCAATACCTAGATGAACCTGCAGCTCCTGATACTCTTCTCAACTGGCTGGTACAGCCCCCCAACCAGACATTGTGTGCTCATTTTTGCGCTCAGCCAGCAGCTCCTGATATTCTTCAATTGCGCGTACAGCCTTTCCCCCAATCAGACATTGTGCCTGTTTTTGCGCTCAGCCTGCAGATCCTGATATTCTTCAACTGGCTGGTACAGCTCCCCAACCAGAAATTGTGCCTGTTTTTGCGCTTCAGCCTGCAGATCCTGATACAGGCTGTTACAACCACAACCTGGCATTGTGTTTGTTGTTGCTCCTAGCGGCATAGTCTGATATCCTTCACTGCTGGTCTGAAGGAAAAGTGCAGAGGTTGCAAAATATGTGGAAGAGGTGAATAAAGAAACTGGCTGGCATCAATTCAAGCCAAGGTTAAAACACTCCAGCAGAAAACCTCTTCTGCTCCCCTCTTCACAATATGAATAGTGAGATAGCTCTGAGAATGTTTAACTCTTAAAATGTCACAAGTCTCGAAATGCAATCATGAGCTTTAAAAAAAGGGAAAATAATATTCACTCTGAACGAGACTATGGACTGACTTACATCAAAGCTACTAAACTTGCAGCAACAAATCCTTGAATTTTCATCACTGTAGCTACTTGATAGAAAAGTGTAACAACTATAGAGGCCAAATATCATTTTCTATCAAATTAAATTAGCTATGATTCTTTAGCATAGTAGTTTTTTTTTAAAATATAAACCAAAAAGATATGGCAAAGTTTTAAATTAAAGAAATATGAATTGTTATTTTTAGTCATTCATAAAAGAATTAACCACATAGAATCAATTCAAATAATTATATCAGTGTGCTTAAAAATAGACAAATATATACATATTAAAAAATACATTTTCAGTTTACCTACTAGATTGGTTGAACTCATGTTGAGTTTGATATAATGCATACTATTTGAATCATTGGAAAATTCTATTATTTGTGACTTGTCTCTCATTTGTTTTTCTTCCCTTTGCCATATCGCAGGCATGCGAAAGCATTATTATTTTTTTCTAAAATGCATGGCATAACCAAGAGTTATTATGACTGATTCTTTATTTTAAACACAAAATCAATCTCTCTGTAATGCATGAATTTCTTGTCTGGTTATAAAATGAACATAACTTTTGTTCAAGCTTTTCTCGGCTTTTTTTTATCTTTTCTTATCATAATGGGTGATTACTAAAGATAAATACTTTTCATTATTTGATTATTTTTATCTATAATTATTGTTATGTCTTAATGATGAATCAGTTTCAGTAAGTTCTGTGATCAAGAATTTTAATACAATTATTTTTAACAACTTTCAGTGTTTTTTCATCCATGTTCATTGTGGTCTATGTTATATATATATATTTTTATAATACAATTACCATCTAATTGTAATAATTTCTATATATTACTGAAGAGGAACAGTAGATGTATTCACACTGAAAATTTCATCAAATTATCTCTAATGGTTTAAAAGTTATCTATGTTTTAGTTGTAAAATCACAAAATTTCGATCACAATTTTTTTTTTTTAGGTACATTGAATAAATAAGGGTATTAAAAACTTCATAACTTTTCTTAATATTAAGATAAATTAATAAACTTGATATTTTTGAAAGCTTGGGAAGCTAGGACTACATAATGCACACATTTTAAATACAATCAAAGCAATAATAAAATTTTGGAAATTTAACAAAGTGCCTATTCCAAAGATATGAATGGGTCCATTTAAGCCTAACATACTGATTAAATACAATTTCATTAAATAAAAGTTAAAACAAAGATAAAATATAGTGTTCTCAAAAGCAGTATCTTTTTACCCCCAGAAACCCTTTAAAATAACGAAAATAGCCTCCATTACACCCGCAAAATTGTCTCGTAAACACTAGACACACTTGTAAAATCGAGTGTTATTCAGGCGATTGATACATTAAGTTTAAAGGTTTTCTTTAGGTGGGGGGATAGATACAGCTTAAGTACACATTTTTTATTTTTTGTTTTTTAACTTTTGTAATTTGTATGAAATTGTGCTGTTGTGCTTGAGTACATCTTTACTCTTGTCTAATTATACAATGCCTGGCCAAGACGGAGACAATTTAACTAGTGTTAGGGAGACGATTTTTGTTAATTTAAAGGATTTCTGGGGATAAAGATACTGCTTTAGGAGAACATATTTATTTTGTTTTTTTATGTTTATTATTTGAATGAAATTGTTTAATCCGACTAGACGGACCCATAGATATATATATGGACAGACCCGAAACAAATAATTGGCGCATTGTCGCTGGCGCACATCTATAGACGAAACCCAAAAAAAAAATACTGAGTCCGTTAGTCGGAACCCTTGCCACTGCATAACGATTAAATCATACAATTCAAACAATTATCATAAAATAAAAAATAAAAACAATAATACAGTTTATTTATGGCTTAGTAAGTGCATCTTGCCATGGGTCTGAATAACAATCGGATTTTATTGGGACCGGGTCCGAATAAAAATTGGAGTTTATTGGGATCCGGGTCCGAATAGCCACTTCGAATATATAATGTATTTATGCCATGTGTCTGATTTTTTAATTTCATTTTTAATGAATTGTTGTTGATGTTATCCAACTAGACACTAGTTATAGAACAGGATTTTAACAATATAAATCCTGTTTATAAGACGCAAAATTTTTAGGATATAGTATAATGTATAATGGCTCATAATAAATAATATAATGGAATATGCTTCACTTTCTAATGTGATATTGCCGGTATCCGGACAAAACCCCATGACAAAACACCCACTTAAAAAATTATTTATTAATTTATTTATTACTATTATAATTGTAATATCCCCCCCAATCTTTATTATAAAATGTAGAAAGTGAAAGTAGGTCAGCAGTCTGCTAGGACAGTTTAACGAATTCGATATGAGACGGGTGGAAAGAGAGGGAGAGAACCCATTAATTTTAACAGGTAGGGGAATTTTAGACAATAAAGAATAGTGTCACAGTAGAATTCGAAGATGCGTAGACATGGGTAGTTCATGAGTTCAGGGTTAGGGGTGTACTACAATTGAATAAAGTTTAGAAACATAGTGTCGGTGTGGAGGAATTCAAGTAACATGTGAGAAGTGCAATGTCACTCTTATTCTGCTAAGTTTACCAAACTCTTAATTATGTATTGAATGGGGGTGGAACCATCAAACAGGAGACTTGAGAATGATAGGATATTTTGTCCAGCTAGCCTATATAAGAGAATGTAAGTTTAGTTCAGGAGGAATTGTTGAGCGTACTCGATTTGAAGTGTTTAACTCCCACATCTCATTAAGGGTTCTTTTTTCCTCGTAAATTTAGTTTTTCTTAGACTATTTCTCACCTGAAACAAGGCTTACAAATTTCATTATATTTTTAAGGTCGGAGTTAGAATATGGAGATAATAAAAACAACAAAGGTGGTGTTAAGTTGTGTGTTCAAGGGATACATGTAACAATTAAAAATCTAGAGAATAGTACAAGAGCAAGGATGGGAGTACCAAGAACTGCTTTAGCTGAAAAGGTTGTGTATACACCGACAAAGAGATGACCCATTATTCTCCAATAAATGAACACAGCTACGACTCTAATCCAAACTGTATTGCTGCTGCAAACATAGATGAATTAAAATTGGCAAAGAGCTTAAATAGCACAGAAAGATCAGTCAACATATTAGCATCAGTTGTCAATAATGAACAAGTGGAAGTGAGACAGCAGTCGGAAATGTAGACTCAACGAAAAGAAATTTGCGTGAGATTGTGCAAAATGGGTTACTGAAAGATCCTGCCCTTTCCTTGAAAGAACTGCGTGTCTGTGGAGAATGGGCAACAATGGGGTACCTGATCACAGTAAATTTTTAGTTTACGATAACGGTGTTGATGCTGCTAACAGATGCTAGTGTTTGCAACACAGCAGGCCCCAACATTTATGCCGCTCTTAAAACATGGTATATGGACGGCACATCCTCTGCTGCACCAAACTATTTGAACAGCTGTATGTCACAGAGTTCATTAGGCATCTCAGTGGGTGCAACATGTATCATATTTATTTAGCTAAGAAATAGACAACATACGAAGAGTTTCTTCAAGCAGTGTGCGAGGACGGGCTATTCATATGGCTACAATCCTAATCCTGAGTCCATATTGATCGATTTTGAGAAGGCGAAGATCAATGCCATACAAAATATTCCTGCCTTCATATTAACATTCGATGCTGCTTTTACCATCTGACCCAGAACATGTGGAGGAAATCAATTCCTTGATTGTCTGAACTACAAAGACAACAACGAGTTTTGGACATTTTTTGTTGCATGATTGATGGATTAGCATTTTTATGTTGTATTGAGGCTGAGGCCAGAGGGCCTGTCATACTTGGAAGAAAATGTCCCTTGGCATTTTAAATGCAGATGAACTATAGACTATTTCAAATCAACTTATGTCCATGGTACATACAGGGAGCTTTCATTCAGAAAAAGAAAGTTCGTTAAAATTCAGAAAAGTACCTGCAATATTTCCACCGAATTTGTGGAGTGTACATTAGGCCACAATGGAAGGGGTCTGTCGCACCAACAACATGTGCGAAAGCTGAACTTGGCCATCCACAAAACTATTGGCTATAATCACCAAATATATGGGAGAGCCATAGGTGCCATCAGACAGGATCAAAATAAGTGTTCAGGATGATATGTTTAATGATGCCAGGGGTAAGTCACAAAAAAAAGAGTCAAAAGGGCAACTCTTGATCATCAAAAGAGACTTAACATATTATGTACCAACTGATAGAAAAGAAATATCACTAAGTGAAATTTTTACTGCAAATTGGCAAATGCATACGCATTAAAAATTATAATAAAAAAAACAACTATTTTTACAAATAACTCAAGCTTTTTGTGAATTTTTTAAATTAATTAATTAAGACATAATAATAATTTAAAAAGGTGCTAAATAAAAAAAATAACTATGGGCATGGCTATGTTTCATATTGAGCATTTATGATCAACAAAAACAGGTTTTAAATTCCAAATTCATTTACATGATTTATGTGATTTACAAACCACCCAAGCTAAGCAGGTCACAGAAAGTTAAACTAATTAAAAAGCTAATAATAAAATATAAATTGTAGCTGCAATAAATGGCTTAAAACAATATTGTGGGGGTTTGGTCCTTCACTCATATTGCCTGGGGCACATAGCTTGAATTAAGCTCGTGATGAGTTCACGCATCAAACTGGCGACCTTCTTCAAACTTCTTATTAAAAGATAATAAAATTTTCAGTCGCTGCATACCTCTAATACTTTCCGTATTTCTTGCGGTACGCTTACCACTTCATAGAGCGTGGACTTAAAAATACCTAAGTTAGGTCCAACTAACTGCAGATATAGCTGAGAAATTAAAATTATATTAAGTTATGATACTTACCGATACTTAATCAAATAATAGATCTAATGAAAAAGGTCAACAATTATAAATTTTCCACTGTATTTTAACATATACTTTTTAGAGCTCTGTGTTGACAGAAATGCTGCCGTTCTTTCTGTTTAATAGAGATAAACACGAAAAAGAAGGAAAAGTCGAAGGGAAATCTAAGACAAAAGCTATGTTCATGAAAAAACCGTAAATATATATTTTTAACCAAATTTACATATACCTGGGGTGGGTGTGTGTGTGCGAATTGCGACCAGGTGGAGGTTGGAAGAGCTACGTATTAAATGAACGGATTTTAACTTCAAATTGTAGAGGGAAATTCAGTTATTTATCGATTTTGCGCTACTTCTGAACTTTAAGCATTTCTATTAAATTAGAATGTAAAAATTAGGGCTGTCCAGTACGTCACGCTATTTTTGATCATTTTTGACCCCCCGTCTCAAAGTGTCACAAATTCGAACCCCCCTCCCCCTAAAGTACATCACACTTAAAAAAAATTAATTAACAACTAATTAAAATTTAATCGAAAACTTAAAACGCACTTCACTATTAAACTGCCTTAAAATATAAATATTAAAAGAACTATCAGATTATTAAAATGACTTTATTGTAGTAGAAAAACTAATTGTCAACAATTATAAAATAAACATCATTTATCTGCTACCTTTTCATTTACAATGGGTGAGGTCAACTTTGAGATATATTCCGTTCATGCATTCTATCGACAAAGGATAAGAAGTAGATTACGAAACTTGACCTCAACCAGTGATTAAATAATAAAAATGGAAACAAAACAATGCGACTAAAAAAGGACTAGATTGACAAATTTCAGGAGAAGTTTGTGCTATTGAATATGTTTATAGTGGACCTGTGAATAATAAGCTTAATTAAAAAATATTCACTAGACATCATCCATCCATGGTGAAGCGAACTGTTCATCCATAGTTACGACTGACATAAATCTTCCCCATCATCGTTTCCTGAAGAATAATTGCAGACAGATCAACTTCATCCTCATTCAGCCACTAAAGGTCCCTCTGAATGTGCATTTTCCATTCTGCCAATTGCCATGAGTTCTCTTGCCTTCTAGCAGCGATTCTCAAAGGACGGTGGTGTTTTATCTGAGTTGATTCTGGAAAATATTGGGTTGAGTACATTCTTTTGCGCCCGAGCTCTGTGTTGTCCTGAATGTTTCTTCAACATTGTTTGTGAGGCAAAGTATAAGTGTGACACACTTTGCAAATTCGATCATATAAGCTGGTCTGCAAAGATGGACGATAAAGATCATATGGTTGTACTTTTAAAAACTCCTGTTGATCTTGGCTTAATGTCATCAAATTTGAGAGTTTGTGCCACAAACAATGAAGTAATTCTATGAGCATCGGCATTCGTTTCTGGAAGCTCTGAGTCCATCAGTTCAAGGCCGTTATAAGTTCAATGTAGCCCTAGGCACTTTCAAAGTCGTAGGCCCTCACCAACTTCATTTTTAATATTTTTCAAGAATGCAACGTAAATTTTTGATTTAAATCTAAATAAACATTTGAGGACGTGTCATGTGTGACTTTGCTAAGACAAAGAGCCGAAAAGTTTACACACTGTAATTTATAGATCTGCAGCTCAACGTGTTCATCTCACAGGTTATATATAGTTACTTTAATACAAACATTATTACATTTTATTGGCATTCTGAACTTGTTTTCACTTATGTTCTGGCTTTCGTAGGCCCCGGAAAAGTCCGTAGGCCCTAGTTGATAAAGCGACCCTGCATCAGTTGTTTGGTTGATTGGGATTTGTTGTGCATTAGTTTATGACAATGTTATATGGGGCGGTGCGCAGCTGTGCTGGATAACAGTCAGTAGTTGAAGTGTTAGATAAATGAAAAGAGCAAGAGGGGAATACACCAAGGTCAAGGTGCGGTTGTTGAACGCATGCATCGGTAATGAACGAGAGAAAAATGTTTTGGATAGATGGCCGTTGACATTCTTATTGTTAAATTAGTATTTTGATATTAGAGAAGTTGAGCATCATTAAACAAGGAATACCTTGTTTGGTTTTCCAGATTTGGATATTTGAAGTGTTTTTGCTACTGTTTATTAGCGTGTGTGTTGTCCTTAGTGTCAGAGAGCTGACACCTAACGGCCCGATAAGATCCTGTACACAACAGATTGGAGAAGGAAAAGAATCTCGAATGTAAAGAACTACGAGGAATTGTGAACAACACATTGAAAAGATATGCGCATTTCTATGCTGTTTTGACATAAAAATAATTCAAGTGTTTTACAAAAATTTAAAATTATTTTTAAAATTATTAAGTTTACTAAAAAAATAAAAATTTTAATTAGAAATAAAATAAAAAATATTTTTAAAAATGTGTCGTCACATCAGCCTGGACTCTCCCCCACTGTCACAAACTGTCACACTTTCTTACACCCTTCCCCCCCCTTGGAGCGTGATGTGCTTTATGGACGGCCCTTAGGTGCTGGTGCTTTTAAAAATTTTAATTCAATTTTTTTATCATGTTGAATTGCAGATTAATGCAGTTTAATCAACAGCCCTAATATAAATATATATATATATATATATATATGTGTGTGTGTGTGTGTGTGTGTGTGTGTGTTACCGGCAATGTGTGTACAATCCGGGCAAAAGTTTGTAAATGGCCTGGCGAATGGTTCAATCTCCGGTGAGGACCAAGGAAATTTTTCAGGTCTTGCATCAGAAGTTCCTGATATATCTAAGTCGTGGTGCCTCCATGGCCATTGCACTATAATCTAAGTGGGGATGAAAGAAGGGCACCATAAAAACCGTCCCACTAGTGGTTTATAGGATCTAAGAGATTTCATCTCATCCTTGCAGGGACTTTACACACCATTTTTCCCGCCTTGGTCGTTGTTTGATGATGGCGATCGAAGCATGGAGTGTTGATCGCTATTGTAAGTCAGTCATGGCGCTATAAGCTGGTCTGCAAAGATGGACGATAAAGATCATATGGTTGTACTTTAAAACTCCTGTTGATCTTGGCTTAATGTCATCAAATTTGAGAGTTTGTGCCACAAACAATGAAGTAAATTTATGAGCATCGGCATCTGCTCTTTCTGAAGCTCTGTTCATCAGTTCAAGGCCGCGATGTGTTCAATGTAGGCCCCTTAGGCACTTCTTCAAAGTCGTATTCTCACCAACTTCATTTTGTTATTTTCAAGAATGCACCCGCAATTTTTGATTTGAAATCTAAATAAACATTTGAGGACGTCATGTGTGACTTTGCTAAGACAAAAGAGCTGAAAAGCTGCCATTAATTGTAATTTACAGATCTGTGCTCAACGTGTTCATCTCACATATATATATTACTAATACAAAAACATTATTACATTTTATTGGCATTCTGAACTTGTTTTCACTTTATGTTCTGGCTTTCGTAGGCCCTTGAAAAGTCCGTAGGCCCTAGTTGATAAAGTACCCTGCATCAGTTGTTTGGTTGATTGGGATTTGTTGTGCATTAGTTTATGACAATGTTATATGGGGCGGTGCGAGCTGTGCTTGGATAACAGTCAGTAGTTGAAGTGTTAGATAAATGAAAGAGCAAGAGGGGGAATACAATTCGTGTCAAGGTGCGGTTGTTGAACGCATGCATCGGTAATGAACGAGAGAAAATGTTTCGATAGATGGCTGTTGACATTCTTATTGTTAAATTAGTATTTTGATATTAGAGAAGTTGAGCATCATTTAAACAAGGAATACCTTGTTTGGTTTTCCAGATTTGGATATTTGAAGTGTTTTTGCTACTGTTTATTAGCGTGTGTGTTGTCCTTAGTGTCAGAGCTGACACCTAACGGCCCGATAAGATCCTGTACACAACAGATTGGAGAAGGAAAGAATCTCGAATGTAAAGAACTAGCATGAGGAATTGTGAACAACACATTGAAAAGATATGCATTTCATGCTGTTTTGACATAAAAATAATTCAAGTGTTTCACAAAATTTTTTGAAAATTATTTTTAAAATTATTAAGTTTTACTAAAAAAATAAAAATTTTAATTAGAAATAAAATAAAAAATATTTTTAAAAATGTGTCGTCACACTTGGCCTGACCCCCTCCCCACTGTCACAAAACTGTCACACTTTCTACACCCTTTCCCCCTTTGGAGCGTGATGTGCTTTATGGACGGCTCCTTAGGTGTTGCGTTAAAAATTTTAATCGCAAATTTTTTTGACGCGTTAATCGCGGATTAACAGTTTAATCAACAGCCCTAATATAAATATATATATATATGTGTGTGTGTGTGTGTGTGTGTGGTGTGTGTGTGTTACCGGCAATGTGTACAATCCGGCAAAAGTTTGTAAATGGCCTGAAGGTACCTGGGTTCAATCTCCGGTGAGGACCAAGGAAATTTTTCAGGTCTTGGCTCAAGTTCCCGATATATCTGCCGTGTGTGCCTCCATGGCCATTGCACTATAATCTATGGTGGGGATGAAAGAAGGGCACCATAAAAACCGTCCCACTAGTGGTTTATAGGATCTAAGAGATTTCATATCTCATCTTGCAGGACTTTACACACCATTTTTCCCGCCTTGGTCGTTAAGTTTGATGATGGCGGACTGAAGCATGTGAGTGTTGATCGCTATTGTAAGTCAGTCACTGGCGGCGCAGCAGGGGTGGGGGCAACCGCCCCAAAACTTTTAAAGCGGTGTGGCGGCGCCTCCCCCTTGAATTTCCAGTCTGCCACCCTCTCTAAAATTTTTAACTTTTTAACTTTTTAACTTTGTAATTCATTTTAGTTTATATGTATCATTTTCATTTTCATAATTCATTTGATTTATTTCTTAAATTTAATACTTGAAAGAGATTATAATTAATTTACATTTTACAGTAATCACATTATTAAGAGTTGTTGTGGCATATTTTAAAAAGTGTTGCCATCTACCGAATGACTGGTAAATGTAATTTTAAAGTAAATACAATTTTTTATTATCAAATTTCCAAATGTTGAGGAATATTTTCGCCAGAAATATTTTAGGCTATTGATGCTGCAATTGGAGCAATACATGAACGGTTCACTAAAAATGAAGGACAACAGGTTATGACAAGTATTGAAAAATTAATTGTAGCAGCAACAAATGAACCACAACATATCAATATGGAACTGGATGAAAAATAAATGGCTTCTTTTTGGTTATTCAGAAATTAACTGTGCTCGACTTGCAATACAAATAAATATTTTTTGTGATTTTACAGAAGCATGAACGAGAGGTATGCACTAAAACTTTAAAAAAGTTACACAGATTTCAATGGGTAAGCACCTTCAACCTTGAAAGTTCAATTGGAAAACGTGTTTTCAGTGACAGTCATTTGTTTCATTCATCCATTATTCATCCATCCATCCATCCATCCATCCATTCATTCATTAATTCACAATATGTGTACATCATACATATTAAAAATCTTGCTGCTTAAGGACGTTAAGGTATGCCCACTTATTTAATAGTAGTTTATTATGTTGTCAAAGACTTTTTGGATGCTTTGAGGGAAACTGATGAAGCAAAAGTTTACTATTGAACAAAATTTGCTAAAAATACATCATCTAAATCAGCCAAAATGTTGTTATCGTTTATCGATGTAAGTGATATAGCAATGAATTACGTATTTGCGTTTTATTCGTCGAATGACCTAAATATTGGTATTGGTATTGGCAATAATAAATAAATATTGGTATTGGTATTGCAATACTGGTTTTAAAATTGTATTGGTATTGGTATTACCAATAGATTTTACAGGCAGTATTGGTATTGGTATTGCCAATAATTTTTGTTTTTAGTATTGTTAACAACCCTGTTGAACTGTATATTAAACTTTGTGAACCTTGCCAGAAAAAAAGATTGTTTAATGAGGAATCAAAATGAATGATAAAATATAGTTTTTATTTGATTGCATATTTAAAAAAAATTACAATAATAATATTGATAGGCGGCATATGCTAAGCCGCGGGTATGACTAGTAACAATAATAAATCATACAGTGGGGCATGAACAAATAGAACACATTTCTCTTTAGCATGTGGTCTACGTGCTGCAAATTATGGCTACTACCATATCTTGCTGGCAAGATTAAGACCACGTCACAAATTGAAACAAATTAAACAAATTGAACGTTTTTATTGGCATCAACTAACTTTATATCCTTAGTCTTTAAATAGATATAAAGCGTAATGCATTTTTTAATTGTCACAATAGCTTTTATACAGTACTAGCTGTACCCTGCAAAACCTTTGCATAGAGTTATATTCCCTTAGACTAGATTATTTTTGCTTTGGGACAAATCCGATTTTTCATGATTTTATTACAATTTAAAGATGCAATATGTTGTAAAAATATTTAAATGGAATTATTTCACATTTTGGCCTTTGGGTTTCATGTTTAAAAACCGCAGAGACTATTCAAAACTGTAGATATTTAAAAAACATCTGGTTGAATCTTAGACGCGGACAAGTTAGCCATTTTGAATTCTTGTTTTCCACTTTCGATTTAACGCAGAATCCAGACCGCTATTGTTTATGTATAGATTATTAGTAAATACATCGTATTCTGACATACATTCTATATAATAAAAGCTTTTTTTTAATTCAGAATATATATTGTAATGTATAACCCATTAATCTTTTTTTTAAATTTCTTTCTATTCTTTCTGAAGTAAATTATGAAGTAAATTTTCGTTTAAAACGTTATACTGGGTTCATTTGCATCCTGAGATATATATATATATATATATATATATATATATATATATATATATATATAGGCATGTTGGACGTAGACGAGCCAGGTGGCAGTGTTTTAGAACCCAAATGGCAGATCAACCAGAGATCGGCATCATAGAAACAACTCACCAGCAACATCGAGAGCGTCAAGTTACACGATGAGCTCGAGACATCCCATAGGAATGTGCATGGCGGCTGGAGCAAGACCGTCTGTCAAAAGCAAGAAAGCAGCGTCAAGTAAAATGCCGGCACAAGAAGCTGAAATAAAATCTGAGAGACCAAGCTTGACCAATATCATCGACAGGTGCGTGAAACAGAAGATGTTGTTCACCATGTCTTACAGAGTGAACAGGAAGAACCACGAACGCAACAACTAGAACCCAAAATGGCCAGTAAGCGTCCTCATTATCGAGGAACTACTCGTCACCGATGAGCAACGTAGGAAGCAACAAGGAGAGCGCCAAGCGGTACGAAAAGCAATAGGCACCTTATGAAAATGCATGGCGTCTAGAGCTAGACGCACAAAAAAAAAAAAACGAGAAAGAGAACAGATTGAAATTTTTAGCTTCTGAAAAGCAGCAATAACTGTTAGACTACAGGCTCGTACACATGACGCCATTCGACACGCAAGTCAACGTGAAGTAGAAGACCCACAAAAATGTGTTGCCAGGCTTTCACTCGACACTAGGGTGGAGCTTAAAAAATAAAAAATATTGAAATTTTCGCTGTCTTACCCTCTGAAAAGTGTTTCTATCCTGTAAAAACATTATAAAAAAAATTTGATTCTTCTTATCTCATCATTTAGAGGTAGCTCAATGATGTGAAAGTTGATAAGAAAGTCAAATTATTGCGAAAAACGAAACACATGGACTTTTTATTATTATTTGATCGTTGATTCAACTAAATGCAATTAATACAAGTTACACACACTAACACTGCTTGGTAAATGAGTAAATGAAATTAAATGTTAATGTAAAAATTCTGGTAAATGAGTTTTAAAAAAGTTTAAAGAAAGATGTTAATATCTGCTAAATTATGATACCGCTAAAGCTGCAAGTGTCTTTCTTGCTATTAGGCTACATATCTCGTTGATTCTGACACCTGTAGTAGAAACTGAAGTTGTGAATCATTTGTCATCAACCTGCCAGAATTCCTGAAAAAGGGCAACTCCGCGTTTGGCATGATCATTAACGACCTTAAGAGCGAGAACGGTTTCCATAGCCTGCTGAAACTCCTCCTGAAAATGCCAGAATCTGGATCTGTTGTTAGATATGTATCTGGCAACTTTAGGATTTAAACAGTAACTTTGACTTTTGCAGAAAAACAAATGTTGGCTGTCCAATTAAACATACAAATTTACTATTGGCTTTTGGTTTGGTTTCTTTGAGATTGGTCCCAAATAAGCGGTTGTCCCACTAAGGGTGTCCCGATTAAGGGAATCCACTGTATATATATATATATATATATATATATATATATATATATATATATATATATATATATATATATATATATTAGGGTGCCACCCAATACAATGGGAAATTTTTTTTTTTTAAAGTTTCATTGTCCCACCCCCTAATTTTTTTTTCCTTTTGTTATGTTAAGTAATTTTACCAAGTTTCATGAAGATACAGTGATATTTAGAGGTAGCTCAATGGACTCGAAGTTTTATATTACAGTGAAAATGTCTGTATTTGACATATTAAGGCAAACTGAGGCAATTTCTGTTACTTATTTATATAAATTCTGTTACTTATTTATATTTTCATGTCAGAGCAATATATATTACTGCTAGTGCTACAGTGACAATGAAAGAAGTTATTAAGTTCCGGCCTATGGCACGCATTCCAGTTCGCAAAGAATGCCACATAATTGCCAAGATAAAGCATGGATTGGAATAAGAAAAAATGTATCCCGCAGAACATATACTCAGAAGGAGAAGAGCACCAATTTACTGAAAGTTTGACTGATTTGTTTGATGTTGCACATGCCGAAGCATTAACTAAGATGCAGGTACCTGAAGACATACAATTTCTTGAAGCACAAAGAGAGAAAGGGAGCCATGGTTGCATGGGTCCAGTGGATATGGTGCTAACTCGGAAAGAACAAAGGTCTCATAAAAGGCGCTTAGAGCAAGAATATCGTAAGGAAAAGAGGCTCAGCGGATGCACATGTGGAAAAGAAGATGGAGTTTAGTGCCAGCAATGACAGTGACACAGAGGCTGCAGCACCGATGGTTGTGATCCCGATGATCCTGATCAACTCCCCGAACCACCTGAAGTGTCTAATAAACCAGTGAGGATCGTCCGATCCACCAATATTGAGTCCAGGGTTTGGCAGCTGCATTAGACAGAAAGTGTGGTTTACATAATTACAACAGAAGCAGACTCAATTGGCCACAGTACTGCAAAGCCCTGGCGATTAACAAGGAATCAGTCAGACGTAGTCGACGTAAACATCGTGAAGCAGCAGCTACAGAGATTCGTGCATCGTTTCATCCAAACTGTCCATTAACTGGCGCAATGGAATGGAAAATCTTGCCGGCATTAATATCAAAGAGTTAGTTGATCGTCTTGCTGTTCTGGTATCCGGTGATGGTATTAACGAAGCTGCTGGGAGTATCAACATTGCCAAATGGAACTGGAGAGGCCAAGGAAACTGCCGTGTTTAATTTTTTATTAAAGAATGGAACATTGCTGATAAATATCAAGTTCATGTGTTTCGACACTACGGCCAGTAACACTGACATAATTGCAGGTTCCTGCATTCTTCTGGAGAAGAAACTTGGCAGAGAATTGATCAGCTTAGCATGCAGGTGCCACATAATGGAACTCATTGTGGCAAAGGTGTTTGATCTAGTGGACCAAATATCAAGTTATTCCAGAGATTTCGTGAATGTTCAGGCTCAATTGGACACATCGATGTATGCAAGTGGAATGAATGTATATTATATTGCAGTGGTTCTCAATCCAGTTCGGGATGAACTCATTTACTTCATTCAGCATCAGCTAACAGTGTTTCAGCCCAGATATGTTTATCGTGAGCTTCTGCAATTGTCACTTCTTTTTCTAAGTGCAGCTTGTGGTGCAGATGAAAAGATTCTGGCTCCTGGAGCTTATCACCTGCCCGGTGGATGGCAAAACTGATTTACAGCCGTAAGATTTCATTTTGCGTTCTCAGTTCCAACTTACTGCACGTGAATTGTCATCACTGGGTCACTTCAACATACTTAAGGTCTACTTGAATTGTGGTTTACATTACCAGCTGCTACATCTGCTCCCCGTAGAGATTTGCAGCTACTTCAACAATTGGAGAACTACAAGGAAACAAATGACACCGTTGCCAAAGCAGCAATAAAATCATTCTGACACTTGTGGTACTTGAGTAAAATTTGTAGGTTTTGCATTTTTTGACAATGATGTTTAATCTGAAATGAAGTTAATTTTTATAGATAGACAGGTTTAAACACAAACATATTTCAACATTCATTAATGATTTTCTAAGAAACAAGATGATTATGCAAATGAGATGCTGTCAGAAGATCATAAATATCTACATTGTATTACATCAACAAAAACCTCATGAAGACATATCCATGCAGTTAAGCCATTAGAATGACAAAATATGCCTATAATAACAAAATTTATTATTTATAATTAATTTTATTAATATCATTTTGATCCTGGTTAATGAATTCTAGACTCCATCACAATATGCATATATCACAATAAGTAAATTTCTGCTAAATAGGATACTTCTTTTATAAATTTAATATTTTCTTAATTAGATCATAAAAATCTATGTATGACTCTTTAAACATAGCTTTAAACACTATTAAAACCTTATAATCCATGAATTATATACTCTAGTCACCCACATTATATTTGTAGTATCTAGTACAGTGGGGAGCAAATTTTTTTGGGATGCTGGCCACATTGATATGTCTTTGTGAATGGAAGGCATCAGGCTGGCACTTTAATATGTCCTTGGTGAGCAGATTGATGCATTTCCCAGATATGATATTTTTTGGTTAACTTACACTTCATTTAATTGCATAATATTTAATTAAAAAAACAAGCGATTTAAGCCTGTACCGTTTCGGACACAGGACATTTTATTGCATTTTCGTGGTATGGGTTTTGATAAATAGAGAGGGAAGTAAGTCATGTCTAATAACTGTTACAAAAATAAAATAATGAGTTACGCCCCTTTTTACGCCCCCCTTTGTTAATATAGCTTATATAGTAAAAAAAACGGTACCCTACGAAGCCCTAGTATTCGCCCCTCAGAGGTCAGATCGCGAAATAGACTTTTGATGTACACATGGCAGGCCAAGACCTACAAAATGGGTCTAGGACTTATGGTTGCTGAGATCTTGGGCGCTCCTTTGTTAATATAGCTTATATAGTAAAAAATGGTACTTTATATGCCCCCTTTTTCGGCCCTCAGAGGTCAGATCGCGATGCACACATGGCAGGCCAAGACCTACAAAATGATATATACATCAAGGGTCTAGGACTTATGGTTGTTGAGATCAAGGGTGATGACGGACAGACAGACAATAATAACAAAAAACAGTGTTTATTCACACTTTTTTAAAAACGTCCCATCAGAAAATGGCTTGTTTTTAGCTAGGTTATAAGCTACCTTTGTAGAACTCTATTGTGTTGATTGTTTGTAAAAATGGCCTCTTAGTTTTTCAGCTTTTTAACATACTGTGCAGCTTCTTTCCTGCATTCTGCTTGGAAAATTTGACTACCTATCTCGACATGTTAAGTTTGGTGGTGGCACTTCCAATTGTTCTTTTGGATTACTGAAACTGTCTTGTGTCAAATTTAACACACCGCTTTATTTCCTGATTAACTGAAGAATTATTTGTATGTCCAGTTTTCATTGAAAGAATGACATTTTGTTGTTGATTTTACGCTTTTAGGAAGACTCATGGGTCGAACAACTATAAATCTTTCTTTTGCAAAGAAAACTGATAGGAAAAAAATTAATCATTACTAAGTGAATGATAACTTGATTTTAGCTAATACATATACACATCCTTATTAAATTTTATATTAAAAGACATAACTTTATTGAAATGTATTATGCATCGCTTGCTCGATGGCTCGTATCTCAAAATCTCGTATGTTAGGTTACTTGTAATGTCAAGGTTCTACTGTATGCTCAAAAACCTATTTGTGTAGTTATCTGACATTTTTTTAATAAAACATTTACATGGCCATGGAAACCACTATGGCAGACCCTGGCTGTATATTGCCCACCCCGACCTAGTATATTTAACTAAAAAGAGGGAATAGGTAGACAGCCATAAATAGTCATGTAATTGAGTTATTTGCTAAAAAAAAAATGAGGACCCAGTAATTTTAATCAGGGAAATTAACTAGCTAACCAGTAAGGGAATGTGGAAAAGGTGTTGATTGGGTGAGATGAAGATAAAATAAGAACACACATACTAATTACACACATAGACATTATAAGCTAGTATAATTTTTTGACACTCTCTTAGTTGCCAGGGTTAGAGCTTGAATTTTTTGTGTGCACCACTGGGCACATACTTATTGAAATAGTTGTTACATTGATGTACCGTTTCCTTTGACTTTTTTTAGTTGACCCACTCAACTACAAAACACAAGAAAAATAATAATCACTTTTACTCAACAAAAAGACCTTCTATTTAACAAGTAGTAGACACACTGATATCAAAAAAGTTCAAATTAGAAATGATGGACATAGTAAAAAAATATGATCTTTCTTCATCTGATAAATATTTGGCCAGATTCAGACATTTTCAAAATGTAAAATTGAATTTTTTGTTGTGCAAAGCCTGGTTGTTCGGCCAGGTGGTCCCAGCAACTTTTGATGTGTGTGGAGTATTTATTGAGTGTGATGTGTGTTAAGCACCGTGATTGGTTCAGACAATCTTGTTTTTGTTTAATTATTTTCACTGCCTATATCAACTTTCTAATGAAAATATTTGAAAACAACCACAATTGAGTGAAGCAATAAATGTCTGCTTGGTGTTGAGGGAGAATTGTGTTACAAATACCTTTTACTTTACATGTGATGAAAATTTTATAATGGTTACTACATGTAATAATATTTTAAATGGTTTGCATTTCTGAAATTGTTTCATAGGAGGAGAAAAATAAATCGTTAGGCTCTCAACAAAATCGCGATAGTGATCCATTAATGACTAAACTCTGTAATCTTTTTAATAAATCAAGCATAAGTTATATCTTACTTAAGCCACAACAATGTGGCTAAAAAATTCAACTAAAAAACATAATTATGATAGCAGAAAGATTGCTATAAATCTCTATACTTATAAGACGCATTTGCAGTCTGTCTGTCTTTCTGTCTGTTCCCTTATAACTCAAGATCCAGACAACCAAATAACGTGAAATTTGTTACACATACACATAATTACATGGGGAAGGTTATAGGACAGGTTTCGTTTCCATCTTGATTAGTAGTTTGAATTGTAATTAATTATTTTTATTTTAGTATTTTACTATATTAAAAGTAATGTCTGACGGCGCCATAGATAAAATTCCTCTGTGACGTCATTTCCCGATGATATATTTTAAAGAGGGGTAACTCTCCTGAAACTCCAATTGCAAACATAGTAAAACCAATAGTCATATCTCATTTAAATTTAATGTTTTATGTATTCTAAAGGACAAAAATCTAAAGGCAAAATTTCTAAATAAATCAAATACGTTGACCAAAAATGTTACTGTGACATTATTAACATTATTAATACAATCTCAATGCGTAGTTTAATTTTAAATAATTATTTTAGTATTTTACTATATTAAAGTATATTCACGTGTATGGGATCAGCTTCTTCACTATAAATAAAAATCGCGCACCAAGTGGGAACAGGGTAATTGAACGACGGAGAAGAAAAGGTTAGATGGGAAAAAAATAAAATATTGTTGCTGTTTTTTTTCATACTGAAAGTACCTGGCTTTGCCCGGGATTAAAATAAGTTTTTCCTGCTTCTCTATTTAAGAAGCGTGATTTGACGTTTAATTGTACAGAGAGAGGGAGGGGGAGAGAGATAAAGAGAGAGATAAAGAGAGGGGGCAGGGAGGGAGAGGGAAGGAGGTAGAGAGGTAGAGGGAGAGGGAGGGTTGGAGAGAGAGGGGAGAGAGAAAGGAGGGAAGGAAAGAGAGAAGAAGGGAGGTGAGAGGGAGGGGGAGGAGGGAGAGATAAAGAGAGAGGGGGCAGGGAGGAGAGAAAGGGGAGGGAAGGAGAGAGGGAGAGAGAGAGGATGGGAGAAATGGGAGAGAGAGAGATAGAGAGAGAGAGGGGGCAGGGAGGGAGAGAGGGGGGGAGGAGGAAGGTGGGAGAGAGGAGGGACGGGGGTGAGAGAAGGGAGGGAGGGAGGGGGAGGGGAGGGAGATGGGAGAGTTAGGGAGGGAAGGAGGGAAGAGAAAGGGAGAGAGGGGGTAAAGGAGGAGAGAGAGGGGGTAGGGAGAAAACAAAGAGCAAATGAAAACCTTATTTGGAACCCGGGCAAAGCTTGGGTACTTGCAACTAGTTTATATATAATTGAGTAGAAGCTTGGGTTTAGGAATTTAGATGATGGGAATCATGGTATAAGATCCTATTTTTCATAAGTTCGTTTTGTCACTTGCTTTCAATACTACAGAAACTTCAATTAGGTATTTGATAGTTAGTAGGTCTTCATATTTCTAAAAAGATCTTCGAAAAGATATTTTTTTATTTTCTCTCTTGTTTTCACAACAACACAGTATTTGAATTATCAGACTTCTCTCATGATGTAGTCAGTAAACTCTGACCAAACTAGACAGTCCCATTGGTGGATTGAATGGTGGAGGAGTGGATGAGTTGCTTAGTGATTCTGATCTTCACATCCAAACAAAAATTGATGCTCAGAATACCTGGTACTTTGTAAGTTTAAAAGATTTCCTCAAATATATTGTTGGTACATATTTTCATTATAGGTTAATATTTTTAACAAAATGTTGAAAAAAATTATTAACTTTAAATGTTCTTTAATTTTATTAATTTTTATTTTCTTGATTTTTAAAAAAAGAGGTCATTAAGGCCAAGAGTTTCATGGTATATCAAGTATAGTGGTCAGGTAAATGGGCCCAAGTTAGTCCTCATGGATTCTTACATACTGTTTGGAAATTCTATTCCAGCTTTTAAAGGTCATTTGCAGCATGATGCCTCAAGAATTTTTATGGTATTTTCTTTTGTAATAATCTGAATTTATTTTCTTTAAATTCGAATCTGTTTATTTTAATTCAGAATATATTTTAACCCTTGACTAACCCCAGACTTTTGACGTCACTTCTAGTTATCTGTGAAGCCATGTAAGGATGAGATTTTGTGACTGTTTTAGTAGTGTCCTTCTTGTATACCCACCATAACCAACAGTACAATGGCCATGGAGTATTCTTTTAGGAGACATGGGACCACAAATTACATTTAATGCGCTCACAACTTATTCACTTATCATTTATACCAGACATTGTTTCTTAAAAGATAGTGCAACATCACACTGTTAGGAACATGTATTAGTGGCTGTCTGCTTATTTTAAAGGTGAGTCAAGTAGACTAAGCCCAGATCTTTTTTGGTGTATTGTGAACAGTGTTACCAAGTCAACAGTCCAGTATTTCATCTTTTTGAATGGACCATTTTTCCACAATTAAGGTAGATAAAAACATCATTCATAATAAATCATACTTTACGAAATATGCAATACAGATGTTAAAAATGAAGAAATAACAAGTAATACTAATAAACTGATGCTAGCTTTCCCTTGCAAAAACCTTTTCAAAATTTGTTTTGACTTATTTTAAAAAATTAACTTTGAAAATTTTCAGTCAGCATAATAATATGGGTCTATTTATTCTATTCCCAAGTAAATAACATTGAGAAACTAATCACTTCATTTAAAAAAATTTATTTTACGTTTTTGAAAAATCCTGGCAAGAGATTTGAACCCTCGCTCATATTATAGGTGTCTAAATAACTAACCAATAAGCCATTAGAGACAGTTTAGTTAATTCTGTTAGTTTTTTTAAGATATAACCAAGTTTTTAAGCCAAAGATAAGAATAAACCTTAATTGAAAAACACTCACTATTAATTTCATTAGTACCTTATATAAGTATATTAAATGGTATTGGTTTGAGAAGTTGAAAAGAATGCACAATATTATAATGATCAAAATAATAACACAGTTTAAGAAAACTAACTACGATATAAGGAAAACGTTAAGTTTTTTTTTAAAATAAAAGTCCCACTTAATATTTATCCCTACCTTCCCCCAAACATAGTTGAAATCCTGGCTGATCGCAGTACACACAAATCTCACCGCTCCATAGCCTGGGCAAGTGTTAAAACCTTTTCTCTCCAAGCAGATATAGCTGGTATGTTCACCGCCGCTTCTTAGGTATGGCACAGGATCAGCAAGTACGCGAATGAAGCTGGTGAGGAAGATACTTTTACATCCTTCCATTATAGCATTGGTAGAACACAAAAATTGTATGATCTGTTTTCTAGCTAACCAATTTCTGTAATGAGATGCAGGCTTGTCCGTCACTATAAAATTAACTCACTGTTGTGGCGCAAGATTTAGAGCATAACACTTACATATATCATTAAAAAATTGACCTAAGAACACATAAATGCACACAATATAATAACACACAAACTTTAGACTTAAACAATAATGCTGTCCACAATATGAGCTAGACAGTCCGAGAAATATGAGTCCTTGTAATAAGGTTTAGAACCCTCAAAGATGAATGTTTGAAAGCAATTATTTTGATTGGATGCAGGTAATTTTAAACTAAATGATGATATTTGGTGGGGATATTTTTTAATTAAAGGACTTTTTACAAATCTCACAAATATTTTTTGCTGCTTAGTTGGTGATAATTGGACAAGGGACAATGTTCGATGTAATTTAAGCATTCTTTTTTCCAACATTGTCTACTTTCTAAAACTTTTGGAAATAGTTGATAGTCTTGGTTTTTTTATGCACTTTATGCCACTCATCTACGACTAACATTGAGTGATAAACCTAGTTTTTGCCCATTTTCCTTGTGAACTTTCTGGGTTCTTGGGTTTGCAAGCTTTGAATAGATGGAGTATCCGGCCCTATCAAGTCATTTTTTCAGTTTGAAATTCAGGCCATAGGAGCACATTAATATCAACCTAAGGATGGTTTCAGAGAATCCACAGGTAATGGCATCAGGTTAAAGTAAAATCCACTCAGCTACTTGATGTACCTTTTGCTTAAAAAAATTTAAAACCGTCTAAGTCAGATTTTTAAAATTTAAAACTTTTAAACATTGAATTTAGAGCAATGAAATTATATTAAAGGAGTACAAAATATAACTGAACTTTCCATTTCTAAAGAACTTGCAGGACTGAACTCACTGTTATTGAATAGCTGAACTGAACCTACTGTCGGTCGAATGGGCTGAACTGGAACTCAACATCAATGTCTAGTGCATTTCCCAGAAGTGTACACACTATCATTGTCTAGTGGATGACTGGGCTGTAACCACTATCATGTGTCCAGAATGACTGGGCTGTAACCTCTGTCTGTATCTAATGGATGACTGAACTGTACTCACTGGCTTTGTCTAGTGAATGACAGAACTGTACCCACTGTTTTACTCTAGTGAATGACTAGAATTCCACCTTTAAAATGACTAACTAAAATCACCATTAAACATGAAGACGCTGTAAACCCCCTGTCTGTGCCTAGTGCATTACTGAAATGTACCCACTGCCTTTTCTAGTGAATGACTGAACCGGACCTTCTGCTTTATCTAGTGAATGACAGAACTGTACCCATTGCTCTTTGTCTAGCTGAATGACTGAACCAGCCCCTAGCTCGATTTAAGAAAAACCAGGCGGGATGAAACAAATTCAGAGCGGGATAAAGCACGGGCGGGATGAAAAAGCCAAAGCAGAGCAGGGATGTCAATTCTCAGCTGGGATATCCACAGCACCCCAGTATGGCAAGAGCCAACAATTTTTTTAGGATCTTCAATTACAAACCAGGACAAGTATTTAATTTACTTTCATAGGTCTTCTCGATTTGTATCTTAGACAAAAACCAACACAAATAATAGAAAATTTGTTAACTTTAATTAATATAGTCATGGGTTCAAAACGCACTGAAGATGCACAATGAGAGGACTGCTAATGAACTTATTTTTAACAAAAAATGCAAATTTTTCATTTATCCCTGTTCCAGCAGCTGAACTCACATACTCCCTTATTCAGTAATGTCCTTCAGTTATTTTAAACGAATGATTACGATGTTCCAGTTAACTCCAACTCTTTAGTTGGTTTGCCAGAAGTAGTGCAGGCAGAGCCCGTCTTTTAACCACATTGTGGCATACAACTTGCATCAAAATATTGAAGTGGTAGACCATTAATTTAATAAACAGCAAGTGTTTGATGGTTCGACATCTAATGAATTGCGAAGAGATGTGTGTATAATTCATTGCACTGAATCCTCCCACATTCTGCGCTAGATATTGGCAGAACATCTAATCGCTTATAAAAATCATTAAGTTCTGTTTCACCATCATGCATCCTTTGTCTAGTGAAATTGGCGTACTAGGGCTGAGTAGACAGCCAATTTTGAAAATGCGAGCTATAACATGACCCATACAAATATAAGCTTCAAAATTTTTTTAGCCAGTTGTTATTTACAGTTTACAGATATAGGTGCATAGTCAAATCAGCTTATTGCTGTGTTTCATTTAATATTGTGTAATATTATAAAATCAAATTTCAGCATTAGGCCAACTTTAAGAAAAAATCAGTGCTGGGATGAAACAAATTTCTGCAGAGGGGGATAGCTCCGGGCGTGTAAATCAAGCACTGGACTGAATGTACCCTCTAGTCTTTGTCTAGTGAATGACTAGAACTGTACCCACTACCTTTGTCTTAGTGAATGACAGAACTAATCTCAAACAGCCATATTTTTATGGAATATATGGGCTTTGGCCTCCACCTAGCACGATGAAATCCAGCTGGTTGTTTAAATGAGATACCTTTGCTGGCATCTTTTCCAAGATAAATAATGACTAAGTCAGTAGCGGTCTGTAATGTCATGAGGTTGAAAAGTTGTGAGCTGTTTTTGTGCAAATTCGATAATTTTTCTAGCAATGTCAACAACGACTGATGGACTACAGGACTCCTGTGTTAAAACAGTCTGAAATGTTGATTTATCAATGAGTGGCCAGTGTTCTTTAAACCGCTTAAAGATCTATGTCTGGACCTCAGAAGGACCAAATGAATGCCTCACAACTGCTTCCAACATAATTTCAAGCAGATGATGATGACAGGCCAGCCACAATTTCCTTCTGCATCTTTTGCTTCAGTAGGACACATGCTCCATTGAATTTTCCAGTGTTCACTGCCGTGGTGTCAAATGACATTGCTTTGATATTTTGACGAAGTCTCCATGAAACACCACATTCAAAAACTGCAGAAGCTGCAGCTTCACCTGTTCCTGCTGGCAATTTAGGAACTGCAAGCAGCTGATCAATTCCCTTCCCCAGACACAAGTACAGGAAGTCCCATCCACAGATTGTTCTCCTACAATATCTTCTTATAGTTTGCTATCCCAATGGATAGTTAAGGAAACACTAGGTTTGAAAGCACCTTTAGGCATAGAGCTGTTGACCAGTGTTAGATTTACCGCCGGGAATATCCCCGGCACTGAGGACTGTCATCCTCGGCTCTGCAGAAAATTTTTTTCAGCCCCGGCACTGATTTTTTCTTAAGGTTAGCCTAAAGTAGGGAATTGATTTTGTAGTATTACTACAAATATTAGATGAAAAACACAGACAAAATCAGCTGATTTGAACTACGCAACACTATTTCTGCTAAAAACTCTGGAAATAACACTCATCCGGTTGTTTGCAGATAGTTTTATGTAAAGCAAACTGGCAAAAAAATTTTGAAGAACTTATGTTGTATGGAGATCGTGAAATTTTAGAACTTCGCAAATTTTAAAAAATTGAAGCATGTCATACTTCAGCCATAGTACACGGATTTCACATGACAAAGGATGGCCTTGACGCTGACACAGTACTTCATGGTTTTTATAAGCGATTAGATGTTCTGCCAATATCTAGTGCAGAATGCGAGAGAGGATTCAGTGCAGTGAATTTAACTCACACCATCTCTTTGCAATGCATTAGAAGTCGAAACCATCAGACACTTGCTGTTTATAAAATGAATGGTCCACCACTTCAATATTTTGATGCAAAGTTGTATGCCACAATGTGGTTAAAAGACTGAAGGCATTCTGCCTGCGATGTACCTTCTGGCAAACCAACAAAAGAATTACCGTATTTCCCCATGTATAAGCACCCCTTTGTATATGCCCCCCCCCCCCATTTTTGGACTGTGAATTTTTTAAAAAATATTTTATTAGAGAAACAAGTTATAAAGTAAGAAAATTTACAAAGAAGTAAAATTCAAGATTCATAATAATCACTCATACACTTATGGACTTGAAAATTTTGGAAAAAAGGGGTGACTTATACATGGGGAAATACGGTAGTTATGGAACAGCGTCATAATTTGTTTAAATAACTGAGACAATTATGAATAATGGAATATTTGATTTCAACAAACAGAATAAATGAAAAATTTGCATGTTTTATTAAAGATAAATTCATTACTTGTCCTATTAATGTACAGCTTTAAATTTGTTTGAACCAACGTGAACTATGTTAATTAAGATTCACCAAATTTTCTATTACTTTTGGTGGTTTTGTCTAAGACGCAAATCGAAGACCCTATGAAAATAAATTAGTTACTTGTCCATGGTTTGTAAATTGAAGATCCTAAAAAAAATTGTTGACATCACGCGGATGCTGTGGATATCCCTGCCACTGACAATTGTCATCCCCGGCTCTGCTTTAGCTTTTTTCATCTCCTCCGGGGATGACATTTATCCGTGGCTCTGCAAAAATTTGTTTCATCTCTGGCACTGGTTTTTTCTTAAATCGAGCACTGCTGTTGACTAGAGAGCGACCGATAATCGGATCAGTATCGGACCGATATTGGCACTATCGGTTAATATCGGATCGGCCGATTTTTGTAGGGAGCGACCGAAGTCGGACCGGATATAGGCACTTTGGGGTTTTTGGCTGTCGATACATTGTTGTTTTTTTTCACAAATATAGTAACTCTAAACTGGTTTTGGTTTACAAAGTTTACTTACAGACTTCCAGTTAACTGTTCACCTGAGTGAAGTGATTTACTGATATAATTAAGTGTTTTTAATTTTTCAAACTTTTTTTTTAAAATCTGCTACAAGTAAATTCAGTAAAAATTACAAAGATTAACAAAGAAAATTATTTTAATTTCATCACAACTTTCACAAGTTAGTGAAGTTATAATTAAAAATTAATACATTTTTACTTTTTTTAGTTTGACATTAATTATTTACAACTTTATCTTACTTTCGTTTGTGTACAAGTAAAAAGTAAAAACAACTAATTGTTTTTTATAAGTTTAATTTTAAACAATAAACATGCAGATTTCTGGATTATGCAAGCAGGGTTTGTGTTTCTGACTTCGGTCTTCCGGTCTGTCTTTTCAAATCTTTTGTTCTTCTAATCTTCTTCATCTGCAGACACCCTTTCATCAATATCAAAATATCGGTATCGGGCAAAAATGCTGGGGGAAAGGACATCGGTATCGGGCTATCTGTAAAAAGGCATATCGGCCGCTCCCTACTGTTGACTGTCTGTGTTTCATTCGTTGGAGGCGGATGGAAGAATAACTAATATTATAGTTCTATGGATTATGTCCTAGATGCTGTAACATTGGTGTCAGAACTACTGTAGCTCCACGGTTACTGATTTTAGCTACATCAAGACTCATTGATATTTTCCATCAAACAAATTTACTCTAGTTTTCTTTCAAGTGTTGTCCTTACTTTTGGAAGTGTTGCTGTAGTGAGCTGATATAGAAGGGTTCATCATCTTCCTCTTCTGTTTCTTGTTCAGCATCAGAAGATGATGATAAAATTAGAACAGCTTTTTCATCACAATCTGTTCTGTCTTCTTCTTCTCGTTTTCGACGTTTCTTCATGACTCCAAGTCGATTTTGTGACAAAGACACCTTTTAACAAGACAGTATCTACAGAACTCATTTTCCCTAGGTGTCCTTTTTGACGTTGTGCTTTAAGAAATTCTTTGTCTTCTTCAATGCTTATTAATTCCATCGCATCTGCATATGCTACATCAAATAAATCTTCCAAACCGGCTTTCCAGTCCTTCTTTTGTTGTAATCCCTCTGACCTTTTTGCTTTATTTTCTTTTGTTTTTTCGCCTTCAACCTGGTCAACAATATGTTTTTTCAACCTTCTAGGAATGTAAGCATTTGCCCAAAGTTCCAAATTATCAACTGCAGTTGCATGCCATGTATCTCTCACAGTTTTGTTCTCGTTTTGTTTGTAGTAAAAAAACAGTGAAAGAACCTTTTTTTGATGGCAGCTTAGTAGCAGACAGCTTGGATAACAGCTGACCAACAAGCCAAACTTCAGTCTGTTTCCTGGTTACAGGCTTCTTACTCCACTTGCTCTACTACTGGACATCCTCATTAAACTAGTTGAAACAATTTTAAGAGATAAAATACAAATATTTAACTGAGTGATATTATAATATTGATTTTGTGTAAACGCGGCCAAAGAAATTAGACAAAAAAAATTTAACAAAGAATAATTAACAGCAAAGATTAAAATTCACTGAAATAAATAAGAGTGGCATTGTATCTTCATCATTTCACACAATTAAGGTTTTGGGGCATAGTCAGGCAGTCACTTAATAACAAGGGGTAAAATAATTGAAATTTGTAAAATTCACAATGTGGTAGCAACCATTCACCATGTCAAAATCAATAAAAATTTTACTGGTTTATTTTTTCATATATTGGAACATTTTTAGATGGTGCCCCATGAAAAATTCAAAACTTAATTTTTTTAAATCACCCTAATACCCACTGTCTGTAATCAGTGAATTACTCAATTGTACCCACTGCCTTTGTCTAGTGAATGACTGGAACTGTACCCACTGTCTGTGTTTAGTGAATTACTGAACTGTACCCACAGTGAATGACTGGGCTGTAACCTCTGTCTGTATCTAATGCATAACTGAACTGTACCCACCGTCATTGTCTAATGCATGACTGAACTGTACCCACTGTCATTGTCTGTGAATGACTGGAACTGTACCCACTCGCCTTTGTCTAGTGAATGACCTAACTGTACCCATTGTGTCCAGTAAATGACTGTACCTGTACCCATCACTGTGTCAAGAGCATGGCTCAATTGTACCCTTTGTCTGTGGCACAGGAATAACCGATCTGTGCCTCCACCGGTGTCCAGTGAATGACTGTACTGTACCCACTTGTGCCCAGTGAATGACCGAGCTGTACCCATTGTCGTTGCCCAGTGAATGGCTGAACTGTACACGCTGTGACCAGTGTATGGCTCAACTGTACCCACTGTGCTTAAAGAATGGCTCAACTGTACCCACTGTGTCTAGAGCATGGCTCAACTGTACCCACTGTCTTTGCCTTCAGTGAATGACTGAGTTGTACCCACTGCCTTGTCCAGTCAATGACTGAATTGTGCCCAGTGAATAACCGAGCTGTACCCATTGTCATTGTCCAGTAAATGACTGAACTGTACCCACTGCCTTTGTCTAGTAAATGGCTGAACTGTACCCACTGTGTCTAGAGCATGGCTCAACTGTACCCACTGTCTTTGCCTAGTGAATGACTGAACTGTACCCACTGTCTTTGCCTATGAATGACTGAACTGTACCCACTGTCTTTGTCTAGAGAATGACTGAATTGTACCCTTTTTCTGGGTGTCTGCAGTGGTTACCCCAACTGTACCCACTGCCTGTATCTAGGAGCATGGCTTATTTATACCAACTGGGCCTGTGTTTAGAGCATGGCTCAACTGATCCCTATTACCTGATTACCTATCCTGTCTGTCACATCAGACCTGCCAAAAGAATTCCGGTTAAAAAATAAAATTTTAAACCACAATAGTAACCCATGCAAACTTATGTTATGAGGTAGCACACTTGAATTTTGTTGTGTTGCCAGATTTTTTCTGTACTCTGTTATGGAGTTTTTTTATCTAAAGGTGTTTATTCCTATGTAAGGTTAGCTTAATAACTCAAGTTTTTTTATGAAAATTCCTGTCTTAAAAATAATCATCAATTCTGCTTTGTGTGCTCAAGGAAAATTTACTTTGTCATGGGATTTATACAAACTATTATTATTATCAAATATAGCATTAAAGATGTGTTTGCAGTTTCAGTATAAAAAAAAAAAATTCTTTTTAGTCAATTATTAGATAAAGTTTCACAAGAAATAGAACAACTTCCAATAATGCACAGATACAGAAAAATATTGTGGATCAAAGTTTTAGAGGAGAATTAATTATTAGTCAGGTAAGAAGGAAAGAATTCTTTTTATATTAATCCTCACAATTAATTTTAATGGAAATTAAATTCCAGTAAATAATTTGTAGTTTTAATTAATTTATCCAACAGGTTACTTGTATGGCATGTTCTAATGTATCAGCAAGATATGAGCCTTCCTTGACTTATCTTTAGAGTTTCCCAGATGCTTCCAGTATACCAGTGGGCAAATCAAACGCAATTTGTGCCACTTGACAGGTAATTAAACTCTCAATTAGAAATTAACTAAATATTCTTTTTTACATCTTAATAGTAATACATAAGACAATTTATTGAACTAAGCATCATAAGAATCTGTATTTTATGCAGAAGTCTCAATCACTCCAAAAATACTTAAAACTAATTTTTTTATTCCTGATTATTAGAGTTAAAGATTCTCCATGACAATTTTATATTTATTTTCTGATGTATTTTAATTCTACTGTAACTTATTTAAATGGTCCTATGCTTTATTTAATATAAAAAAAAATCCTCCCATTCTGTCAGTTATAATGGATGCACACACTGACATGTTAGATATATAAATTCAAAACCTGCTTTTAGATTGTTTTGGCAGTTACACTCACACTGTTATTCTGTAAGGTACACCCACTCTTTCATTCTTAACACTGTCTTTCTGACATGTACAGTTACTGTCTTTCTGACAGGTACTCCACTGTCTTTCTGACAGGTACACTTACACTGTCTTTCTGGCAGGTGTACTCACAAAAAAAAGAGAAGAGTACTAGTACTGGTGTCCATGTTTCTATTTTACTGAGACTATGTGCTGCATAATATATTGGCTACTATGTAACTTATGAAAAAAATTAAAATTTGTGTGTGCAAGCAGTACAAACACAGGCTCTTAGAGTTGAGTGTGGGCCAGAGATGAGCGGACAGCGGACGCAGATCCATGAACTTTCGAATCCACGGGCTGACAGTGGGCCTTCGTATGGTTAAGTTGCGGACTGACGGATCCTCGCACCCTTGCCTATAATAATTTAGTTTTAATAGATGCTTTACTAATTCATAAACTTTTACTTACCAAATCTGAACATAAATCAATAAATAAATGGCTTTTTGAAGAATAAAAAACAGGGAGGGATGTTAAACAGGGATGATAACCTACGGTGCCCCATGATTCATATATGATCAACCACATTTTCATTATTATAATCTTATTATTAACTTTGACCTAAAACGGTGAATGTATTTATTCACGTTATTTCAGAGGATGTAAAATTAGCGGAAGAGCATGCACAATCAACTTTTTGTTTAGTATCTTTAGCCAGGTTTCCTACTCTCATCTAATTATATTTATACCAGTTAAGAAAATTAAATTTCGTTTATCGTTTTCTGTTATGGTTTTTAATAAAAATGGATGATGAAACTGCTAAGCACAAACTCAATTCAGGTGAACTAAAACTTTTAAACCCTGAAAAGCTGAAGCTTGGATCAACTGCATACGGGTGAGTTTAGCAGCATGCTTTGCAACGAACAACAGATTTATGTCGGCTTTGTCAGCTGCACCACTTTAAAGAATTATAAAGCATGACATTCATTTATCAGGAACCAGCTTACCTTATGCCGCCGCACTGCCCGGTACGCACAAATGATAAATGAATCAGGAGGGAAAAGAACTACAGCTTACCTCAGTCTAAAATCACAGGTTTGTCACACGCACGAAAAGTACGCCGTGGCGTGGATACTACCCAATTACGACGTTCATTGGCGTTCTTTTTGTGCGGCAGATTTGAGACCATACTCTTCCATCGAAGGCTTGGGGTTCAAACAAGCTAGCTCAAACTTTCATTGGTATTGGTAGTAAGTATGGCAAACGTAGCAATCAATGAAATTCTGCCATCAAGAACAACAGTGGCTGACAAGTGTAGGTGAAGTGGAAGAAGCCAGACGAAAAACTCGTTATTCATAATCTAGCCCAGGATTACATGCACGATGATACGTTACTTGGACATTGCTTCGCTGCAAATGCCTGTTCATCAGTGGATACCAATGAGGCTGCATCACACCATGGTTCGGGGTAAGCAAATCATTATTAAACAATCTGCGAAATTAAACAGTCGCATTTACTTTGTATCATGTCCGTCAAACAGTGCATGTTGAAAATATCATACAGTTTATTTGTATTTTAATCATAACTAAATAACTTATATTTTATTGCAGGGCTCTCGTGGCTAATGTCGTTCAGAGCGATGATAATGCATATGGCTCAAAGGGCGTCGAATGGACCACAACTTCGATGACTGGAAAGATGATAACGATAATGATGACCAACCAGCGCAACTGGATGACGTGAAAGATATCTGGCACTAGAAGTTGACTGTGAACAGACCAATTCCTTCATCAGTATAATCGATGGCGCACCAATGTTCGACATCACGAAATTCTGGTTTGATACCAATATCCAAGCCCAGTTCCACGTTACTTTGTCGTGTGGCAATTGGTATCCTAAGCGTTGCTAGCAGCACCAGCAGTGGCGAGTATTCAGTACAGCTAGCAGAGTTGTGGAGAAACGGCACAGTCAACTATCTAGTAGTTCAGTGGATGCTCTACTGTTTATGCATTCGATGCATCACGCTGTGGACATGAGTGTTCATAACACTGTATTGTATAATATGGGGTTATTTAGATAAGCCCAAGTGCAATTTTCATGTTTCTCTTCGCTGTTTGACATGATGCTCCTAGCCCAGGCATGGCCAACATGCGGCCCGCTGGTCACATCCGACCCCGTAACAGATTTATGCGACCCGTGATAATTTTTCAATATTTACGTTTGCCTGACACTTACATAGTATTAATCAAGTAAATTCAATATATTTCTGGTTTTTCATATGAATTAAACTTTTGTGCTTATTTATTTATCTATAATCACACTCCAAACTCTATAATCCTGTATTTAGTGGAACAGTACGCCAGTTCATTCAATGCTTTCCGTAAAGTGGCTTGTTAGTAACAACTTGGTCGCTTGGAAGTTAATTTGCAATATTAATTCGTTTATTGGATGTTTATTATCCTTCAGCATTAAAAAGCAATTGCTTTCTTAATTTAAAAATGGAATTAATTTGTTACTTACTGCTAATATCCTCCGGACGCCATTTTTTCAATTTGAATTCACTAGCATAGATTCACTGTCTCGAGATGTCGCCATGAAGGTCCACAGAACCTGCGTGTCTCCCCACTAGGGTTATAAATATCTTAAAACATCTCTAGTAACGGTTGTTTTCAGGCTTTAGTGCTCGCTATCACCCAGTGCAGTGTACATCATCGGCTCTGCGTTATTTGTATTATCTCTATACTTATTCATTGATTTCCTTGAAGAAAATACCACATATTCCGTTGGTTGAGCTTGCAGGAAGGTATTAAAGCGTGTGGGGGCTTCAAGGAAATACGGTACACAATGCTCAAAGAAAATAAGAGTTTCCTGAATTAACGGATCCAAATTGGCTTTGTGATTTTGCTTTCTCTGTAGACATCCTCACATATTTAAACGAATTCATCACAAGTTTACAAAGAAAAAAAAAATATTTGCTTATGATTTAATGCAGAAATCAAATATTGAAAAGCCTCTCAGACATTCAATTAGAATTAATCGAATTACAGTGTGATCAATTATTGCATGATAAATATCGAGAGAAGAAAGATAATTTGTGTAATTTTTATGAGAGCAATTGGATAGTAAAATATGTAAATCTAAAAAATCTTACTTAAAAAAATGTTAGTTCAGCTTATATTTGTGAACAGACATTTTCTTTAATGAATCACAATAAAAGTCTACAAAGGTCCGAGATTAAATGATTTACTTTTTTGGAGGCTGTATTAAGATTAGCCACCATAGAAATTGAACCTGACATTAAAAAGATTATAAACGAGGTAAACGACCTCAATATTTCTCATTAATTATTATAATATATATCTGTTATTATTAAAATGTTTATTTTGTATTATTCTGTATAGATATTTGCTGTAAGTTACCTATGATTTATAATTATTCATATTTATATATATATATATACTTCTATGTATTTGTTATATCATTTATAGTCTCATAATAAAAATTTGTTCATTTTTTGTTTAAAATTTTTGTATTTTTATTATAACGTTAATTTTATAATTATTGTGTATTATATAGCCTATAGGTATTTGTTGCACATTATTTATATTTTCATAATAAAATTTTGTTCATTTTTTGTTTAAAATTTTGGTATTTTTTGCGCCTGGCTACTTAAAAATTTTTTTTTTTCAATCGACCCGTGACAAAAAACTGTTGGCCATGCCTGCTCTAGCCTATGCTGCATTTTTCTTCTTCTCAGTTTTAATATTACCATTTAATGTTTGAATCTTTGTAAACTTTGTGTTTTGCTTACAGTTGAATAAAAAATCTTGTGTTGCTCTTTTTACTTCATGTTTTAATAACTTACTTTAGCGTTACTACATAAAGGTTTCAAGTCATTTAAACATGAAATTCAGCAATGCGGACTGACTGCGGACCAATGTAAGATTCTGCGGGACGCGGATCATTGATAGAAATCCATGAATGGAGGCGTGGGACACCATTCAAATCACTTTTCCTCGGTGTAGGCACCCCATATGAGCTTACCGAAAATGAAAATTTCTTTTTCTTACAACATTTGTAAAAAGCTTAACTAATTTGAAGGTACATATAAAAAACCTGCTGAATTTTAAGCAGAAAAACTGAATAAACTATAATGGGTGGACAGATGTGAAATTCAAAGCAGTATTCATGTTGGGTTTTTTTTTTTATAATAAAATCATATTTTAATGAGCACCACCTTAGACAGTGTATCAAGATTTAGTGTAAAATAGTAATTAATTAATTTAAAAAATTGGCATATAGCTCATTAAGCGATTAATTAGCAACCCTAATTTTTATGCATAAGTTTTTATAACCCATTTGAGAGTTTCAATATTTCTTTTGACAAAACCAACTTTGATATGGGAGTGCTTTTTCATGAGATGAATTGTGCTTTTAAACCAAGGTTTCATTGTATAGTTTTTGTTTAGATCATAAATTTTGATTTACATTTTAAATTCTTGGAGCATTTTTGGCTTAGATTCACATTTAAATAATGTATTTTATATGTTTTCTACCGTTCTTTTATGTACGAAATGTTATCAACGTTTACTGATATTGAAGGAGTGGAACCATTGTCTTATATCTGTGAAAATTGTTGTAGTAGTTTTGATTAATTTTCATAATACCCTTCAAATTGATACCTCAGAATCTTAGCTTTATCTATTAATGCAAATAAGCCAGGACGAACTAAAATGTTTTAAATACTGTTAATCTTTTTCTTTTGTTAATTAAAAAACCAATTGATCCTTTCCTTTTTAATCACAATATAATTTTGTTCAAAAGTACCTTTTTTCTAGAAAATACTGTGATTTAAAGGCAAATGTGGAATTAATTAGTTTCAAAAAAAAAAAAACAGAAACGTTTTTTAAAGGCTGATGCTACGTGCACATGAGGTTTGACCTAATTTTAGTTTATAAATAGACGGAACTCTTCTTTGTAAAAGAGGTATCTTTATTGTGTAGCTCTTTTAAACTGAAGATCTAGTAATTAGGAAAACTCTTTTGTTTAGGAGATTTATTGTGCATAGCAGCAAAAATACTTGCTAAAAGCATAGATATATGTCTATATGCTATTAAGTCTCGATAGTAGATGACTTAGATGTACTTGTTAACATCGGAAAAGCTTATTTTCTAGTCCAAGATTACTATGAATCGTTACAATTTATAGTTTATTTATATGAATATTGAAATGGGAAATCAAACAAAAACAGTTGAAAGTTGTGTGTGAAATTTCTTGTCAGTGATCAAGAGTACTCAAGAGTGTGTGCCACTAAGTGGACATGAATAATTACCATTGTCAATGTCTGCGAAAGGGTAGAATGCTGTAATAAACAAAAATTTGTTAATAACGTATTGTAATGAAATGGCTTTTATATGATTAGCATAACAATTTTACTCCTTCTTTTTGGCAGTATCCACAAAATAGTTAAAAAGTTATAATTGAAAAATTCTTCAAAAAATTATACAACTCTCACAAATAAATTTCCCTTCTTCTAATACACACTCTCCTCACTATGGGCTGTACATCAACTACACATTTTATGACTTTTTAAAGCCACCTTGTCATCAATATCAAACTTTCAGTAACATCCCCCTCTCCCTTATTAAATTAAGTCAATCTCTTTAGCCCCAACCCACCCCCCAAAAAAAAGGTATAAGCAAAAATCTTTTGTTGTTATAGAAATAAACCAGTGTAAGAAATAATTGCAAACTATGCCTATGCTATTGATAATCAACAACTTTAATAAGTATAGCTACTTTAGATTAATGTAATCATTTTATTCAATTAAATGCATTAAACTGCACATGATCTCTATACACACAATTTATAAAATTATATTTTTTATTCTGGAAAAATGATACAAATCAAACTTTAATATGTGGAGATTTTTTTTATTTATGATTGATATGTAAATGATAGCAGTAAAAGTAAAATTTTTTATATCATCCAAAGACAATCATAGTTATTACTATATTACATATGAAGAAATTATAAATACACACAAAGTAAAGCTACTAAATATGTAATAGCATACACATACATTTAAATAAGTGTTAAATAAAAGAGATTTTATGCGTATGATTGTATCAAAGAAAAACAGTATAGCTTGTATGGTGGTAGCCTAAATAGATGTCTTTATACAGGGATTTTTTTATTTAATTTTTAGGAGAATGATAAAAACTAAAGAAATAAAGGATTTCCATATAATGTCTAGATATGGATGCTAGTACCTTGGAAATGATATATCATCATAGAATACGTAGACCAAACTGAGCCCTTTCTAGCTCTGGTGTTATGTATAGTTGCATTTTTTGCTCCCAATCTAAGTGCTAAAACATTTAACAACTCCTAGTTGCTACTGTAACAGTCCATGCTACTGGGCCCAAGACCTATATCAATACAATAGTAACAGCTAAAACACTATGTAGAGTTTAACAATACATAATTTAGTTTTGTAAAATATGGATGTATAGTATTTTCAACACATATTCCATAAACCCTTTTAAAGTAGTCCTTAGCAACATAGCAAATTTTGAAAACATTAGTAAATCATATTAAGAAAAATAAAGTGTATGTTAATTCATCACTTGATAAAAAGTTTTGAAGTATTTAATTATTACATTTCAATATAACTTTGCAAAATTAATGAAGCAAACAATCTACCCATTGAAACTCACAGACCATGATTTTAAAATGTAAAAAAAAAAGTAAAGTTCAATAATGAAAAAAAAAACTGCAATTATGTATTCCAACAGTTAACACAAAACCAATTCTTAGCTTTCATTTTAGAATTATAGCACAATGATAATGAAAACTCTCACAACATCCATCACAACTATATTCACCAGAACTTCTACACAACTCTCCTCTACATTCATAACATGCCTACCAGTGGGTCTGTTTTCTCATGCACTCTTCTTTTTAACTCCTGCCATGCATCAATTAGAAAAAAAACTCTCCAGACAACTAAATTCATTATTGAGTAAACACTGCTTATAATTTAATGCTTTTTATATGCTGAACTTCATAAGGGGAGGATCTTTAGCAGAAACAGAGGCAACAAACATTTCTAGTTGTTTTTTAGGACTCCTGAAGTCAAGGTGAGAGGGCATTTAGCTTTTTCTCTTTCCCCCTTACAGTAAAATTTTGTTTATTTTTTGGTCTTCCTTTCACTTTTTACATTTTTTTAAATTTACAGTGTGAAAGGAAAATTCTACAACTTGAAGAAATTGGTGACTCTAGTGGTGCAACATTATTATGTGCTTCATTAGATAAGGAAGAGAAGAAGAAGTTACATTTATCCTCTGACCTAACTAATAAAGGAACTACATGTGTTGATTGCAGTTGAACTGTAGTTTCATTAAAAGTTTTCAGAAGCTACTCGTCTTTCTTCAGATAAAACACATTGATGACTAATAGATGCACCCGCCATTAAGTGTATCTTGATCTGCATCATCACCTCTGCCAAAGATTAAACAGTGTCTCCCAGTTCCTCATATTTCTGCTTAAAATCCTCTGTACCTAGCAGAGATAAATATGAAGAAATTTTCTTAGTCAAAACATTTGCCACCAAATACTTATTTTCTGCTGAGCAAATCTTTCTGTTAGAATTATTATGGTGCTAGTGAGAGCAGGAACTAGAAAGACTCATTATCAACAGATTTTTTGAATCTGTGACTAGGTGCTAATGTTTCATACAGAGATTTGTCATGGCTATTTCTTGGGAAGAAACTTATGCTTGTCTGCATGGTAAGCTAAGTTTCTATAAAATGAACCTCACAGTCATTATAGAATACTTTAAATGCAGAACCCTTTATTGCTCTAAAATAAATGCATTCTCTATACTTGACTGGATGAGTAATCATTTTTCTTACTTGTCAAGTACTGTTCAACAACATGTCGTGCAGCAAAGGGTCCAGATCGCTGTTTTATCAAGTCAATAACAGGATCCACCATATGCACATTATAATGTCTACTGTTTGAATTAATGATGGAAGATAGAGACCCTAGTACTGAATAGCTGGCCATCATATAACAAGACTGATAATAGAATTGTATAATTGGCATTTGATGATGTAGTTGTTTCTTAATTTTTGAATGATATGATTCACAGTGGTTTTGTTGTGGTTATATGTAATTGAAGCATGTCCTGGTGTAAATGGCTAGCCCACAGCTCAGGTTTATTCCACCCGGTTATTTTCAAAGTGAGCAATAACATCTTGAGGGGCTATTGACTTTATTTGATCTTTTAAAGCCTCAAATTTTTTAATGCACTCTGTGTCTTTCATGGTGAAAAATAATTCTGCAATTGTTTCAGCCATCTTGGGCAATAAGATCTTTGAACAAATACAGCTTTCTCAATCGCTGTTTTTACATGAAAGGCACAGAGTAAAACATGAGCATTATCAAAAACAGTATTTAATGAAGCTATTTCCTGAAAAATCTTTATCAACAAAGAAACAAGTAGTTTGTTGTTGGCCCTATCATAAGAATTTTTTTCCAAAAGCTGTGAGCATTTTACATGAGTGTATCCTGGGTTTCACAACTAATGAAAGAATGAAACACAGGATGACAACTTTGCCTTCATTATCTACACACATCACTGTTAATAATGGTAAAAGATATTTGTTTGTCTTGTAAGTAATATCCATGATCAAAACCTCTGGATATTTATTCAATAACCATACTATATTTTTGTTTGGAAACTTAAATAAACAAAATTAATAGCACCATCTTTCCCATAGTCAGCCCTGCCATCATCAGCATTCAGCTGTTTCAAGAAAGCTGTTTATGCATTCCTGGTCTGTTTTTCAAGGGTAGACTTTTTTAAAACTATATTTTAAGTTGTAAATATCCTTAGGCAAAGCTTGTATCCCTTGACTTTCTTTAACAATTTCTCTAAAATCTGTAACCTTTGATAGATGAGCACTTGGCTAAAGTTGCTACCACTTCATTTACTTCAATACGCCTTTTCTCAGGTAGCACTGATACAGCCTAAGATGAAAACATTGAAAATTTAAAACTACAGTTTTTGTTCAAATGTTATTTAACAATAATAGTCGAATTTGGCTCACAAATTATAGGGTCCATTTGACTATTCTTTGTGATTTAATCCTTATATTAGCATAATTTTCTTTCCCTTTTTTTCCTCCATCCTGTTCTGTTGACTTTGGTAAGGCTCATAATACTTGTATTTATGAAAAACCAGAAAAGCATATGATAAAACCATAGTGAAATGAGCCAAATTTATTCTCTGATCAATGAAACTCCCCCTTCGAACTACTTTTAGCTATTACAATTTGACAAGAACTAATTAAATTGTGTGTACATCAGTATGCTTATTCTGTCAGATATTTCCTTCAGCAATCTAAAATTGGTTCATTTAATCTTTAGGCTCTTATTATACAGGTGCCGATGAACTCGTCACTCGTTAAATTTGTTAACCTCGAATATCAAATTTTTAAATTAATTTTATTATTGCTACTTTTTTCTAGCTAATACTACTTTATTCACAAATCCCAACACTAATGTTATTTTATTTATCAAAGGAGACTATGGCTTTCGACTATCCGATCTAAAATGTAGCCATAGTATTTATTTCGATCATTCTGCATAGAAGCCGTAATTTTTCGTAATCGTACATAACAATTAACTTGTCTTTCTGAAATACATCTAAGGTAAAAAGTTATTTTCAGTAAATTCTTTTCAAGTTTTGTGTATATATTTTCATTTTATTGGGGATAAATATTGATTTCTATTCCGGATAGTAAGCAGAGTTGGAAGTAGACTGAATTTTCGTCCGCCGAAAAGTATGCGGGTCGCTGCATTAGCCACCGTATTTTGTCCGCCGTTAGATTAACCGTCGCCTGAAGCTTGACAAAAACTAGTTAGGAGCAATGTTCCCTCTAATGATTTGGGGGTTGTGCGCCAAAAAATTTTGTGAGCCAAAAATTCAATGTTATGTAAAATGTGCGCCAATTGCACGACACGCAATACAAATACAATTACTGTCATTTTAAGAAAATAAATAATATGATAATAGAGTCAACCGCATGGGAAACTTCCATATGTAGGACATTTTTATAAAGCTTTTGTAAATGAATTTTTTATAATTAAAAAAAATATGGTTGCGGTAAATATGGTTAGGTAGAAAAAATACAATTTAAAAATGGTGAAACTGACCAAAATAGGAAATAAACTGATAAGTTTTTAGATATAAAATATATGTGGAAGCTTCCCGTTAGATGGACCAAAAATAAACTAGAATTGTTATAAACAAATTAAAACACAAGAATTGGTAAATTTTATTTTGTAATAATTAACTTTTCCCTTCTTCCTTTTTTTGCCTTCCAAAAGTCATATACTGATCTGTGTTAATAACATCTTTAGCTAATAAATATGACTTAATTCTCATTAAATGTTCCAAATGGTCTACATCAAGCCTATTTAACATTTTTGTTTAATTTCATTCATTAAGTTGAATCCTATCTCACAGTCTGCACTTGAAGCGTGAAAAGTTCCACAAATATGTAGCTTCCTCTGAATATTTCTTCTAACCTCCCAAGCAATGAGGTTTGCTAATCTTCGAAGTTGAACAGTGCCAAAGTCCGTGTCAAGTTTGATGGATTAAAAAAAAAAAAACACCCTTATCAAGCACACACCAGTCTGTAATTCCAGATCTGGAAATGCTGGTCCATGTGGACACATGTCTCTTTTAATAAATTTAAATTATGTCATCTGTGTTGACTGAATGATTATGTGATAGTGATAGATTTTTACTTCTTCCTCAAAATATACTTTCCAAAGATACTGTGTTCTTAATTTTGGCTTTGGCAAACTGAGATGTCTCGACTGTATTAAGGTTGCTCCTCTGGAGTCTTACATAATTCTGCTAACTCAACCAAGAATAATACAAGGATAGTTAATACAACATGAATCTGGTTTGGTTGATTTGTCCAAGATAGTATTTATTCACTGGGTCATTATCTTCACGTATTTATTCTCTACCAATTACTTAACCAAAATATAATTCTTTGTCAAGCATAACGGCAAAATGCCTAAACAGCGTTAATGGCCTGAAAGAAACAATATCACAATCTGCAGCTTCTGCAATTTCTGTAATTTTGCTTTTTTTACACTTGACCACCAACACAGACAATGTATACAGTTCGTATTAAAGTTTCTAGTTGTTTCATTCATTTTTTCCCATGCATCATCTAATCCTAAATCTTCTCTATGCGCGACAAGTTGTTCGACAAGATGAGGAACAGACTTGCGTAATATGACAGCAACACCATTATTATTGCCAAGCATCACAGATACACTATCAGCGTGAACATAATCTTTCGATTTAAGTCAAGATCAGTTTCTTTGTAGATATTCACAATTACAGAAACAGTGAAATGCTGTTAGTTGTTTAATACTAGCAGAAACAGTTTCATAAATCTGTTTGTGAGCTTTTTCTAAATTTATCGAACATTATCCAAGAAATGGAAATTCTGTACTTTCATTCACAATGAGTGTATAAAGAAGAATCTCAATTTCTTCAACTTTAACAACTGTATTTATACTTAAAATAAATTCAAAGGCGTAGTTTTTGCTTCTCCAACTAGTCGGTATTTTCATGTATTTTCCCATATGATTGTGAATTTACCTGAACAGACAGGAAGAATTAATTTTCACTGCAAGTACTACATTGTCAGTTAACATTTGACTTCGTCAGGACAAGATTTATTGCGCTGCTGGTTTTCTATTATTTCTGTTCTAGTCTAGTATCGTGGTTTGTTCACGATATTCGTCTTTCTCTTTTAGAAGCACGTGTTTTGCGGCTAGTGTAGTCAGGCATTATGGTTTCAACGGAAAAATTGTTGTACCATTCTTTCTTGAAATTTATTCGTCATCTCTAGTGTTGTTTTAGTCCCAGGTCATATTTTAGTTTGTTTATATTTCGTTTTTTCTGCTTAATAATTTTATTTTCGTCTAGTTTTAGTCTTGCTGCTAATTTTAGTTTAGTTTTAGTTCTCGTTGACGAAAAGTCAACTTTTCGTTAACGAAGGTTTTGGTTTTCGTGAAAGACGAAAGCAACACTATATTTTAGTTTCAGTTTTATTTCGTTTTTTCTGTAATAATTTCAGTTTTCGTCTAGTTTTAGTCTTGCTGCTAATTTTAGTTTTAGTTCTCGTTGACGAAAAGTCAACATTTTCGTCAACGAAGGTTTTAGTTTTAGTTTTCGTCAACGAAAACAACACTAGTCATCATCACCAAATGACTCGACTCGATCTTCGCCCTTTCGCTTCGACATTTCTTCTCAAACTATATTATATTTAACGAAGTTTTGTTAGTTCGATCACGTCTAGTTCATTGATATAGAATTTATGACAAAACTATAACTTAGTATAAGTAATTTTTTTCTCTCCTCATCTTAGTTTTGTGCGCCAAGCCAAAAAAGTTGTGCATGGTCTGAAAAATCGTGCGCCAGCGCAGGCTGGCGCAGCTTAAAGAGAACAGTGGTTAGGAGTTATCTTCATCCAAACACAATATAATGGCGGCTAAATAAGTCTTATATCTTGTCTTCATCCTTCTTTATCTCTTACAGTCGTAATTTATTAAATACTAATTAAAATACAAATAAATAAAATTAAGTTTTCATTAATCTTAGTCGTAATATACGATTTATAGCTCAATTATGGCTCCAACGATCTTCTAAAAAGGTAAGAGAAGCCTAAAAAAGCTAAATAAATTGTTTCAACTAACACTAAATAGATTCTAGTTTTAGTCAATAACTGTAAATTTTATGTTAAATAACATTTCTAATGTAAAAATTATATTTGATGATTTTAGATGAACTCAAAGGTCAGCAAATGGCATCTAAACCGGAAGAGGCAGTATCTGCAAGTGAAAGCCTAACCGCCTAGCCAACATGGGGCCATCCATAAAAGACGTCCACACAAAGGGGGAGGGGGGTTCAGCAAAAGTGGACATGGGGGAGGTTGGGGACAGAGTGGATGTCCCACAATGTAGTGTTTTTGCATACATTTAACGAAAAAATTCGGTTTAATGACAAAAAGAGTTATAGAAATCGGAAGCCGTTTTATTATTTAAAAGTTGTCAGAAGTATGCCGACAGATACATGTTGTTGAAACGAAACAGACAAAATATGGCGACTAGTGTCGGCACAAAAAGAGGGTTTTTTTCTTATGTAAATATTTTTAATTTCAAAATTTTATTTTCTTTATTGTTCATTTTTATTTCAACTAATTTTATTATCGCTCTTTACAATCAAAAAATATTTGGCAGTATTGATGGGCAGTCAGTGCACATTCTTTCTTAATAAGGACGACAAGGCTAGAGTTCCTTTGGGCCTTCCAGCTGCATCAAAACAGGCACCGCTTCTAATGCATCTGGAATATCGTATCCATTTGACCGCTTGATTGGGTTGTGGCAGATAGGCATAAACCAATACCTTCAGTTTATGCTGCATGTATTTTCAAGGATGGCAGTGTGACCTATTCTGGACCAACATCTATATCAATAAGGAATGGTAAACATGACTCCAGTACTGCACTGCCTCACATGTTGCGAGTTTTGATGTACTTGTCTCTCAGGATATTTTCAGAATGTGGCATGTACAAATGGTGAATTAGTAAAACCTAGTTATTATTACTGTTGGCGGAGGCCCAGACGAGAACCCACGTTATCCAAAAACTTTGGAATGCTGCATATAAATTGTTTACCAAGCACAATCTTGATGCTTTTTATAGCATGTGTACCCCGGGTCACAGTGCCACAAAGGTAGAACGACGAATGGCCCCATTGTCTCATGCCTGTCAGGCCTCATTCTTCCTCGCGGTCATTTGGGTCCCATTTGGATGCAAATGGTAAAACTATAGACCAAAACCTGGAAAAAGCAAACTTTAAAAAGGCTGGATAAATACTCGCTGAAGTTTGGAGTCAGGTGTCATTGATGGCTATGATGTGCATGCACAGTATGTTGAACCAAGCAGCACAAGCACATTTCTTCCTCTGTGAATTGGTGTTGGAATCATGTCCAACAGTCTCAATATTTTCTGCAGATCATCAAATGTAATGATGTAATGTGCTGTGGAGCAAGACGAACCAACTATAATGAACTATTTCCCAAAACGTTTCATTCCAGCTCTTGTACCTTTTTGTTAGTCATGAAGCAGGCGTCATGGCTGCAGCTATCAGGAGTAGTAGTGGTACTTATGGATCACTGTTTCAGAGGCTTGCACTGATTGGTCTGGGCCGATCACAGTTACAGTAGCATGCCTCTTGATCTCTATTGTCCATCAGTGGCTGGAAAAATTCCCAAGCGAATGTGTTTCTGCGGCAAATACTTCCCATCGCCGGTGGAAATGAAATAACATAAGGTCGTCCATTACAATATTCCTGTTTGTGAACATGATGAGGCAGAAGTATCAGACAAGGAGATTGAACCAGAGATTGAAAATTCATAACAGATGTAGTCATCATACGAAATATGTTTGAATATGGCTGCAATCGGAATTTCAATCCCGCTGAATATATGTGGTTTAATTCATTGCATTTTTTAATTATAATTCAATAAAATGTTTTTTTAAACAGTAATTTTTTTCATGTATTTAGAATTATGTTTGTAAATATGTACTCTTTATATTGTTTACATTCTCACAATTTAAAAATTCGAAATATTCATTAATTCATGTTCGGTAAATGTTATGTTTTGGACGTCCACAACTGGGGGAGGAGGTCCAGTCAAAAAAGTGAACCAAATGTGGACAAGGGGGAGGGGGGGGGAGTGAAAATAACCCAAAAATTGGTGGACGTCTTTTATGGATGGCCCCCATGGGAATTCTAAAGTACAATGCTGTGGGATGCTTTGGTGGCCTGTTTTTCTGCTGATGGAAGAAATGTTGATGAAGATCGAGTTTATTGTCAACTGTGTCTCACTGCTCAGCAATCAATGGGTGACTAGTGTCACATTTCAAAAAGTAAAAATTTTGCCACAGTGGAAATTGCAAACTATTTGACGGCGCCTGTTGTTCCGGTTTTCATGATGTCCTCGCTCTGGCGCCCAGCAGTGTTTACCCCTTTATCCTCGTATCCAAAACTTACTCAACTGGCTCGTCTTCACCTATCATCATCAGCGTATCTGTACCAGTGGAGTGCATGTTTTCGGTTACTGGTTTGATAATGAACAGCAAACGATCAAGTCTAACAGCTGATAAACTACATCCCGTTTGTTTTATTCATGACAATTATAAACTGATATTTTAAGTGCTTATCAAGGTATTGAGAGACAGAAACTGAATGAGTGGAATGTATTCATGTAGGCTACTGTATTAGTAGTACAGCATATACAACTGTTTATTTCTATTGTTTTAAATAGCCAAACTTTCTAAGTACAGGCGGCCCTCGACTTTCCTTTACATTCTGCTTTCTCACAATTCGCTATTTCGAACATTTTTTTAAATATATTTTTCAAATGTGTTTAGAATCATCCATAAAAGCGCTAGTGAAGCACTTTCATTAATTTCCGGCTGTTTCCGTATACCCGGTCTGGAATATCCGGTCCTATACCGGTCTTTCTCCGCCCTTGTTGTTCCGTAGCAATCGTTGTAATGTCATGATCGCCATTTTGAAAGTGATTTAGTTCGTTATGTACTGTTTATGTTATTAATATTTTTATTGAATACGTTTTATTTCCCTCTATTTTCGAACATTCAACATTCTTTACTTTCAGAACCAATTATGCGCGAAAGTCGAGGGCCACCTGTATTGTAAAAGTGTTTTTATTGCTGAAGTTTTATCCATTCAATATTGTCTAGGCATGTGTTGTAAATATTTCATAATCTGCCGGAAATCAGCCGCAAATGTCAATTGACTCAATTTAGGTCAAGTGAATCAATCCGTATCAGCAGAAAAAATTATGTCAGCCAGCCGAAATTTAAAAAAATTCGGCTGGCAGGTCTAGTTGGAAGCATAGGGCGCCGAACTAGAAGAGGCACCGCTATACAAGACTTGGGCCCGCGGATCAAGTAGGGCGCTAAGCAGTTTGATCCAACCCACGGCACACTCCCTCAGTTGTTTCTTTTACATCGATAACATTAAAATTTAATTTGTTAGTTCATATAAATTATTATATTATTAATTATTATATTCCATTAATCTGCTCTTGGTCTGGCCTTCAATCAAATTTAAAAACATCATTTGTGGTCAACTATTGGCTATAAATATACATCTATGATCTTTCATCATATTTCATATTGCTCTACAATTTTTTTAAAAAAGACACTTTGCGTTAATTTCATTTGGTCATGTTGTTGAAAGAAAAATAAACATTAGTGTCATAACTCTGTTATATTTACTGTAATTCAATGCATTTTGTGAGTTTTTAGTCAACATGAAAAGTGTGCTAGTGGTGAAAATGAGGGTAAGTGAAAGAAATGTTGACCAGTGGGTAGAAGTAGTTAGAGAAATAAGTCGTTGAGTGGGACAGCTAAGAGAAAAAGTGTGTTGTACAAGTTGGATGGTTTTCTGAAACAGTTATTAGTGAAGTAGAGTGGAAGTGTTAATATGGACTTATGTTTTCTTACATGGATCTATTTCAATAATTTTGCTGATGTTGTGTAAATAAATGTTAACTTGTTAAATGGTGCCTTTGATTGTCTTCATTAATGGACACATGTGTCCCAGTATGAGAATAATAGTTGAAGAGTACTTAAGATACTAAGCTCACAATACTTAAAGAGTAGTTAGCCTTTCGAAGAGATACGACTATTGGTATATGATGATCTGTTGGTGTGAAACTGTAGAGGAGAAGGTGGGGGGACAATGACAATGACACATATGAGCTGCAATCGTAGTGCTAGAAATGAACACACTGAGCCTTAATTTTATTTTAAGTATATTTATAAAAGAAATAGAATTTGACTGTTCCATCGATTTTATTATTTTTGTAGCAATACCATTTCAATGGGAAAAAAGTATTATCAGTTGCATTTGTAACATTGAAGGTCACACAAACACTAGAGATGGACGTCAAATTGTGGCTCACTGGCGGTAATTGCAGTGTGAATTGAAGTAACGGAATTGTATGAATAGTAGCTCACTAGTTACAATGATTGCACTGTGAATTGAAATTAACAAGTGTATGGTCTACTTCAAGATATGTCATAACACTATGTAACACAATTTTTGTTCCTGGCTTCTGTTATATTTCAGCACAAACTTTGTTTTTATGACCACAGCCCTGAAAAATGTTGTATTTATTGTGACAAGACAAGGAAATATATTTTTTTCGTTAATGGAATTCTAAAAAAAAAACACTAGCATGATAAATAGACAGATAGTCGAAGAAAATCTAAAAGGGTTCAGAAATTATAAGGTTTTCTAGATTTGCAGGTGTAGCCTACTTCCAATCGCTTTCTCGAAGAAACACCCAAATGTAGTCCTCATCGTGTTTTCGTTATAATGTCATGAAACGACATTCAAAGTCCAATATATCTAGACATTTCGTGAAACCCTGTCGAAGGCCCATCAGGAATGACACCATTTAATGTCTCAGATGACCTCCCATCCATAGTCGTCATACTACAAGGTACTCAGCATCATCTTTACACTGGTGTAGTCCTCTTTGAGATCTTTTTGTTCAGGCCTTATGGAGAAGAAGGGTAATTTAATTTTCCGTTGTGAAGTAGCACAGCTTTGAGGTTCGGGATGTGCTGTCTTGAATATGGGCCATTCACTGGGTTACTTGTGATACATATAAGCCTCGAATAGACCTGTCATTTTCTTGCACAAGCACAGCCCATCTTTGCTTATTGAAAAAGTTGGAAAATGTTTGGTGACGTTTTCTCTGTTCAGTAACTCGCACACATTCATCCAACAAATTCCACTGCTTGAGACCAAGGTCTCTGATCAGGTCGTTGACGTCTTTCAGGTTAGGGGGAGTGTGGCCTTCTCTCCTCAATCAAGACCTGTGAAATTGTAATCTGTATTCCCACACTCGCTGTCTGACCCGCTGTTGTCTCCTAAAGATGGCTGAACCTCTTCTGCGGTGGAAACAGGTAGCTCGGCAGTGTGGAAACTGGTGCAATGAAAGAAGCGAATGTATGGATAATGATATGAAGTGCATTCTCGGCATATGACGTTTTGGTAGATCCACCATGCAGAAGTAGCAGTTGCTTGATGGCGGTTGTAAAACTTCATGTAGCTCTTTTTTCACCTGAAACATATCATATAAAATAAATTATTTTAATTATATAAACTTTAAAGCAGGAAATCTTACACATTATGTAATACAGTATATGATATTAGAATATAACATAAATTAATATAATACATTAATATATGTGAATATTTTGTACTCCTTAAACTAAGTTAAACTGTACAAGATCTAAATCATTGAAATTCTGCAATATAAAGCACTGTCTTATTAGCGAGCAGCAAAAGTTTACCTTATCTAAAGAGTTTTCTTGCAATATACGCATGTGAAATGAGGTGCCTATGACTTGTCATGATCCCCGACAGGCATGCTGAAGTATGCCTTGTACGCAGGCCCGCCGACAGAAATTTCGGGCCCCTAGGCAGGGCTGACACGCCCCCCCCCTCGGGGCAAAAACCTCTAAAGTATGTTTAGGTTATTAGAATAAAAAAAAAATCATAGATCATATACTTTATACATATACTTTAGATAAGCTCTACATCATACAAGGTAGGGTTTTTATTCAGTTGTTATTTGAAAAAAAATGAATTTTTTTTAAGTTTATTGTTTAAAAATTAAACTATACAACAGTTTTAAATTGTATAAATTGGGTGTATTTTTTTTTTTTAAAAACAAACTCTCCTTGATTTGGCTAAAGCAAAATTGTAAATAACATCATCAAACTTTTATAACTTCGCCAATCTTGATTCATGGTTAAACGCTGCAACACTCTTTATTTGCTTTTGCTATTTAAAGTTCGTTTCACTTCTGTAACTGTTAGCAGGAATTGCAACATATGATCAGTAATGCAATAGCAATATTTGGAAATATAGATTACAACTTCCAACTATGAATCTCCTTATTCAAAGCAGCTTTATGGGATGAAGGCTTTCAACTTTGTAGACGATCTGAATAAACTGACTTTCTGAGATATTGTTATTTCTTCGATTGTTGATGTCAGAAACGAGTTCTCCAGTAACGTGTTTGTGCCAAAGAGAAATGAACTCGTTTTGTGTTCTCTGGAACCACATACTACCCGGATCCAGTTTGTTCTTTGTTGGAGTCTGCACGCATGTCATGCCCTTGATATTAGTGCTGTCGTCGACGGTCTTTTCCAGATAATTTGATAAAGTTATGGTCTTGGTTTATTTGGAAAATAGTTCGAGGTAAATAATGAGAAAAATATATGAAAAATTACCTTCGATCAAAGAGCTGGATTTCGCCCATACAATATTTTTTGACCGACTTGAAATGATGTAAAGTAATAACGGTCAAATTACCTGAATAGGTTGGGTTTTTATCCAATCTCTTTTTTGACCATTTTCGCACCTTAGCCAAGCTGAATAAAATTGTTGAGGTGACATTGTTTCATTACCCATATGGCTGTCACCTTGGGGTGTCCGTCGGCCTCCCCTTTAGCTTGTACGTCACTGAACCCTAAGGCAAATCAACTTTAGATTTTTCCTGTTCATTTGTCTTCCAGCTTGGAGTGGAGGTTGAACGTTGACACCAATGCCACCTGGCAAACCTTTTGTAACTCTAAAATTTCCTGATATGAGTCATCACGATTCTGTCGATCAACAATAGCGCAATGTGAGTCTTAAATGCACTGATTGCAATTTTATGGGTCACAGCTTCTATCTTGGATGAGTTTTTTTGATAGTAACTAAACAAACAACAAATAAAATACAGTGATTTGTAGCCAGTTTGAACGATTTGGTGGATTTTTCTATTTTTATAAAAAAAATTTGAAATAATGTGGATACAAAAACAAAATAGTCTTCCCAATATCTCTTAATTAGATAATTACGAGTAGATAACAATGATGGCCTTTTTTTTTGAACAGCGGTAGGCTCGTCCATATTTTCAATACAACTAAACTCAGCTAGTTAACAACCAATTTGAATCAAATAACCAAAACTAAAAAACGAATTGTGAGCGAGTGAGACAACGGCAACTTAAACTATAAACGACCGGCTTACTGATAGAATCACTAATGTTTATATCTAAGTTTTTTTGTTCCCTCATTTTATTAAATATTTCCTGTAAAATACCAATTTACTTTGAAGATTAGCCTAAACATACCATCTTTATAAAAATATTTCTTTAAAATACCTCTATTATTGGAATAGGTGTTTCAAGCTCATCGAACGACGGGCAAGGAATTTTATGGATTTTATTTGCGACTTATATTTCGAGGTGTTTAAAAACTCACTCAGTGGCTGACGATATAACCAACAAGAATTCCCAGATTTAAAAAAAAAACCTGACGCCAAAAACATTTTCTGAAGGTCAAACCAAGCTGCAGAATTTAAACAAATTAAACAAACATTAGTTCAATTTAAACCTGTACAGTCTCGGACAAAGAATCGTTTTAGGGCATTTTCATGTGGTATGGGCATTTTCTGATAAACAGAGAGGGGAAGTAAGTCATGTAATTAATAACTGTTACGAAAATAAACAGTGAGCTTACGCTTCCCTTTGGTAAATATAGTCTTGATATAGAAAAAACGGTACCCTACGGAAGCCCCAGTATTTGCCCCTCAGAGGGTCAGATCGCGAAATAGACTTTTGATGTACACATGGCAAGCCAAGACCCCCAAAATGTGGTATACATAATGTTGGTTTAGGACTTGTACATAGTATCCAGTAGATCTTTTGGCGTCCATGTGGATATAGCTTATATAGTAAAAAACGGTATTTGACAGAGCCCCTTTCGGCTCCTCAGCGGTAACAGATCACGAAATGGGACTCTTGATGAACATCAACGGCAGGGCCAAGACCTGCGAAATGATATATACATCATGGGATTAGAGACTTATGGTTGTTGAGATCTAGGGTGATGACGGACAGATCGATATGACTGACAGACAAATTGAGGATACTAGAAGGTTTTTTTCTCGAAAGCCCGTGAACTTGGACCAGGTGGAAGTTTGTAAATAAAATCTGACCATTTTCAGGCTTTAGTTGTCAATGTAAATGTTTGAATAGCTACTATTGAACTTGATTTAATTGATATTGAAATAAACCTCAGAAAATAAGAAAAGTATTTATTTTGTCTCTCCTGGAAATTCCTGGTGACGCCATAGACCTCCACCACTGATAATATCAGTAGGGTTTTTTTATGGATAAGCAAGGGTATCATGACTATTCACTGTGGCTTGTAGTGGCAAAGGTGCCTTTTGCAAATATTGTGTGTGTGTTCCCGCAAAAAAAGTAATTCGAGCAAATCAGGGGCATTTGTCATGCAAACCATCCACAAAGACTCATTTGTTGAAAGATTGGAAACCAAGCAGTTTCTATAGATGAAAGAAGTTGAACCCATTAGAAATCAATCTCAAGAAAATCAAGTAACCAACGGGTCCCGCATCATTTCTACAGACCCGACTTTGGTGTATGCATGATCGAGCATTTTGTGGTAAAGAATCAAATTCTGGTGAATTTTTTGACCTGTAGGCCTCTCTTTCCTTGAGCGAAGCATTATTCGGGGAAGCAAATGAATTCAGTTTGTTTTTGTTGACACAATGTACGAGATTGGAACCGGACATTTAAGGCGTTTTAGAGCAGATATCACTTAAAGTTAGATTGTTAAAAAACACAATGCGGGTATGGTGGTTTATAGAAGAATTCCTCGGCTATCATCCCTATATAGTACAGGGCAGCAAGTGTCTCTGTTCCGTCAATAGTATTTGATAAAGTAATCACGTGACCAGTAAAACAAAAATTTTGAATGAAGTCTTGCTCAAATACTGATTCGATATTTCTTTTGAAAATCACAGTTTTAAATAGTTTTGTTGTTTTTTAGCGATGAAATATCAAAGTCCCTGAAAATAGTTTTATAGCTACAAGAACATATAATATCATTCAAACTATTTTAGCTTGGATTATGACAGAGAGCATTTTGAACATCGCTCAAGTTCTGTAAATAGTATGTATCCTCTTACGCTGCTTTAGTGAATGGTAGTCAGCAGTTTCCCCTATAGATGAGCAGTTGAACTCCATCATTTAGAAGATAATTTCAAGAAAAATTGCACAACCTGGGTCCCTTCCATTTTTCGCCAACTTTTTTTTTTTTTTTTGTGGCATGCACTGATTCGGCACTTCGTGGAAAAGCAATCAAGCCTGGTACTTTACGACCTCCTTGGTAGTCTTCCATGTTGAATCCTGAGTAGATGAAGTTCTAGATAATCATTTGGCGTCAATTGGTTCTTAGTAGTGCTAGGACATTGCGGGCAACCAATGCCGCCGAGAGGTGTAGGTAGGGGGGCTAATGCTCAGGGGTCCTGCGAGCTGTTATGGACTGAGCGAGCTGGCCAATCAACTTTTGGAAAGATCATTATCGAGCACCAGAAGCTGCAGTGATAAACCCCCGTCCCAGAGGCCCCTCCCGAAATTTCTGTCTGTTGGCCTGTCGGAAACTCTACAAAACACTATGACCGTAAATGTATCGGGTCCCTGCGTGAAGACATTGTTCGTGAAGCAAATAATGCAGTTCCAATTTCTGTACGTGCCGACGAGACAATATACTCAGGCAATTGAGCAGATGTCACTCAGTGTTAGATTTTTCAAAGAAATTCATAATTACAAATTCATTAGAATTTGGATTAGATGTTAGCTCAGTATGCGCAAAATTCTACAGCAGGGGTACAGTCATTCTAAAGCAGGGCCAGCCAAGATGGGGGGGCAAGATACAATTTTACTAGGTAGAGCAAACAAGCAGAGGGATCAGACAAAACGCAGGGAGGCCCTCTTGATGATGCCTTCATGATTAACAATATGTAATCGCTGTACTAGTGTAATTTTGCAATGGTATACTACATATGTTTTAGTATAGTAGCCAGTCTCGACAACTGAAACCAGTTGACTAAAAAATTACAATAATGTCAAATCAATTATACTTGCAGATATGGCCTTGGACAGATATAATTGTACACACTGTCAATGTAAAAACAATCAGGAAATTAAGTTTTACTGTAACAACCTTATGACTTTTTTCCAAACCGCGTAGTGGGGGCAAATGAACGCCCCCCTGCGCCTTGTTTACAGCCTATTGCCAATCTGACACAGAAAATTTGATTATTTCATTCTCTTCTTCTCGACTTCCTCTTCTCTGATCTCCTGTCTCTTTCAAGCCAAAGTCCTCCCCAAACATCCTTAATTTTTTCCAAATCCAATGATTTTTTGGATCTGGGTAGAGAGGGTAGTGTTTCACTAATAGTCATAACTGCACAACCACTTTCTTTGTAATTAGTATCATCATACATAACGAAAGTTACACAAAAAGACCTGTCAAACCCGATAATATTGAAATAATCTGTTCAATCCTTATTTCTTGGATTACTCTAGATCTTTAGTTTTTGATTCGATGAGTTTGCAAAAAATTTTCGACTGCGTGCGGGTTTTTGTCTTCTTTTTTCAAAATGGTGAGCCTTCCCCTGCTCCCCCCCCAGCATTTTTTTTGATGGCTGTTATGTCAGTGAACACCATTTTTTCTATCAGTACTGACTGCTGTTGTGTCAGAGATGATCATTCATCAATACTGATCCATGTGCTGTACTCATCAAGCAATTCCTGTAGAGGTTTATGGATGTCTGCAGAGGTTCCACTGTCACAAATTAAAATGCCAAGTTGCAATGTTCTTTTGTCATTTTTCAAGCAAACAACTTGGTACTCCTTATTGACAATTTTTACCATCAAAATGCAAACAAAATTTCTTTTCAGAGATCAGTTCCATCATGCGATTTTTAACTAATTCTGCATCTTTAATTGTTCGTCGCCAAACTCCAGACTGTGATGGTGTTGAAACACTAACCCCATCTTCAGCCAGACTTTGAAGCACCCGTGACGCTTTTCTTGTGGACAAAAAGTGTTTAGACACCAGTTTGGCAGCAGACGTAGCTGAGTAGCGTGTTACACTTTTTACAGAGACATCTTCAGGAACTTCTTCAGGGTCACACTCACCACTGTTGTTCCCTTCCTCACTGTGAGGAGTTGCTTCTTTTTTGTTGGTTCCCAATAAAGTGATGATAATTTCTGGAGTCACTTGACAAACTTGGAGGCGTGCATGTGATAGCCGTGGCCCTCCGTTCCTTTCACTCATAAATAACGGAATAAGTCAAATCTTTGCTGACTTACAGTTTATTATACATAAACAATAAAATTGTATAAAAAGAACAAATACTAACAGTACATCATATGCTGGATAATCTTGTGTCATGAATCTCCACAACAAAATAGTTAATAGTTTTCGACTTCCCTTATTATAAATTTAGTAAACAATTTGGGATCACACAAGAGAATGTCCAAACTTCACAAACGAAGATATTAATTTCTTATGACCATATGTCCTATGTCTTCCGCGAGAGCTCATAATAGAAAGTTACTACTAGTCACTGCTAGCATAAAGCATGGCTGTGTAGTTTGCGGGTAAATCTCATTATCTGATATTACTTCTAATCAAGTCTTCCGATCACAAAAGAAAATAGATATTATAAATTCCATTAGGATCCTATACAAAAATATGTCTACCATCAAGGTGAACTCTCACTCTCTATAATAATAATAACCTACGATACAGAAGACGTCCGTCCAGCTTACGAGAGTGTTTTCTTAACTATTTCCTTTCCGGAAATATAAAAAACACGGATCTCCAGTTGATTAAAAACTGTGATCCTAATATTTATAAAACAAACCCATTAATAATACCTTTACACTCACTATCACTGTATTCGGAGATTAACATCTGGCTTGTCAAAGGTGTGTTTGTTCCTTTTTGATGGATGGATTGTTGATAAAGGAGCCACTTTCACAGTTGTATATCCAACTCTGCCTCCTGATTCAATTTGTCTTTTATACAGTTCTTTCCTTTTGTTTTTATTATATCAAAACAAATTAACAAGATTTCCTATAAACTCTGCGTTTGGTCGCGCTTTCGTGTTTTTCAAAAGAGGTGATAAGTTTTTCAACCTTGCCGACACTTGCTAGTTTGGAAAGAACAGGAAAATTCAGTTTATCTCAAAGCTTCAATAATTCCTCAGTTTTTTTTCTGAGTCGGTTTCCGTCTTCCTTTCAATTCATCAAAAGTTCAGAAAATCTTCCGACAATATTTTTGTTGGAAGGGATTTTATGGTAGCATTTCGTCTTATATCCTGTTTAAGTTCGGGTATACTAAGACGGCGGTTAGTGCTTGATTTCAAGTTTTGTGCCCCAATTTCCAGCCGCTTCCATTGATGATTTTGACATTTTACTTTGTTAAGAAATATTTCCAAGAAGAAGTTCTCAACAGCAAATCTCCAAAAACAATACTGCGAAGAAAAATTAGTTTAAATGATACGATATAGTATAAATTTACAGTTTAAAACCTCACATCTGTTTGGTCAAGGTTTTGCTTAGGTCTAAAACAAGATGACTGTAATGGACAGCACAATCCACAAAATGTTTAAAATATAAATAGCTTCGTTTCAATCAGATTGTTCAACAGAAAAAGCAATATATGCGTAAACAATTTTGTACTCTAAAAAATGTCACATTCTCCTTAAACTGTTAGTTTACTTGACAAACCCATCCACTCATGATTATGAAATTCGAGATGAGGCTAGGCGCGGGATGTTTTTTCATGAACCAATAAAATTAACATTAAAAATGTCATCTATGGGTAAAAGTTCATCTAATGCACCACCAGGAAAATCAAAGTTTTTGAAAAAAATTCTCTAGTCATAACCAGTGCTCGATTTAACTAAGAAAAAACCAGTGCCGGGGGGTGAAAAAAATTTTCTGCAGAGCCGGGGATAAATGTCATCCCCAGCGGGGATGAAAAAGCTAAACCAGAGCCGAGGATGTCAATTCTCAGTGCGGGATATAGACCCGTAGCCAGAAGGGGGCTAGGGGCTGAGCCCCCGTGCATGACCTGAGCCCCCCCGTGCATGATTTGAGTTTTTTGACAAAATTTTAATAATAACGGCTAGTAAAATCAATCATTTTGTTTAATAAATCAATAATAATAAAAACTTAAAAAGTTTATATTTTGGCAATCATTCAGGCCATTTATATACCCTACATACATATATATATAGACTTAGATCGCTTATGCTTATTTTAACAGAGACCGAAAGTGTTTTACGTGCGGACCTCTAACTTCAAAAAGAGAAGAGTAAATTTCTATATTTTTTTTGTTATTTGTTTATGCAATCTATGCGTACTTCCGTACTTACGTCATCATAAAGTTGCAAAGAATTTGTAAAAATAAATAGGTTATACTCATTGTATTCGGGGACCGACCATATAACATGTTTACATAGCCCTGGAAGCGATCTAGTCTTATATATCTGCTGCTTACATATGTAGCTTATTCAATTTTTTGGGCATAAAGATTGAATCTTATTGAAGTTCACTTCTGGGTACTTTTGGGCAGCATTGGCATTTGGTGCTTCAACAGCCGTGTGAGAGCAGTTTCTCAACCCTCACACGAATGCTCACCCCATATCGCAGATCAATGTTACAAAGCGTTTAAGCAATCTTTTCCTGCTTGCATTTGAAAAGATTTAACAGATAATCTGAATGCTGAAGCCTTTTTATGTAAATTCAGTGCTAAACCCAGGCCCGTAGCCAGGTCAAAGTAAGCAGGAGGCACCAATACCCAGCAGGGGGCAAGTATCTACTTTTTCTTTATTTTTTCCTCTTTTTCTTCTTCTTTAAGTGCGGGGGAAAATTCCACACCTAGCAGGGGGTAAATGCCTCTCAGTGCCCCCCTTGGCTACGGGTTGGCTAAACCACGAAGTTTGGTAAATTTGAAACGTATAAAAATATAAGTTCGCAACAAGTGCCGACGAGTGGGGGTAGGGGGCCAGTACGCCCAGGGCAGCCCAGGGAGTTTTAGGGACCCGGACCGAGCTGGCCAATCAACTTTTTAAAATATTAATATCAGCTCAGGGGGCCCGAAATTTCAATGTCGATGGGCCTGTTCGCAACCTTGTAATAGCTTTATATATTGATATCTTCTCTGAGGACAACTAGCAATTTAAATAAGTTAATAAAATAACATTGGCTTCTGACTTCATTTTTATACATATGCATAATAAAAATAATAAAGTAGGCCTACAAACTCCGTGATTTCTGAGTGATGTTATTTAATTTGCAAATTTACTTTTAGCAGAATTAATTTTGATTTTAAATTGAATAATTGCGGATCTGTTTTTGTATGATAGATCTGTTCTCTAGCTTCTCAATAGCTTTATAGAGAAATATCACACAAATAGCTTTATTCGTGCATCTTTGTCGTTCTTCCGCGTTGCGCCGTTAAACTAACAGTTTATAATATAAATCAGGTATCTATTATGTAACAATTGTGTAGCAGAACTATTGGTAACAATATATTTATAACAGGAATCAGAGAATTGCTCAGTGTTTCAATAAATTTTTATCATTAAAACTCTTACTATTTAAAATATTTTTAACAAAACGTGCAACATGCCTTGCATTATTTAAACGTAGTTAAAATTATATATTTCTACTCAATAGCTAAACAATTGGTACTAAAATGCACCATTCCAGAACTGGAACTGCCCCCCCCGCCGTTATCGCAAGTTTAGGTAATACATCATTAAATTATCGAAATATTTTTTGTCCTAAGTCTAATCTTCAACAATGAAAACATTTTGCCCCCCCCCGAGGTCAATGTTTTGCCTCCCAACCCCGTCAAAGTTGTATAGATCCGCCTCTGATCATTTTTCGGCACCCTCCTCCGAAAAAAAAATTCCTTCGCCCCCCCCGAAAATGTCTTCGGCCCCCCCCCCAATCCAATATTCCTGGCTACGGCCTAGCAGTGGGGATATCCTCTGCATCCCCAGCGGCGGTGAGATGCCAACAATTTTTTTGAGATCTTCAACTTACATTCCCTGGGCCAACAAGGTAACTAATTTATTTTCATAGACAAAACCAATAAAAATATTTTAAAAATTGGGGGAAAACATATGTCTTAATTAACATAGTTCACGTTGGTTCAAACAAATTTGATGCTGCGCATTAATAGGACAAGCAATGAATTTATTTTTTAATAAAAAATGCAAATTTTCAGTTTATTCTCTGTTTTCTTTTAATCAAATATTCCAGCTACTCATAATCATTTCCAATTTTTGTATACAAATTATGACGTTGTTCCAGTAATCCAATTTCTTCTTAGTTTTAATCTACATTGTGCATCAACATATTGGAAGTGGTGGATCATTAATTTTAATAAACAGCAAGTACTTGATGTTTCGACACATCTAATGAATTATGACGTAAACAAGCAGTTTTCTACCAATCAATTGTAGTAATAATCGATCGTATAATGCGGACTCGCTCTTCAACCGATGAGTATGAATTGTGTAATGAATGACTGTCCGAGCAGGCGCTGTTCTAGGGTTATGACCAGTTTCACTTACCGCCGGAGATTCCCCGGCACTGAGGATGCCGGAGATTCCCCGGCACTGAGGACTTTAGCTAATGTCATCCCTGCCTATATCCGTAGCAATAATTTGTTATTACAAGTTAAGATTATCCGACTTGAATAAGTTTAATTTGAAGTTGAAATCAAAATACCTAAGAAGTTGGATGTATTGATAAAATAATTTTTATTCTGCACGCACCAGATTTATGTTTACACTGGAGTAAAACCATTTGCTGGTAAACAGTGTAATAAAAGTTTTCAAGACTGATTCACAGCTATAAGATACTTCAGATGTTATAAAATTAAACCAGACAGTGTGATTTTTCTCTTGATGATGCTGATATTAATACGCTGACACAAGGCGAATCTAGGAATTGGTCCTCAGGAAGGCCAATATATAGGCCAGGGAATGGTAACTGTGGGAGGCGATTATCGCCTAACCCTAGAACAGCGCCTGCTCGGACAGTCATTCATTGCAATTCATACTGCATCGGTTGAAGAGCGAGGCCGCATTATAGTCGATGTACTAAGTGATGGTAACTGCTTGTTTACGTCATAATTCATTAGATGTCGAAACATCAAACACTTGCTGTTTATTAAAATTAATGGTCCACCACTTCAATATGTTGATGCAAATGTGGTTAAAACTAAGAAGAAATTAGTTATGGAACAACGTCATAATTTGTTTAAAAAATTGAAATAATTATGAGTAATGGAATATTTGATTAAAAAAAACAGAGAATAAATGAAAAATTTGCATTTTTTGTTAAAAAATAAATTCATTGCTTGTCCTATTAATGTGCAGCATCAAATTTGTTTGAACCAACGTGAACTATGTTAATTAAGACATATGTTTTCCCCAATTTTTAAAATATTTTTATTGGTTTTGTCTATGAAAATAAATTAGTTACTTGTTGGCCCAGGGAATGTAAATTGAAGATCCTCAAAAAAATTGTTGGCATCTCGCCGCCGCTGGGGATGCCGGGGATATCCCCGCAGGCCCGTAGCCAGGAATATTGGATTGGGGGGGGGGCCGAAGACATTTTCGGGGGGGGGGGGCGAAGAAATTTTTTTCGGAGGGGGGGGGGTGCCGAAGAAATGATCAGGGCGGATCTATACAACTTTGACGGGGTGGGAGGCAAAACATTGACCCCGGGGGGGGGGGGCAAAAATGTTTTCATTGTTGAAAATTAGACTTAGAACAAAAAATATTTCGATAATTTAATGATGTATTACCTAAACTTGCGATAACGGCGGGGGGGGGGGGGCAGTTCCAGTTCTGGAATGGTGCATTTTAGTACCGATTGTTTAGCTATTAATTAGAAATATATAATTTTAACTACGTTTAAATAATGCAAGGCATGTTGCAGTTTTGTTAAAAATATTTTAAATAGTAAAGAGTTTTAATGATAAAAATTTATTGAAACTGAGCAATTTCTGATTCCTGTTATAAATATATTGACCAATAGTTCTGCTACACAATTGTTACATAATAGATACCTGATTTATATTATTATACTGTTAGTTTAACGTACAACCCGGGAAGAACGACAAAGATGCATGAATAAAGCTATTTGTGTGATATTTCTTATAAAATATTGAAAGCAGAGAACAGATCTATCATCAAAAACAGTCGCAATTATTCAATTTAAAATAAAATTAATTCTGCTAAAAAGTAAATTTGCAAATTAAATAACATCACTCAGAAATCACGGAGTTTGTAGGCCTACTTTATTATTTTATTATGCATATGTATAAAAATGAAGTCAGAAGCCAATGTTATTTTATTAGCTTATTTAAATTGCTAGTTGTCCTCAGAAGACATCAATATATAAAGCTATTACAAGGTTGCGAACAGGCCCATCGACAGAAATTTCGGGCCCCCTGGGCTGATATTAATATTTTAAAAATTTGATTGGCCAGCTCAGTCCGGGTCCCTAAAACTCGCCGGGCCCCTGGGCATTGGCCCCCCTGCCCCCCCCCCACTCGTCGGCACTTGTTGCGAACTTATATTTTTATACGTTTCAAATTTGCAAACTTCGTGGTTTAGCCAACCCCGTAGCCAAGGGGGGCACTGGGGGGGCCGTGCCCCCCCCTGCTAGGTGTGGAGTGCCCCCCCCCCCCACTTAAAAAAGAAGAAAAAGAGGAAAAAATAAAGAAAAAGTAAAGATGCCCCCTTGCTGGGTATTGGTGCCTCCCTGCTTATTTTGACCTGGCTACGGGCCTGGGTTTAGCACTGAATTTACTTAAAAATGCTTCAGCATTCAGATTGTCTGTTAAATCTTTTTCAAATGCAAGCAGGAAAAGATTGCTTAAACGCTTTTGTAACATTGATCTGCGATATGGGGTGAGCATTCGTGTGAGGGTTGAGAAACTGCTCTCACACACGGCTGTTGAAGCACCAAATGCCAATGCTGCCCAAAGTACCCAGAAGTGAACTTCAATAAGATTCAATCTTTTATGCCCAAAAATTAGATAAGCTACATATGTAAGCATAGATATATAAGACTAGATCGCTTAAGGGCTATGTAAACGTGTTATATGGTCGGTCCCCGAATACAATGAGTATAACCTATTTATTTTTACAAATTCTTTGCAACTATGATGACGTAGTACGGAAGTACGCATAGATTGCATAAACAAATAGCAAAAAAAAAATAAAGAAATTTACTCTTCTCTTTTTGAAGTTAGGGTCCGCACGTAAAACACTTTTTCGGTCTCTGTTAAATAAGCATAAGCGATCTAGTCTATATATATATGTATGTAAGTACATATAAATAGCCTGAATGATTGCCAAAATATAAACTTTTAAGTTTTTATTATTATTGATTTATTAAACAAAATGATTGTTTTATAGCCGTTATTATTAAAATTTTGTCAAAAAACTCAAATCATGCACGGGGGGGGGGCTCAGGTCATGCACGGGGGGGCTCAGCCCCCCTAGCCCCCTTCTGGCTACGGGTCTGTATCCCCGCACTGAGAATTGACATCCTCGGCTCTGGTTTAGCTTTTTTCATCCCCGCTGGGGATGACATTTATCCCCGGCTCTGCAGAAAATTTTTTTCACCCCCCGGCACTGGTTTTTTCTTAAATCGAGCACTGGTTATGACTAGAGAATTTTTTTCAAAACTTTGATTTTCCTGGTGGTGCATTAGATGAACTTTTACCCATAGATGACATTTTTAATGTTAATTTTATTGGTTCATGAAAAAACATCCCGCGCCTAGCCTCATCTCGAATTTCATAATCATGAGTGGATGGGTTGTCAAGTAAACTAACAGTTTAAGGAGAATGTGACATTTTTTAGAGTACAAAATTGTTTACATATATTGCTTTTCTGTTGAACAATCTGATTGAAACGAAGCTATTTATATTTTAAACATTTTGTGGATTGTGCTGTCCATTACAGTCATCTTGTTTTAGACCTAAGCAAAACCTTGACCAAACAGATGTGAGGTTTTAAACTGTAAATTTATACTATATCGTATCATTTAAACTAATTTTTTTCTTCGCAGTATTGTTTTTGGAGATTTGCTGTTGAGAACTTCTTCTTGGAAATATTTCTTAACAAAGTAAAATGTCAAAATCATCAATGGAAGCGGCTGGGGGAATTTGGGCACAAAACTTGAAATCAAGCACTAACCGCCGTCTTAGTATACCCGAACTTAAACAGGATATGAGCGAAATGCTATATAAAATCCCTTCCAACAAAAATATTGTCGGAAGATTTTCTGAACTTTTTGATGAATTGAAAGGAAGACGAAACCGACTCAGAAAAAAAAACTGAGGAATTATTGAAGCTTTGAGATAAACTGAATTTTCCTGTTCTTTCCAAACAGCAAGTGTCGGCAAAGGTTGAAAAACTTATCACCTCTTTTGAAAAACACAGAAAGCGACCAAACGCAGAGTTTATAGGAAATCTTGTTAATTTGTTTGATATAATAAAAACAAAAGGAAAGAACTGTATAAAAGACAAATTGAATCAGGAGGCAGAGTTGGATATACAACTGTGAAAGTGGCTCCTTTATCAACAATCCATCCATCAAAAAGGAACAAACACACCTTTGACAAGCCAGATGTTAATCTCCGAATACAGTGATAGTGAGTGTAAAGGTATTATTAATGGGTTTGTTTTATAAATATTAGGATCACAGTTTTTAATCAACTGGAGATCCGTGTTTTTTATATTTCCGGAAAGGAAATAGTTAAGAAAACACTCTCGTAAAGGACAGACGTCTTCTGTATCGTAGGTTATTATTATTATAGAGAGTGAGAGTTCACCTTGATGGTAGACATATTTTTGTATAGGATCCTAATGGAATTTATAATATCTATTTTCTTTTGTGATCGGAAGACTTGATTAGAAGTAATATCAGATAATGAGATTTACCCGCAAACTACACAGCCATGCTTTATGCTAGCAGTGACTAGTAGTAACTTTCTATTATGAGCTCTCGCGGAAGACATAGGACATATGGTCATAAGAAATTAATATCTTCGTTTGTGAAGTTTGGACATTCTCTTGTGTGATCCCAAATTGTTTACTAAATTTATAAATAAGGAAGTCGAAAACTATTAACTATTTTGTTGTGGAGATTCATGACACAGATTATCCAGCATATGATGTACTGTTAATGGTATTTGTTCTTTTTATACAATTTTATTGTTTATGTATAATAAACTGTAAGTCAGCAAAGATTTGACTTATTCCGTTATTTATGAGTGAAAGGAACGGAGGGCCACGGCTATCACATGCACGCCTCCAAGTTTGTCAAGTGACCTAAATTATCATCACTTTATTAAACCAACAAAAAGAACAACCCTCACAGTGAGGAAGGGAACAACAGTGGTGAGTGTGACCCTGAAGAAGTTCCTGAAGATGTCTCTGTAAAAAGTGTAACACGCTACTCAGCTACGTCTGCTGCCAAACTGGTGTCTAAACACTTTTTGTCCACAAGAAAAGCGTCACGGGTGCTTCAAAGTCTGGCTGAAGATGGGGTTAGTGTTTCAACACCATCACAGTCTGGAGTTTGGCGACGAACAATTAAAGATGCAGAATTAGTTAAAAATCGCATGATGGAACTGATCTCTGAAAAGAAATTTTGTTTGCATTTTGATGGTAAAAATTGTCAATAAGGAGTACCAAGTTGTTTGCTTGAAAAATGACAAAAGAACATTGCAACTTGGCGAACACTGGTGACGAGCAAGTCTGGTTCTCCTGCAGACATCCATAAACCTCTACAGGAATTGCTTGATGAGTACAGCGCATGGATCAGTATTCAGATGATCATCTCTGACACAACAGCAGTCAATACTGATAGAAAAAATGGTGTTCAGTGGCGCAACCATCAAAAAATGCTGGGGGGGGGGGCGGGGGAGGGGCTCACATTTTGAAAAAAGACAAAAGCCCGCCGCAGTCGAAATTTTTTGTAAACTCATCGAATCAAAACTAAAAATTATAATTAATCAAGAAATAAGGATAGAACAGATTATTATTATTATGAGTTTGACAGTCTTTTATGTAACTTTAATTATGTATTGATGATACAAAAGAAAGAAAGTTATTGTGGTTATGGCATATTGAGAAGCACCATAACCCCCTCCCCCCCCCCCCAAATCCAAAAAAATCATTGGATTTGGAAAAATTAGGGATGTTTGGGGAGGACTTTGGCTTGAAAGAGACAGGGAGATAGAAAGAAGGGAAATCGAGAGAAGAGAGTGAAATAATCAAATTTTCTATGTAGATTGTGGTAATGGGCGTATTCAAGGGGGGGGGCGTTCATTTGCCCCCCCCCACACACACACACAGTTTGGAAAAAAAGTCATAAAGTTGTTACAATAAAACTTAATTTCCTGATTGTTTTTTACATTGAAGACAATGTACATATATCAAACATATCTGAAAGTATAATTGATTACATTATTGTAATTTTTTAAATAATGGTTTCAGTGTCGAACAGCTACTATACTAAAACAATATAGTATACCATTAAAAATTACACTGATACAGCAATTATATTGTAATCATGGGCGTATTCAAGGGGCCCTCCCTGCGTTTTGTCTGGTCCCTCTGCTTGTTTGCTCTACCTAGTAAAATTTATTTCCTGCCCCCCACCCCTCTATTGCTTGGCCCCTGCTGTAGAATGACTGACCCCTGCTGTAGAATTTTTACGCTACGGGGCTGTATCTAATCTAAATTCTAATGAATTTGTAATTATGGTTTTCTTTGAAAAATCTAACACCAAGTGACATCTGCTCAATGCCTGAAATTATATTGTCTCGTCGGCACGTATAGAAATTGGAACTGTATTATTTGCTTCACGAACAATGTCTTCACGCAAGAGAGACCCACACATTTCGATCATAGTGTTTTGTGTAGTTTCCGACAGGCCAACAGACAGAAATTTCGGGCCTCTGGACAGGGCTATCACTGGCTTCTCGTGCTGATAATAATATTTCCAAAAGTTGATTGGCCAGCTCAGTCCGGGCCCCTAAAACTCGCCGGGCCCCTGGGCATTAGCCCCCTGCCCACCCTCTCGGCGGCACTGGTTGCCGCAATATACTTAGCACTACAAGAACCAATTGACAAATGATTATCTAGAACTTCATCTCCAGATTCAACATGAAACTCTTAACAGGTCGTAAAAATTACCAGAATGTGATTCTTTTCCACGAAGTGCCAAATCATGCATGCCGCAAAAAAAAAAAAAAAGATTGTAGAAATGGAGGGACCCAGTTTGTTGCAATTTTCTTGAAATTATCTTCTAAATGATGAGTTCAACTGCTCATCTATAGAAACTGCTTTGACTACCAATTTCATTAAAACAGCTAAGAGGATACATGCTATTTACGAACTTGACGATGTTAAAATGCTATCTGTTGTAATACAAACTAAAATAATTTGAATGATATTATATGTTATTGTTATTATTTAATATTAGGGACTTTTATATTTCATAATAAAAAACCACAGAAACTATTTAAAACTGTAGATTTTTCAAAAAGAAATATCGAATCAAGACGCGAGCAAGACGCCATTTTAAATTTTTGTTTTTGCTGGTCACGTGATTACTTTATCAAATACTATTGGTGGAACAGAGAGACACTTGCCTTTTATTATATAGGATGATAGCCGAGGAATTCTTCTATAACCACCATTTTCCCATTGTGTTTTTTAACAAATCTAACACCAAGTGATATCTGCTCAACGCCTGAAATGTCAGTTGTCTCGTTGGTAAGTGTAGAAAATGCAACTGAATTATTTGCTTCACGAACAATGTCTTCGCGCAAGGCAAGAGAGACCCACACAGGTCAAAAAATTACCAGAATTTGATTCTTTTTCCACGAAATGCTAAATCATGCATGCCGCAAAATAGGATTGTAGAAATGATGGGACCCAGTTAGTTACGATTTTCTTGAAATTGACTTCTAAATGAGTTCAACTGCTCATCTATAGAAACTGCTTTGGTTTCCAATCATGCAACAAAATGAGTCTTTGTGGATGGTTTGATGACAAATGCCCCCTGATTTGCTCGAATTACTTTTTTTGCGGAAACAACACGCAATATTTGCAAAAGGCACCTTTTAACATACAAGCCACGGTGAATAGTCTGATAACCATGCATATCCATAAAAAAACCCTGCTGATATTATCAGTGGTGGAGATCATGGGCGTCGCTAGGAATTTTTCCAGAGGGGGCAAAATAATACTTTTTTTTTATTTTAACAGGTTTATTTCTCAATTAAATCCAAGTTAAGTAAACATTAATTATTTATATTGACATAAATAAATGTATTTCAAAATTCAAACATTTTGACTACAAGCACAAGCATGGTCCGATTTTAATTTCTTTTTAGAGCATTTTCGAAAAAAAATGCTCTATTGTCCTCGTTTTGTCTGTCTGTCTGTCGATCTGTCCGTCATCACCCTAGATCTCAACAACCATAAGTCCTAGACCCATGATGTATATATCATTTTGTAGGTCTTGGCCTGCCTTGTGTGCATCAAAAGTCCATTTCGCGATCTGACCGCTGAGGGCCGAAAAAGGGGGCCTATTAAGTACCGTTTTTTACTATATAAGCTATATTAACAAAGGAGCGCCATAGATCTCAGCAACCATAAGTCCTAGACCCATGATGTATATATCATTTTGTAGGTCTTGGCTTGCCATGTGTACATCAAAAGTCCATTTCGCGATCTGACCTCTGAGGGCGAATACTAGGGCTTCGTAGGGTACCGTTTTTTACTATATAAGCTATATTTACAAAGGGGCGTAACTCATTATTTATTTTTGTAACAGTTATTAAACATGACTTACTTCCCTCTCTATTTATCAAAGCCCATACCACGAAAATGCCCTAAAACGTTCTGTGTCCGAAACGGTACAGGTTTAAATTGCTTGTTTGTTTAATTTGTTTAAATTTCTGTAGCTTGATTTGACCTTCGAAAATGTTTTTGGCGATCAGGTTTTTTTTTTTAATCTGGCAATTCTTGTTAGTTTATAATAGTCAGCCACTGAGTGAATTTTTAAACACCACGAAATATAGTCGCAAATAAAATATAAAATTCCGCCCGTCGTTCGATGGGCTTGAAACACCTATTTAATAAAAAGGTATTTTAAAGAAAATATTTTATAAAATGGTATTTTTAAGTAAATATTAAGTAAATTGGTATTTTAAAGGAAATATTTAATAAAATGAGGGAACAAAAAAACTTAATGTAAACGTTAGTGATTCTATCAGTAAGCAGATTGTTTGTAGTTTAAGTTGCCGTTCATCACTCGCTCACAATTGTTTTGTAGTTTTTGACAGCTGAGTTAAATTGGTTGTTAACAGCTGAGTTTAATTGTATTGAAAAATGGACGAGCCTTGCTGTTCAAAAAAAGGCCGTCTGTTATCTACTGTGATTATGTATTAAGATATATTGGGAAGGCTATTTTGTTTTTGTGTCCACATTATTTCAAATTTTTTTTTATAAAAAATAGAAAATTCCACCCGTCGTTCGACGGGCTAAAATACTTGTATTTTATTTGTTGTTTGTTTAGTTACTATTCAAAAATATTCATCAAAGCTAGAAGCTGTGACCCAAAAATTGCAGTCAGTGCATTTAGACTACATTGGCTGTTGTTGATCGACAGAATCGTGATGATAGGTATAAGGAAATTTTAGAGTTACAAAAGGTTTTGCAGATGACATTGGTGTCGACATTCAACCTCCACGCCAAGCTGGAAGACAAATGAACAGGGAAAATCCAAAAGTTGATTTGCCTTAGGGTTCAGTGACGTAGCTAAAGGGGGGGGGGGCGGCGGACCGCCCCAGGTGACAGCATATGGAGTGTGAAACAATGTCACCTCCAACAAATTTTTTCAGCCAGGCTAAGGTGCGAAAATAGTCTGAAAAGGAATTGTGATAAAAACCCAACCAACACAGGTAATGTGACCGTTATGACGTCACATATTTCAAATTGGTCAAAAATATTGTATGGGCGAGTACAGCTCTTTTGATGAGTAATTTTTCATATATTTTTCTCATTATTTATTTCGAACTATTTTCGAAATAAATGACGACCATGGCTTTATCAAATTATATGAAAGAACGTCGACGACAGCATAATATCAAGGGCATGTACATCTTGTCAGACTCCAGCAAAGAACAGACGGTCAGGTAGTATGTGGCACCTGAAACACAAAACGATTTCATTTCTCTTTTGGCAAAACACGTTACTGGAAAACTCGTTTCTGACATCAACAATGAAGAAGTAAAATATCTAAAGTCAATTTATTCAGATAGTATACAAAGTGAAAACCTTCATCCCATAAAACTGCTGAATAAAATTCACCAGTTGAAGTTGTAATCTATATTTCCAAATATTGCTATTGCATTACTGATCTTATGTACAATTCCTGTAACAGTTGCAGAAGTGAAAGAACATTCAGCAAGCTAAAGCAAATAAAAAGTGTGCAGCGTTCAACCATGAATCAAGATTGGCGAAGTTATAAAAGTTTGATGATGTTATTTACAATTTTGCTTTAGCCAAATCAAGGAGAGTTTGTTTTTAAAAATAAAAAATACAAATTTATACAATTAAACTGTTGTATAGTTTAATTTTAAACAATAAACTTAAAATTCATTTTTTTTTCAAATAACAACTGAATAAAAACCCTACCTTGTATGATGTAGAGCTTATCTAAAGTATATGTATAAAGTATATGATCTATGATTTTTTTTTTATTCTAATAACCTAAACATACTTTAGAGGTTTTTGCCCCGAGGGGGGGGGCGTGTCAGCCCTGCCTAGGGGCCCGAAATTTCTGTCGGCGGGCCTGCGTACAAGGCATACTTCAGCATGCCTGTCGGGGATCATGACAAGTCATAGGCACCTCATTTCACATGCGTATATTGCAAGAAAACTCTTTAAGATAAGGTAAACTTTTGCTGCTCGCTAATAAGACAGTGCTTTATATTGCAGAATTTCAATGATTTAGATCTTGTACAGTTTAACTTAGTTTAAGGAGTACAAAATATTCACATATATTAATGTATTATATTAATTTATGTTATATTCTAATATCATATACTGTATTACATAATGTGTAAGATTTCCTGCTTTAAAGTTTATATAATTAAAATAATTTATTTTATATGATATGTTTCAGGTGAAAAAAGAGCCATGAAGTTTGCTAACCCGCCATCAAGCAACTGCTACTTCTGCATGGTGGATCCTACCAAACGTCATAATGCCGAGAATGCACTTCATATCATTTATCCATACATTCCTTCTTTCATTGCACCAGTTCCACACTGCCGAGCTACCTGTTTCCACCACCCAGAAGAGGGTTCAGCCATCTTTAGGAGACAACAGCGAGTCAGACAGCGAGGAATTTATTAGAGATACAGATTACAATTTCACAGATGTGATTGAGGAGAGAAGGCCACACTCCCCTAACCTGAAAGACGTCAACGACCTGATCAGAGACCTTGGTCTCAAGCAGTGGAATTTGTTGGATGAATGTGTGCGAGTTACTGAACAGAGAAAACGTCACCAAACATTTTCCAACTTTTTCAATAAGCAAGATGGGCTGTGCTTGTGCAAGAAAGTGACAGGTCTATTCGAGGCTATATGTATCACAAGTAACCCGAGTGAATGGCCCATATTCATAGACAGCACATCCCGGAACCTCAAAGCTGTGCTACTTCACAACGGAAACAACTACCCTTCTCTCCATAAGGCTCACTCAGTGCATCTCAAAGAGGACTACACCAGTGTAAAGATGATGCTGAGTACCTTGTAGTATGACGACTATGGATGGGAGGTCATCTGAGACATTAAAATGGTGTCATTCCTGATGGGCCTTCGATGTGGTTTCACGAAATGTCTAGATATATTGGACTTTGAATGTCGTTTCCAAGGACATTATAACGAAAACACGATGGAGGACTACATTTGGGTGTTTCTTCGAGAAAGCGATTGGAAGTAGGCTACACTCGCAAATCTAGAAAACCTTATAATTTCTGAACCCTTTTAGATTTTCGACTATCTTTGTCTATTTATCATGCTAGTGTTTTTTTTTTAGAACGCATTAACGAAAAAAAAATATATTTCCTTGTCTTGTCACAATAAATACAACATTTTTCAGGGCTGTGGTCATAAAAACAAAGTTTGTGCTGAAATATAACAGAAGCCAGGAACAAAAATTGTGTTACATAGTGTTATGACATATCTTGAAGTAGACCATACACTTCTGTTACTTCAATTCACAGTGCAATCATTGTAACTAGTGAGCTACTATTCATACAATTCCGTTACTTCAATTCACACTGCAATTACTGCTAGTGAGCTACACTTGATGTCCATCTCTAGTGTTTGTGTGACCTTTCAATGTTACAAATGCAACTGATAATACTTTTTTCCCCATTGAAATGGTATTGCTACAAAATAATAAAAATCGATGGAACAGTCAAATTTATTTCCTTTTTATAAATATACTTAAAATAAAATTAAGGCTCAGTGTGTTCATTTCTAGCACTACGATTGCAGCTCATATGTGTCATTGTCATTGTCCCCCACCTTCTCCTCTACAGTTTCACACCAACAGATCATCATATACCAATAGTCGTATCTCTTCGAAAGGCTAACTACTCTTTTAAGTATTGTGAGCTTAGTATCTTAAGTACTCTTCAACTATTATTCTCATACTGACACATGTGTCCATTAATGAAGACAATCAAAGGCACCATTTAACAAGTTAACATTTATTTACACAACATCAGCAAAATTATTGAAATAGATCCATGTAAGAAAACATAAGTCCATATTAACACTTCCACTCTACTTCACTAATAACTGTTTCAGAAAACCATCCAACTTGTACAACACATCTTTTCTCTTAGCTGTCCTAACACTCACCGACTTATTTCTCTCTCTAACTACTTTACCCACTGGTCAACATTTTCACTTGCCCTCATTTTCACCACTAGCACACTTTTCATGTTGACTAAAAACTCACAAAATGCATTGACCACAGTAAATATAACAGAGTTATGACACTAATGTTTATTTTTTCTTTCAACAACATGACCAAATGAAATTAACGCAAAGTGTCTTTTTAAAAAAAAATTGTAGAGCAATATGAAATATGTGATGAAAGATCATAGATGTATATTTATAGCCATTGAAGGACCACAAATGATGTTTTTAAATTTTGATTGAAGGGCCAGACCAAGAGCAGATTAATGGAATATAATAATTAATAATATAATAATTTATATGAACTAACAAATTAAATTTTAATGTTATCGATGTAAAAAAGAAACAACTGAGGGGAGTGTGCCGTGGGTTGGATCAAACTGCTTAGCGTGCCCTACTTGATCCGCGGGCCCAAGTCTTGTATAGCGGTGCTCCTTCTAGTTCGGCGCCCTATGCTTCCAACTAGACCTGCCAGCCGAATTTTTTTTTTTAAATTTCGGCTGGCTGACATAATTTTTCTGCTGATAGCCGGATTATCCGAATTTGACCTTAAATTGAGTCAATTGACATTTGCGGCTGATTTTCGGCAGATTATGAAATATTTGGCTAAAATTCGGCTTACGCCTAGACAATATTGAATGGATAAAACTTCAGCAATAAAACACTTTTACAATACAGGTGGCCCTCGACTTTCGCGCATAATTGGTTCCTGAAAGTGTGTGCGAATGTTGAATGTTCGAAAATAGAGGGAAATAAAACGTATTCACAAAAATATTAATAACATAAACAGTACATAACGAACTAAATCACTTTCAAAATGGCGATCATGACATTACAAAAAAAAACGATTGCTACGGGAACAACAAGGGCGGAGAAAGACCGGGTATAGACCGGACATTCCGTAGACCGGGTATACGGAAACAGCCGGAAATTAATGAAAGTGCTTCACTAGCGCTTTTATGGATGATTCTAAAAACACATTTGAAAAAATATATTTAAAAAAAATGTTCGAAATAGCGAATTGTGAGAAAGTAGAATGTGCGAAAGTCGAGGGCCGCCTGTACTTGGGGAAAGTTTTATTATTTAAAACAATAGAAATAAACAGTTGTATATGCTGTACTACTAATACAGTAGCCTACATGAATACATTCCACTCATTCAGTTTCTGTCTCTCAATACCTTGATAAGCACTTAAAATATCAGTTTATAATTGTCATGAATAAAACAAACGGGATGTAGTTTATCAGCTGTTAGACTTGATCGTTTGCTGTTCATTATCAAACCAGTAACCGAAAACATGCACTCCACTGGTACAGATAATGCTGATGATGATAGGTGAAGACGAGCCAGTTGAGTAAGTTTTGGATACGAGGATGTTGCAACACTGCTATGCCAGAAAGCGAGGACATCATGAAACTGAACAACAGGCGCCGTCAAATAGTTTGCAATTTCCACTGTGGCAAAATTTTTTACTTTTGAAATGTGACACTAGTCACCCATTGATTGCTGAGCAGTGAGACACAGTTGACAATAAACTCGATCTTCATCAACATTTCTTCCATCAGCAGAAAACAGGCCACCAAAGTATCTACAGCATTGTACTTTAGAATTCCCATGGGGGCCATCCATAAAAGACGTCCACCAATTTTTTGCTATTTTTTACCCCCCCCCCCCTCCCCCCTTGTCCACATTTGTCCACTTTTGACTGGACCCCCCTCCCCCCAGTTGTGGACGTCCAAAACATAACATTTACCGAACATGAATTAATGAATATTTCGAATTTTTAAATTGGGAGAATGTAAACAATATAAAGAGTACATATTTACAAACATAATTCTAAATATGAAAAAAATTACTGTTTAAAAACATTTTATTGAATTATAATTAAAAAATGCAATGAATTAAACCACATATATTCAGCGGGATTGAAATTCCGATTGCAGCCATTCAAACATATTTCGTATGATGACTACATCTGTTGGTGAATTTTCAATCTCTGGTTCAATCTCCTTGTCTGATACTTCTGCCTCATCATGTTCACAAACAGGAATATTGTAATGGACGACCTTATGTTATTTCATTTCCACCGGCGATGGGAAGTATTTGCCGCAGAAACACATTCGCTTGGGAATTTTTCCAGCCACTGATGGACAATAGAGATCAAGAGGCATGCTACTGTAACTGTGATCGGGCTCCAGACCAATCAGTGCAAGCCTCTGAAACAGTGATCCATAAGTACCACTACTACTCCCGATAGCTGCAGCCATGACGCCTGCTTCATGACTAACAAAAGGTACAAGAGCTGGAATGAAACGTTTGGGAAATAGTTCATTATAGTTGGTTCGTCTTGCTCCACAGCACATTACATCATTACATTTGATGATCTGCAGAAAATATTGAGACTGTTGGACATGATTCCAACACCAATTCACAGAGGAAGAAATGTGCTTGTGCTGCTTGGTTCAACATACTGTGCATGCACATCATAGCCATCAATGACAGCCTGACTCCAAACTTCAGCGAGTATTTATCCAGCCTTTTTAAAGTTTGCTTTTTCCAGGTTTTGGTCTATAGTTTTACCATTTGCATCCAAATGGGACCCAAAATGATCATGAGGAAGAATGAGGCCTGACAGGGCATGAGACAATGGGGCCATTCGTCGTTCTACCGCTTTGTAGGCACTGTGACCCGGGGCATGACATGCTATAAAAAAAGCATCAAGATTGTGCTTGGTAAACAATTTATATGCAGCATTCAAAGTTTTTGGATAACGTGGGTTCTCGTCTGGGCCTCCGTCAACAGTAATAATAACTATAGGCTTTACTAATTCACCATTTGTACATGCCACATTCTTGAAAATATCCTGAGAGACAAGTACATCAAAATCCGCAACATGTGAGGCAGCAGTACTGGAGTCATGTTTACCATTCCTTATTGATATAGATGTTGGTCCAGAATAGGTCACACTGCCATCCTTGAAAATACATGCAGCATAAACTGAAGGTATTGGTTTATGCCTATCTGCCACAACCCAATCATGGTCAGGCAAATGGATACGATATTCCAGATGCATTAGAAGTGGTGCCTGTTTTGATGCAGCTGGAAGGCCCAAAGGAACTCTAGCCTTGTCGTCCTGGCTAAGAAAGAATGTGCACTGACTGCCCATCAATACTGCCAAATATTTTTTGATTGTAAAGAGCGATAATAAAATTAGTTGAAATAAAAATGAACAATAAAGAAAATAAAATTTGAAATTAAAAATATTTACATAAGAAAAAAAAACCCTTTTGTGCCGACACTACAGTCGCCATTTTGTCTGTTTCGTTTCAACAACATGTATCTGTCGGCATACTTCTGACAACTTTTAAATAATAAAACGGCTTCCGATTTCTATAACTCTTTTGTCATTAAACTGGAATTTTTCGCAGTAAATGTATGCAAAAACACTACATTGTGGACATCCACTCTGTCCCCAACCCCCTCCCCCCCATGTCCACTTTTTGCTGAACCCCCCTCCCCCCCTTTGTGTGGACGTCTTTTATGGATGGCCCCATGTTGGCTAGGCGGTTAGGTTTTACTTGCAGATACTGCCTCTCTTCCCGGTTTAGATGCCATTTGCTGACCTTTGAGTTCATCTAAAATCATCAAATATAATTTTTACATTAGAAATGTTATTTAACATAAAATTCACAGTTATTGACTAAAACTAGAATCTATTTAGTGTTAGTTGAAACAATTTATTTAGCTTTTTTAGGCTTACCTTTTTAGAAGATCGTTGAGCCATAATTGAGCTATAAATCGTATATTACGACTAAGATTAATGAAAACTTAATTTTATTTATTTGTATTTTAATTAGTATTTAATAAATTACGACTGTAAGATAAAGAAGGATGAAGACAAGATATAAGACTTATTTAGCCGCCATTATATTGTGTTTGGATGAAGATAACTCCTAACCACTGTTCCCTCTAAGCTGCGCCAGCCTGCGCTGGCGCACGATTTTTCAGACCTCAGCGCACAACTTTTTGGCTTGGCGCACAAAACTAAGATGAGAGAAAAAAATTACTTATACTAAGTTATAGTTTTGTCATAAAATTCTATATCAATGAACTAGACGTGATCGAACTAACAAACTTCGTTAAATATAATATAGTTTGAGAAGAAATGTCGAAGCGAAAGGGCGAAGATCGAGTCGAGTCATTTGGTGATGAGATGACTAGTGTTGTTTTCGTTGACGAAAACTAAAACTAAAACCTTCGTTGACGAAAATGTTGACTTTTCGTCAACGAGAACTAAAACTAAAATTAGCAGCAAGACTAAAACTAGACGAAAACTGAAATTATTACAGAAAAAACGAAATAAAAACTGAAACTAAAATATAGTGTTGCTTTCGTTCACGAAAACTAAAACCTTCGTTAACGAAAATGTTGACTTTTCGTCAACGAGAACTAAAACTAAAACTAAAATTAGCAGCAAGACTAAAACTAGACGAAAAATAAAATTATTACAGAAAAAACGAAATATAAACAAACTAAAATATGACCTGGGACTAAAACAACACTAGAGATGACGAATAAATTTCAAGAAAGAATGGTACAACAATTTTTCCGTTGAAACCATAATGCCTGACTACACTAGCCGCAAACACGTGCTTCTAAAAGAAATATTCGAATATCGTGAACAAACCACGATACTAGACTAGAACAGAAATAATAGAAAACCAGCAGCGCAATAAATCTTGTCCTGACGAAGTCAAAATGTTAACTGACAATGTAGTACTTGCAGTGAAAATTAATTCTTCCTGTCTGTTCAGGAAATTCACAATCATATGGGAAAATACATGAAAATACCGACTAGTTGGAGAAGCAAAAACTACGCCTTTGAATTTATTTGAAGTATAAATACAGTTGTTAAAGTTGAAGAAATTCGAGATTCTTCTTTATACACTCATTGTGAATGAAAGTACAGAATTTCCATTTCTGATAATGTTCATTAAATTTAGAAAAGCTCACAAACAGATTTATGAAACTGTTTCTGCTAGTATTAAACAACTAACAGCATGCGATAGCATTTCAATTGTTTCTGTAATTGTGAATATCTACAAAGAAACTGATCTTGACTTAAATCGAAAGATTATGTTCACGCCGGATAGTGTATCTGTGATGCTTGGCAATAATAATGGTGTTGCTGTCATATTACGCAAGTCTGTTCCTCATCTTGTCGAACAACTTGTCGCGCATAGAGAAGATTTAGGATTAGATGATGCATGGGAAAAAATGAATGAAACAACTAGAAACTTTAATACGAACTGTATATACATTGTTCAGCAGGTCAAGTGTAAAAAAAGCAAAATTGGCAGAAATTGCAGAAGCTGCAGATTGTGATATTGTTTCTTTCAGGCCATTAACGCTGTTTAGGCATTTTGCTGTTAGTGCTTTGATAAAGAATTATATTTTGGTTAAGTACTGCAGAGAACAAATACGTGAAGATAATGACCCAGTGAATAAATACTATCTTGACAAATTAACCAAACCAGAGATTCATGTTGCATTAACTATCCTTTGTAATATTCTTGGTTGAGTTAGCAGAATTATGTAAGACTCCAGAGGAGCAACCTTAATACAGTCGAGACATCTCAGTTTGCCAAAGCCAAAATTAAGAACACAGTATCTTTGGAAAAGTATATATTTTGAGGAAGAAGTAAAAAAAATCTATCACCATCACATAATCATTCAGTCAACACAGATGACATACTTAAATTTATTAAAGAGACATGTGTCCACATGGACTAAAGATTTCCAGATCTGGAATTACAGACTGGTGTGTGTTTGATAAGGGTGTTTTTTTTTTTTAATCCATCAAACTTGGACAATTTGACTTTGGCACTGTTCAACTTCGAAGATTAGCAAACCTCATTGCTTGGGAGGTTAGAAGAAATATTCAGAGGTGAAGCTACATATTTGTGGAACTTTTCACGCTTCAAGTGCAGACTGTGAGATAGGATTCAACTTAATGAATGAAATTAAAACAAAAATGTTAAATAGGCTTGATGTAGACCATTTGGAACATTTAATGAGAATTAAGTCATATTTATTAGCTAAAGATGTTATTAACACAGATCATGTATATGACTTTTGGAAGGCAAAAAAAGGAAGAAGGGAAAAGTTAATTATTACAAAATAAAATTTATTTCAATTCTTGTGTTTTAATTTGTTTATAACAATTTAGTTTATTTTTGGTCCATCTAACGGGAAGCTTCCACATATATTTTATATCTAAAAACTTATCAGTTTATTTCTATTTTTGGTTGCAGTTTCACCATTTTTAAATTGTATTTCTTCTACCTAACCATATTTACCGCAACCATATTTTTTTTAATTATAAAAAATTCATTTACAAAAGCTTTATAAAAATGTCCTACATATGGAAGTTTCCCATGCGGTTGACTCTATTATCATATTATTTATTTTCTTAAATGACAGTAATTGTATTTGTATTGCGTGTCGTGCAATTGGCGCACATTTTACATAACATTGAATTTTTGGCTCACAAAATTTTTTTTGGCGCACAACCCCCAAATCATTAGAGGGAACATTGCTCCTAACTAGTTTTTGTCAAGCTTCAGGCGACGGTTAATCTAACGGCGGACAAAATACGGCGGCTAATGCAGCGACCCGCATACTTTTCGGCGGACGAAAATTCGGGGTCTACTTCCAACTCTGCTTACTATCCGGAATAGAAATCAATATTTATCCCCAATAAAATGAAAAATATATACACAAAACTTGAAAAGAATTTACTGAAAAAAAAAAAAACAACTTTTTTTTTTAACTTGTACGTAACTTCGTAAGGCAGTTAATTATTATGTACAGATCTACGAGTACTACGACCTTCGGCAGAATGATCGAATGTCATTGTGCTACATTAGATCGGATAGTCGAAAGTCTACTGTTTCTTTATAATAAAATAATATTAAATAGTTAGATTTAGAATAGTAGTATAGCTAAAAAAAAAAAGCAATAATAAAATTAATTAAAAAAATTTGTTGTCCAGGGTTGACAGTTTAACGGAGTGACGGGAGTGTCTATTTGTACATACCTCTGTGCAAATAAAGAGCCCTAAAGACTAAATGAACCAATTTTAGATTGCTGAAGGAAATATCTGACAGAATAAGCATACTGATGTACACACAATTTAATTAGTTCTTGTTTCGAAATTGTAATAGCTAAAAGTAGTTCGAAGGGGAGTTTCATTGATCAGAGAATAAAATTTGGCCTACTTTCACTATGGTTTTATCATATGCTTTTCTGGTTTTTCATAAATACAAGTATTATGAGCCTTACCAAAGTCAACAGAACAGGATGGAGTGAAAAAAAGGGAAAGAAAATTATGCTAATATAAGTGATTAAATCACAAAGAATAGTCAAATGGGACTTATAATTTGTGTGAGTCACAATTGACTATTATTGTTAAATAACATTTTGAACAAAACTGTAGTTTTAAATTTTCAATGTTTTCATCTTTAGGCTGTATCAGTGCTACCTGAGAAAAGGCGTATTGAAGTAAATGAAGTGGTAGCAACTTTAGCCAAGTGCTCATCTATCAGCGTTACAGATTTTAGAGAAATTGTTAAAGAAAGTCAAGGGATACAAGTTTTGCCTAAGGATATTTACAACTTAAAATATAGTTTTAAAAAGTCTACCCTTGAAAAAACAGACCAGGAATGCATAAACAGCTTTCTGAAACAGCTGAATGCTGATGATGGCAGGGCTGACTATGGGAAAGATGGTGCTAATAATTTTGTTTATTTAAGTTTCCAAACAAAAAATATAGTATGGTTATTGAATAAATATCCAGAGGTTTTGATCATGGATATTACTTACAAGACAAACAAATATCTTTTACCATTATTAACAGTGATGTGTGTAGATAATGAAGGCAAAGGTCATCCTGTGTTTCATTCTTTCATTAGTTGTGAAACCCAGGATACACTATGTAAATGCCTACAGCTTTTGAAAAATTCTTATGATAGTCAACAAACTACTTGTTTCTTTGTTGATAAAGATTTTTCAGAAATAGCTTCATTAAATACTGTTTTTGATAATGCTCATGTTTTACTCTGTGCCTTTCATGTAAAAACAGCGATTGAGAAAGCGCTGTCTAAAAGATCTTTATTGCCCAAGATGGCTGAAACAATTGCAGAATTATTTTTCACCATGAAAGACACAGAGTGCATTAAAAAATTTGAGGCTTTAAAAGATCAAATAAAGTCAATAGCCCCTCAAGATGTTATTGCCTACTTTGAAAATAACTGGTGGAATAAACCTGAGCTGTGGGCTAGCCATTTACACCAGGACATGTTTCAATTACATATAACCACAACAAACCACTGTGAATCATATCATTCAAAAATTAAGAAACAACTACATCATCAAATGCCACTATACAATTCTATTATCAGTCTTGTTAAGTATGATGGCCAGCTATTCAGTACTAGGTCTCTATCTTCCATCATTAATTCAAACAGTAGACATTATAATGTGCATATGGTGGATCCTGTTATTGACTTGATAAACAGCGATCTGACCCCTTTTGCTGCACGACATGTTGTTGAACAGTACTTGACAAGTAAGAAAAATGATTACTCAATTCAGTCAAGTATAGAGAATGCATTTATTTTAGAAAGCAATAAAGGTTCTGCATTTAAAGTATTCTATAATGACTGTGAGTGTTCATTTTATAGAAACTTTAGCTTACCATGCAGACACATGTTTTTCCTAAGAAATAGCCATGACAAATCTCTGTATGAAACATTAGCACCTAGTCACAGATTCAAAAAATCTGTTGATAATGAGTCTTTCTCTAGGCGTCCTGCTCTCACTAGCACCATAATACCTAACAGAAAGATTTGCTCAGCAGAAAATAAGTATTTGGTGGCAAATGTTTTGACTAAGAAAATTTCTTCATATTTATCTCTGCTAGGTACAGAGGATTTTAAGCAGAAATATGAGGAACTGGAGACACTGTTTAATCTTTGGCAGAGGGTAGATGATGCAGATCAAGATACACTTAATGGCGGGTGCATCTATTAGTCATCAATGTGTTTTATCTGAAGAAGAGACGCAGTAGCTTCTGAAACTTTTAATGAAACTACAGTTCAACTGCAATCAACACATGTAGTTCCTTTAATAGTTAGGTCAGAGGATACTGTAATCTCTTCTTCTTCCTTATCTAATGAAGTACATAATAATGTTGCACCACTAGAGTCACCAATTTCTTCCCCTGCTGTAGAATTTTCCTTTCACACTGTAAATTTAAAAAATGTAAAAGTGAAAGGAAGACCAAAAAATAAACAAAATTTTACTGTAAGGGGAAAGAGAAAAGTTAAATGCCCTCTCACCTTTGACTTCAGGAGTCCTAAAAAACAACTAGAAATGTTTCTTGTTGCCTCTGTTTCTGCTAAAGATCCTCCCCCTTATGAAGTTCAGCATATAAAAAGCATTAAATTATTAGGGCAGTGTTTACTCAATAATGAATTTAGTTGTCTGGAGAGTTTTTTTTCTAATTGATGCATGGCAGGAGTTAAAAAGAAGAGTGCATGAGAAAAAAGAGACCCATCAGTAGGCATGTTATGAATGTAGAGGAGAGTTGTGTGGTAGTTTGGTGAATATAGTGGCTGTGATGGATGTTGTGAGAGTTTTCATTATCATTGTGCAAGTATAATTCTAAAATGAAAGCTAAGAATTGGTTTTGTGTTAACTGTTGGAATACATAATTGCAGTTTTTTTTTTCATTATTGAACTTTACTTTTTTTTTTTTTACATTTTTAAAATCATGGTCTGTGAGTTTCAATGGGTAGATTGTTTGCTTCATTAATTTTGCAAAGTTATATTGAAATGTAATAATTAAATACTTCAAAACTTTTTATCAAGTGATGAATTAACATACACTTTATTTTTCTTAATATGGATTTACTAATGTTTTCAAAATTTGCTATGTTGCTAAGTGACTTACTTTTAAAAGGGTTTATGAATATGTGTTGAAAATACTATACATCCATATTTTACAAAATTAAATTATGTATTGTTAAACTCTACATGTTTTAGCTGTTACTATTGTATTGATATAGGTCTTGGCCCAGTAGCATAGGACTGTTGGTTGTGCAGCAAACTAGGAGTTGTTAAATGTTTTAGCACTTTTTAGATTGGGAGCAAAAAAATGCAACTTGTACATAACACCAGAGCTTAGAAAGGGCTCTGGGCTTGGTCTACTTATTCTATGATGATATATCATTTCCGGTTGGTACTAGCATCCATATCTAGACATTATATGCAAATCCTTTATTTCTTTAGTTTTTATCGTCTCAAAAATTAATAAAAAAATTCCTGTATAAAGACATCTATTTAGGCTACCACCATACAAGCTATACTGTTTTGATATAATCATACGCATAAAATCTCTTTTATTTAACACTTATTTAAATGTATGTATGCTATTATATATTTAGTAGCTTTACTTTGTGTATTTATAATTTCTTCATATATATGTAATATAGTAATAACTATGATTGTCTTTGGATGATATAAAATTTTACTTTTACTGCTATCATTTACATATATCAATCATAAATAAAAAAATCTCCACATATTAAAGTTTGATTTGTATCATTTTTCCAGAATAAAAAATATAATTTTTTATAAATTGTGTGTAGAGATCATGTGTAGTTTAATGCATTTAATTGAATAAAAATGATTACATTAATCTAAAGTAGCTATACTTTATTAAAGTTGTTGATTAATAATAGCATAGGCATAGTTTGCAATTATTTCTTACACTGGTTTATTTCTATAACAACAAAAGATTTTTGCTTATACCTTTTTTTTTGGGGGGGGGGGGGGGTGGGGCTAAAGAGATTGACTTAATTTTAATAAGGAGAGGGGGATGTTACTGAAAGTTTGATATTGATGACAGGGGGGGGGTGGCTTCTAAAAAGTCATAAAATGTGTAGTTGATGTACAGCCCATAGTGAGGAGAGTGTGTATTGAAGAAGGGGAAATTTATTTATGAGAGTTGTATAATTTTTTGAAGAATTTTTCAATTATAACTTTTTAACTATTTTGTGGATATCACAAAAGAAGGGAGTAAAATTGTTATGCTAATCATATAAAAGCCATTTCATTACAATACGTTATTAATTAAATTTTTGTTTATTACAGCATTCATATTTCTACCCTTTCGCAGACATTGACAATGGTAATTATTCATGTCCACTTAGTGGCACACACTCTTGAGTACTCTTGATCACTGACAAGAAATTTCACACACAACTTTCAACTGTTTTTGTTTGATTTCCCATTTCAATATTCATATAAATAAACTATAAATTGTAACGATTCATAGTAATCTTGGACTAGAAAATAAGCTTTTCCGATGTTAACAAGTATACATCTAAGTCATCTACTATCGAGACTTAATAGCATATAGACATATATCTATGCTTAGCAGCGTTATTTTGCTGCTATGCACAATAAATCTCCTAAACAAAAGAGTTTTCCCTAATTACTAGATCTTCAGTTTAAAAGAGCTACAATAATAAAGATACCCTTTTACAAAGAAGAGTTCCGTCTATTTATAAACTAAAATTAGGTCAAACCTCATGTGCACGTAGCATCAGCCTTTTAAAAAACGTTTCTGTTTTTTTTTTTGCAGTTCAATTAATCTACATTTGCCTTTAAATCACAGTATTTTCTAGAAAAAAGGTACTTTGAACAAAATTATATTGTGATTAAAAAGGAAAGGATCAATTGGTTTTTTAATTAACAAAAGAAAAAGATTAACAGTATTTAAAACATTTTAGTTCGTCCTAATTTGGCTTATTTGCATTAATAGATAAAGCTAAGATTCTGAGGTATCACTGTATGGGTATTATGAAAATTAATCAAAACTTACTACAACAATTTTCACAGATATAAGACAATGGTTCCAATTCTTCAATATCAGTAAACGTTGATAACATTTCTGTACATAAAAGAACGGTAGAAAACATATAAAATACATTATTTAAATGTGAATCTAAGCCAAAAAATGTTCAAGAATTTAAAATGTAAATCAAAATTTATGATCTAAACAAAAACTATACAATGAAACCTTGGTTTAAAAGCACAATTCATTCATGAAAAGCACTCCCATATCAAAGTTGGTTTTGTCAAAAAGAAATATTGGAAACTCTCAAATGGGTTATAAAAAACTTATGCATAAAAATTAGGGTTGCTAATTAATCGCTTAATGAGCTATATGCCAATTTTTTAAATTAATTAATTACTATTTTACACTAAATCTTGATACACTGTCTAAGGTGGTGCTCATTAAAATATGATTTTATTATAAAAAAAAACCCAACATGAATACTGCTTTGAATTTCACATCTGTCCACCCATTATAGTTTATTCAGTTTTTTCTTAAGCTTAAACTGTTAAGTATTTACATGTACCTCCAACTAGCTAAGCTTACACATATAAGAAAATATACCACTCAGTGTTCCATATATGCCCACACCAGAGGTGTGCGGATCTTGAAATTTAGTGTCCACGTCCGTCCATGGATTTCTATCAATGATCCGCGTCCGCAGAATCTTACAACATTGGTCCGCAGTCAGTCCGCATTGCTGAATTTCAGCTGTTTAAATGACTTGAAACCTTTTATGGTAACGCTAAAGTAAGTTATTAAAACATGAAGTAAAAAGAGCAACACAAGATTTTTTTTTATTCAACTGTAAGCAAAACACAAAGTTTACAAAGATTCAAACATTAAATGGTAATATTAAAAACTGAGAAGAAGAAAATGCAGCATAGGCTAGAGCAGGCATGGCCAACAGTTTTTTGTCACGGGCCGGATTGAAAAAAAAAAATTTTTGCGAGCCAGGCGTAAAAAATACCAAAATTTTAAACAAAAAATGAACAAAATTTTATTATGAAAATATAAATAATGTAACAAATACCTATAGGCTATATAATATATAATAATTATAAAATTAACGTTATAATAAAAATACAAAAATTTTAAACAAAAAATGAACAAATTTTTATTATGAGACTATAAATGATATAACAAATACATAGAAGTATATATATATATATATAAATATGAATAATTATAAATCATAGGTAACTTACAGCAAATATCTATACAGAATAATACAAAATAAACATTTTAATAATAACAGATATATTATAATAATTAATGAGAAATATTGAGGCCGTTTACCTCGTTTATAATCTTTTTAATGTCAGGTTCAATTTCTATGGTGGCTAATCTTAATACAGCCTCCAAAAGTAAATCATTTAATCTCGACCTTGTAGGACTTTTATTGTGATTCATTAAAGAAAATGTCTGTTCACAAATATAAGTTGAACTAAATATTTTTTGGCAAGATTTTTTAGATTTACATATTTTTTACTATCCAATTGCCTATAAAAATTACACAAATTATCTTTCTCTTCTCGATATTTATCATGCAATAATTGATCACACTGTAATTCGATTAATTCTAATTGAATGTCTGGAGAGGCTTCTTCAATATTTGATTTCTGCATTAAATCATAAGCAAATATTTTTTTCTTTGTAAACTTGTGATGAATTCGTTTAAATATGTGAGGATGTCTACAGAGAAAGCAAAATCACAAAGCCAATTTGGATCCGTTAATTCAGGAAACTCTTATTTTCTTTGAGCACTAAAAAAATTCGTATTTCCTCTTGAAGCTCCCACACACGCTTTAATACCTTCCCAAGCTCAACCAACGGAATATGTGGTATTTTCTTCAAGGAAATCAATGAATAAGTATAGAGATAATACAAATAACGCAGAGCCGATGATGTACACTGCACTGGGTGATAGCGAGCACTAAAGCCTGAAAACAACCGGCTACTAGAGATGTTTTAAGATATTTATAACCCTAGTGGGGAGACACGCAGGTTCTGTGGACCTTCATGGCGATCTCGAGACAGTGAATCTATGCTAGTGAATTCAAATTGAAAAAAAAATGGCGTCCGGAGTGATATTAGCAGCAAGTAACAAAATTAATTCCATTTTTAAATTAAGAAAGCAATTGCTTTTTAATGCGATGATAATAAACATCCAATAAACGAATTAATATTGCAAATTAACTTCCAAGCGACCAAGTTGTTACTAACAAGTTTGCTACTTACGGAAAGCATTGAATGAACTGGCGTACTGTTCCACTACAAATACATAGATTATAGAGTTTGGAGTGTGATTATAGATAACAAATAAGCACAAAAAGTTTAATTCATATGAAAAACCAGAAATATATTGAATTTACTTGATTAATACTATGTAAGTGTCAGGCAAACGTAAATATTGAAAAATTACTCACGGGCCGCATAAATTCGTTACGCGGGCCGGATGTGACCAGCGGGCCGTATGTTGGCCATGCCTGGGCTAGAGCATCATGTCAAACAGCGAAGAGAAACATGAAAATTGCACTTGGGCTTATCTAAATAACCCCATATTATACAATACAGTGTTATGAACACTCATGTGTCCACAGCGTGATGCATCGAATGCATAAACAGTAGAGCATCCACTGAACTACTAGATAGTTGACTGTGCCGTTTCTCCACAACTCTGCCAGCTGTACTGAATACTCGCTCACTGCTGGTGCTGCTAGCAGGAACGCTTAGGATACCAATTGCCACACGACAAAGTAACGGGAACTGGGCTTGGATATTGGTATCAAACCAGAATTTCGTGATGTCGAACATTGGTGCGCCATCGATTATACTGATGAAGGAATTGGTCTGTTCGTCAGTCAACTTCAGTGCCAGATATCTTTCCACGTCATCCAGTTGCGCTGGTTGGTCATCATTATCGTTAATATCTTTCCAGTCATCGAAGTTGTGGTCCATTCGACGCCTCTTTGAGCCATATGCATTATCATCGTTCTGAACGACATTAGCCACGAGAGCCCTGCAATAAAATATAAGTTATTTAGTTATGATTAAAATACAAATAAACTGTATGATATTTTCAACATGCACTGTTTGACGGACATGATACAAAGTAAATGCGACTGTTTAATTCTCGCAGATTGTTTAATAATGATTTGCTTACCCCGAACCATGGTGTGATGCAGCCTCATTGGTATCCACTGATGAACAGGCATTTGCAGCCGAAGCAATGTCCAAGTAACGTATCATCGTTATGTAATCCCGGGCTAGATTATGAATAACGAGTTTTTCGTCTGGCTTCTTCCACTTCACTCTTACACTTGTCAGCCACTGTTGTTCTTGATGGCAGAATTTCATTGATTGCTACGTTGCCATACTTACTACCAATACCAATGAAAGTTTGAGCTAGCTGTTTGAACCCCAAGCCTTCGATGGAAGAGTATGGTCTCAAATCTGCCGCACAAAAGAACGCCAATGAACGTCGTAATTGGGTAGTATCCACGCCACGAAGGACTTTCGTGCGTGTGACAAAACCTGTGATTTTAGACTGAGGTAAAGCTGTAGTTCTTTTCCCTCCTGATTCATTTATCATTTGTGCGTGACTGGCAGTGTGGCGGCTAAGGTGGTTGGTTCCTGATAAATGAATGTCATGCTTTATAATTCTTTGGCAAGTGGTGCAGCTGACAAAGCCGACATAAATCTGTTGTTCGTTGCAAAGCATGCTAAACTCACCGTACGCAGTTGATCCAAGCTTCAGCTTTTCAGGGTTTAAAAGTTTTAGTTCACCTGAATTGAGTTTGTGCTTAGCAGTTTCATCATCCATTTTTATTAAAAACGATAACAGAAAACGATAAACGAAATTTAATTTTTCTTTAACTGGTATAAATATAATTAGATGAGAGAAAGGAAAACCTGGCTAAAGATACTAAACAAAAGTTGATTGTGCATGCTCTTCCGCTAATTTTACATCCCTCTGAAATAACGTGAATAAATACATTCACCGTTTTAGGTCAAAGTTAATAATAAGATTATAATAATGAAAAAAATGTGGTTGATTCATATATGAATCATGGGGCACTGTAGGGTTATCATCCCTGTTTAACATCCCTCCCTGTTTTTTATTCTTCAAAAAGCCATTTTTATTTATTGATTTATGTTCAGATTTGGTGGCAAAAGTTTATGAATTAGTAAAGTATCTATTAAAACTAAATTATTATAGGCAAGGGTGCGAGGATCCGCGTCAGTCCGCAACTTAACCATACGAAGCGTCCACTGTCAGCCCGTGGATTCGAAAAAGTCTGCGGATCTGCGTCCGCTGTCCGCTCATCTCTGGCCCACACTCAACTCTAAGAGCCTGTGTTTGTACTGCTTTGTTGCACACACAAATTTTAATTTTTTTCATAAGTTACATAGCCAATATATTATGCAGCACATAGTCTCAGTAAAATAGAAACATGGACACCAGTACTTAGTATTCTTCTCTTTTTTTTTTGTGAGTACACCTGCCAGAAAGACAGTGTAAGTGTACCTGTCAGAAAGACAGTGTAAGTGTACCTGTCAGAAAGACAGTGTAACTGTACATGTCAGAAAGACAGTGTAAGAATGAAAGAGTGGGTGTACCTTACAGAATAACAGTGTGAGTGTAACTGCCAAAACAATCTAAAAGCAGGTTTTGAATTTATATATCTAACATGTCAGTGTGTGCATCGGCCATAACTGACAGAATGGGAGGATTTTTTTTTATATTAAATAAAGCATAGGACCATTTAAATAAGTTACAGTAGAATTAAATACATCAGAAAATAAATATAAAATTGTCATGAGAATCTTTAACTCTAATAATCAGGAATAAAAAAAATTAGTTTTAAGTATTTTTGGAATTGATTGAGACTTCTGCATAAAATACAGATTCTTATGATGCTTAGTTCCAATAAATTGTCTTATTACTATTAAGATGTAAAAAAGAATATTTAGTTAATTTCTAATTGAGAGTTTAATTACCTGTCAAGTGGCACAAATTGCGTTTGATTTGCCCACTGGTATACTGGAAGCATCTGGGAAACTCTAAAGATAAGTCAAGGAAAGGCTCATATCTTGCTGATACATTAGAACATGCCATACAAGTAACCTGTTGGATAAATTAATTAAAACTACAAATTATTTACTGGAATTTAATTTCCATTAAAATTAATTGTGAAGGTTAATATAAAAGAATTCTTTCCTTCTTACCTGACTAATAATTAATTCTCCTCTAAAACTTTGATCCACAATATTTTCTGTATCTGTGCATTGTGGAAGTTGTTCTATTTCTTGTGAAACTTTATCTAATAATTGACTAAAAGAATTTTTTTTTTTTTTTATACTGAAACTGCAAACACATCTTTAATGCTATATTTGATAATAATAATGGTTGTATAAATCTTATGACAAAGTAAATTTTCCTTGAGCACACAAAGCAGAATTGATGATTATTTTTAAGACAGGAATTTTCATAAAAAAACTTGAGTTATTAAGCTAACCTTACATAGGAATAAAACACCTTTAGATAAAAAAAAAACTCCATAACAGTACAGAAAAAATCTGGCAACACAACAAAATTCAAGTGTGCTACCTCATAACATAAGTTTGCATGGGTTACTATTGTGGTTTAAAATTTTATTTTTTAACCGGAATTCTTTTTGGCAGGTCTGATGTGAACAGGGGATAGGTAATCAGGTAATAAGGGATCAGTTGAGCCATGCTCTAAACACAGGCAGTTGGTATAAATAAGCCATGCTCTAGATACAGGCAGTGGGTACAGTTGGGCCATGCACTAGACACAGAAAAAGGGTACAATTCAGTCATTCTCTAGACAAAGACAGTGGGTACAGTTCAGTCATTCACTAGGCAAAGACAGTGGGTACAGTTCAGTCATTCACTAGGCAAAGACAGTGGGTACAGTTGAGCCATGCTCTAGACACAGTGGGTACAGTTCAGCCATTTACTAGACAAAGGCAGTGGGTACAGTTCAGTCATTTACTGGACAATGACAATGGGTACAGCTCGGTTATTCACTGGGCACAATTCAGTCATTGACTGGACAAGGCAGTGGGTACAGCTCAGTCATTCACTAGGCAAAGACAGTGGGTACAGTTGAGCCATGCTCTAGACACAGTGGGTACAGTTGAGCCATTCTTTAAGCACAGTGGGTACAGTTGAGCCATACACTGGTCACAGCGTGTACAGTTCAGCCATTCACTGGGCAACGACAATGGGTACAGCTCGGTCATTCACTGGGCACAAGTGGGTACAGTACAGTCATTCACTGGACACCGGTGGGCACAGATCGGTTATTCACTGTGCACAGACAAAGGGTACAATTGAGCCATGCTCTTGACACAGTGGGTACAGTACAGTCATTTACTGGACACAATGGGTACAGTTCGGTCATTCACTAGACAAAGGCAGTGGGTACAGTTCAGTCATTCACTAGACAATGACAGTGGGTACAGTTCAGTCATGCATTAGACAATGACAGTGGGTACAGTTCAGTTATGCATTAGATACAGACAGAGGTTACAGCCCAGTCATTCACTGTGGGTACAGTTCAGTAATTCACTAAACACAGACAGTGGGTACAGTTCAGTCATTCACTAGACAAAGGCAGTGGGTACAATTGAGTAATTCACTGGACACAGACAGTGGGTATTAGGGTGATTTAAAAAAATTAAGTTTTGAATTTTTCATGGGGCACCATCTAAAAATGTTCCAATATATGAAAAAATAAACCAGTAAAATTTTTATTGATTTTGACACATGGTGAATGGTTGCTACCACATTGTGAATTTTACAAATTTCAATTATTTTACCCCTTGTTATTACGTGACTGCCTGACTATGCCCAAAACATATAATTAATTGTGTGAAATGATGAAGATACAATGCCACTCTTATTTATTTCAGTGAATTTTAATCTTTGCTGTTAATTATTCTTTGTTAAATTTTTTTTTTGTCTAATTTCTTTGGCCGCGTTTACACAAAATCAATATTATAATATCACTCAGTTAAATATTTGTATTTTATCTCTTAAAATTGTTTCAACTAGTTTAATGAGGATGTCCAGTAGTAGAGCAAGTGGAGTAAAGCCTGTAACCAGGAAACAGACTGAAGTTTGGCTTGTTGGTCAGCTGTTATCCAAGCTGTCTGCTACTAAGCTGCCATCAAAAAAAAGAAGTTCTTTCACTGTTTTTTTTACTACAAACAAAACGAGAACAAAACTGTGAGAGATACATGGCATGCAACTGCAGTTGATAATTTGGAACTTTGGGCAAATGCTTACATTCCTAGAAGGTTGAAAAAACATATTGTTGACAAGGTTGAAGGCGAAAAAACAAAGAAAATAAAGCAAAAAGGTCAGAGGGATTACAACAAAAAGAAAAGGACTGGAAAGCCGGTTTGGAAGATTTATTTGATGTAGCACATGCAGATGCGATGGAATTAATAAGCATTGAAGAAGACAAAGAATTTCTTAAAGCACAACGTCAAAAAGGACACCTAGGGAAAATGAGTTCTGTAGATACTGTCTTGTTAAAAAAGGTGTCTTTGTCACAAAATCGACTTGAAGTCATGAAGAAACGTCGAAAACGAGAAGAAGAAAACAGAACAGATTGTGATGAAAAAAGCTGTTCTAATTTTATCATCATCTTCTGATGCTGAACAAGAAACAGAAGAGGAAGATGATGAACCTTCTATATCAGCTCACTGCAGCAACACTTCAAAAGTAAGGACAACACTTGTAAAGAAAACTAGAGTAAATTTGTTTGATAGAAAAATATCAATGAGTCTTGATGTAGCTAAAATCAGTAACCGTGGAGCTGCAGTAGTTCTGACACCAATGTTACAGCATCTAGGACATAATCCATAGAACTATAATATTAGTTATTCTTCCATCCGCCTCCAACGAATGAAACACAGACAGTCAACAGTAGGGAACGACAGATATGCCTTTTTACAGATAGCCCGATACCGATATTTTCCCCCAGCATTTTTGCCGATACCGATATTTTGATATTAATGAAAGGGTGTCTTGCAGATGAAGAAGATTAGAAGAACAAAAGATTTGAAAAGACAGACCGGAAGACCGAAGTCAGAAACACAAACCCTGCTTGCATAATCTCAGAAATCTGCATGTTTATTGTTTAAAATTAAACTTATAAAAAACAATTAGTTGTTTTTACTTTTTACTTGTACACAAACAGAAAAGTAAGATAAAGTTGTAAATAATTAATGTCAAACTAAAAAAAGTAAAAATGTATTAATTTTTAATTATAACTTCACTAACTTGTGAAAGTTGTGATGAAATTAAAATAATTTTCTTCGTTAATCTTTGTAATTTTTACTGAATTTACTTGTAGCAGATTTTTTAAAAAAAGTTTGAAAAATTAAAAACACTAAATTATATCAGTAAATCACTTCACTCAGGTGAACAGTTAACTGGAAGTCTGTAAGTAAACTTTGTAAACCAAAACCAGTTTAGAGTTACTATATTTGTGAAAAAAAACAACAATGTATCGGCAGCCAAAAACCCCAAAGTGCCTATATCGGTCCGACTATCGGTCGCTCCCTACAAAAATCGGCCGATACGATATTAACCGATAGTGCCAATATCGGTCCGATACCGATCCGATTATCGGTCGCTCTCTAGTCAACAGCAGTGCTCGATTTAAGAAAAAACCAGTGCCAGAGATGAAACAAATTTTTGCAGAGCCACGGATAAATGTCATCCCCGGAGGAGATGAAAAAAGCTAAAGCAGAGCCGGGGATGACAATTGTCAGTGGCGGGGATATCCACAGCAGCGGCGTGATGCCAACAATTTTTTTTTTAGGATCTTCAATTTACAAACCATGGACAAGTAACTAATTTATTTTCATAGGGTCTTCGATTTGCGTCTTGGACAAAACCAACAAAAGTAATAGAAAATTTGGTGAATCTTAATTAACATAGTTCACGTTGGTTCAAACAAATTTAAAGCTGTACATTTATAGGACAAGTAATGAATTTATCTTTAATAAAACATGCAAATTTTTCATTTATTCTGTTTGTTGAAATCAAATATTCCATTATTCATAATTGTCTCAGTTATTTAAACAAATTATGACGCTGTTCCATAACTACCGTATTTCCCCATGTATAAGTCACCCCTTTTTTCCAAAATTTTCTAGCCCAAAAGTGTATGAGTGATTATTATGAATCTTGAATTTTATTTCTTTGTAAATTTTCTTACTTTATAACTTGTTTCTCTAATAAAATATTTTTTTAAAAAATTCACAGTCCAAAAATGGGGGGGGGGGGCATATACAAAGGGGGTGCTTATACATGGGGAAATACGGTAATTCTTTTGTTGGTTTGCCAGAAGGTACATCGCAGGCAGAATGCCTCCCGTCTTTTAACCACATTGTGGCATACAACTTTGCATCAAAATATTGAAGTGGTGGACCATTCATTTTATAAACAGCAAGTGTCTGATGGTTTCGACTTCTAATGCATTGCAAAGAGATGGTGTGAGTTAAATTCACTGCACTGAATCCTCTCTCGCATTCTGCACTAGATATTGGCAGAACATCTAATCGCTTATAAAAACCATGAAGTACTGTGTCAGCGTCAAGGCCATCCTTTGTCATGTGAAATCCGTGTACTATGGCTGAAGTATGACATGCTTCAATTTTTAAAAATTTACGAAGTTCTAAAATTTCACGATCTCCATTCAACATAAGTTCTTCAGAATTTTTTTGGCCAGTTTGCTTTACATAAAACTATCTGCAAACAACCGGGCGAGTGTTATTTCCAGAGTTTTTAGCAGAAATAGTGTTGCGTAGTTCAAATCAGCTGATTTTGTCTGTGTTTTTCATCTAATATTTGTAGTAATACTACAAAATCAATTCCCTACTTTAGGCTAACCTTAAGAAAAAATCAGTGCCGGGGCTGAAAAAAATTTTCTGCAGAGCCGAGGATGACAGTCCTCAGTGCCGGGGATATCCCCGGCGGTAAATCTAGCACTGGTCAACAGCTCTATGCCTAAAAGGTGCTTTCAAACCTAGTGTTTCCTTAACTATCCATTGGGATAGCAAACTATAAGAAGATATTGTAGGAGAACAATCTGTGGATAGACTTCCTGTACTTGTGTCTGGGGAAGGAATTGATCAGCTGCTTGCGGTTCCTAAATTGCCAGCAGGAACAGGTGAAGCTGCAGCTTCTGCAGTTTTTGAATGTGGTGTTTCATGGAGACTTTGTCAAAATATCAAAGCAATGTCATTTGACACCACGGCAGTGAACACTGGAAAATTCAATGGAGCATGTGTCCTACTGAAGCAAAAGATGCAGAAGGAAATGTTGTGGCTGGCCTGTCATCATCATATGCTTGAAATTATGTTGGAAGCAGTTGTGAGGCATTCATTTGGTCCTTCTACAGGTCCAGACATAGATCTTTAAGCGGTTTAAAGAACACTGGCCACTCATTGATAAATCAAAATTTCAGACTGTTTTAACACAGGAGTCTAGTCCATCAGTCGTTGTTGACATTGCTAGAAAAATTATCGAATTTGCACAAAAACAGCTCACAACTTTTCAACCTCGTGACGATTACCGAGAGCTACTTGACTTAGTCATTATTTATCTTGGAAGAATGCCAGCAAAAGGTATCTCATTTAAACAACCAGCTGAATTTCATTGTGCAAGGTGGAGGCCAAAGCCATATATTCCATCAAAATATGGCTATTTCGGGCCCAGTTCTGTCATTCACTAGACAAAGGTAGTGGGTACAGTTCAGTCATTCACTAGACAGAGGCAGAGGTTACAGTTCAGTCCAGTGCTTGATTTACCGCCGGAGCTATCCCCGGCTCTGCAGAAAATTTGTTTCATCCCCAGCACTGATTTTTTCTTAAGGTTAGCCTAATGTAGGGAATTGATTTTATAATATTACACAAATATTAAATGAAAAACACAGACAAAATAAGCTGATTTGAACTATGCAACACTATATCTGCTAAAAACTGTAAATAACAAACTGGCTAAAAAAATTTTGAAGAACTTATGTTGTATGGAGATCATGAAATTATAGAACTTCGCAAATTTTCAAAAATTGAAGCATGTCATACTTCAGCCATAGTACACCAATTTCGCATGACAAAGGATGGCCATGATGCTGAAACAGAACTTAATGATTTTTATAAGCGATTAGATGTTCTGCCAATATCTAGCGCAGAATGTGGGAGGATTCAGTGCAATGAATTATACACACATCTCTTCGCAATTCATTAGATGTCGAAACCATCAAACACTTGCTGTTTATTAAAATTAATGGTCTACCACTTCAATATTTTGATGCAAAGTTGTATGCCACAATGTGGTTAAAAGACGGAAGGCATTCTGCCTGCGACGTACCTTCTGGCAAACCAACTAAAGAATTAGTTATGGAACAGCGTCATAATTCGTTTAAATAACTGAGACATTTATGAATAATGGAATATTTGATTTCAACAAACAGAGAATAAATGAAAAATTTGCATTTTTTGTTAAAAATAAGTTCATTACTTGTCCTATTAATGTGCCGCTTCAAATTTGTTTGAACCAACGTAAACTATGTTAATTAAGATTCACCAAATTTTCTATTATTTGTGTTGGTTTTGTCTAAGATACAAATCGAAGACCCTATGAAAATAAATTAAATACTTGTCCATGGTTTGTAAATTGAAGATCCTAAAAAAAAATTGTTGGCATCTTGCCGCCACTGGGGATGCTGTGGATATCCCCGGCACTGAGAATTGACATCCCTGGCTCTGCTTTAGCTTTTTTCATCCCCGCCGGGGATGACATTTATCCCCGGCTCTGCAGAAAATTTGTTTCATCCCCGGCACTGGTTTTTTCTTAAATCGAGCACTGGTTCAGTCATTCGCTAGACAAAGACAGTGGGTACAGTTCTGTCATTCACTAGACAAAGACAGAAGGTACGGTTCAGTCATTCACTAGAAAAAGGCAGTGGGTACATTTCAGTCATGCACTAGACACAGACAGAGGTTACAGCCTAGTCATTCACTAGACAAAGACAGTGGGTACAGTTCTGTCATTCACTAGACAAAGCCAGTGAGTACAGTTCAGTCATGCATTAAATACAGACAGAGGTTACAGCCTAGTCATTCACTGGACACAGATAGTGGTTACAGCCCAGTCATCCACTAGTCAATGATAGTGTGTACACTTCTGAAATGCACTAGACATTGATGGTGAGTTCAGTTCAGCCATTTGAACGACAGTAGGTTCAGTTCAGCTATTCAATAGACAGTGAGTTCAGTCCTGCAATTCTTTAGAAATGGTAAGTTCAGTTATATTTTGTACTCCTTTAATATAATTTCATTACTCTAAATTCAATATTATAAAAAGTTTTAAATTTTAAAAATATGACTTAGACAGTTTTTTATTTTTTTTTGCAAAAGTTACATCAAGTAGCTGAGTGGATTTTACTATAACCTGATGCCTTTACTGTGGATTTGAACCTGATATTAATGTGCTCTATGGCCTAAATTTCAACTGAAAAAATGACTTGATAGGGCCGGATACTCCATCTATTCAAAGCTTGCAAACCAGAACGAAAGTTCTAGGAAAATAGACAAAAACTAAGTTTATCACTCAATGTTAGTCGTAGATGAGTGGCATAAAGTGCATAAAAAAACCAAGACTATCAACATATTTCCAAAAGTTTTATTAAAGTAGACAATGTTGGAAAAAGAATGCTTAAATTACATCAGACATTGTGCACTTGTCCAATTATCACCAACTAAGCAGCAAAAAATATTAGTGAGATTTGTAAAAAGACCTTTAATTAAAAAAATATCACCAATATCATCATTTGGTTTAAAATTACTGCATCCAATCAAAATAATTGCTTTCAAACATTCATCTTTGAGTTTCTAAACCATGTTACAAGGACTCATATTTCTCAGACTGTCTAGCTCTATTGTGAACAGCATTATTGTTTAAGTCTAAAGTTTGTGTGTTATTATGTTGTTGTGCTTAAGTGTTCTTAGTTCAATTTTTAATGATTTATGTAAGTGTTATGCTCCTAAATATTGCTATACAACAGTTAATTTACAGTGACGGACAGCCTGCATCTCATTACAGAAATTGGTTATTAAAAAATACAGATGTAATTTTTGTGTGCCCCCAATGCTAAAATGAAAGGGTGTTGTGTATCTGCCCTCACCAGCTTCATTGGCGGTGCTTAGGGGGAAGGTAGGGATAAATATTAAGTGGGACTTTTATTTTAAAAAAAAACTTAACGTATTCTTATAACGCAGTTTGTTTTCTTAAATGTGTTATTGTTTGTTCTTTATAAATTGTGCATTCTTTCAACTTATGAGCCCTTACCATTTAATATACTTATAGTACTAATGAAGCCAATAGTCAGTGTTTTTCAATTAAGGTTTATTCTTATCTTTGGCTTAAAAACCGGGTTATATCTTTAAAAACTAATAGAATTTATCTTAACTGTCTCTAATGGCTTATTGGTTAGTTATTTAGACACCTATAATATGAGCCGGGTTCAAATTTCTTGCAAGGATTTTTTTTTAAATGTAAAATAAATTTTTTTTTTAGAAGTGATTAGTTTCTCAATGTTGTACTTGAGATAGAATAAATAGACCCATATTATATATTTATGACAGAAAATTTTCAAAGTTAATTTTTTGTAAATAAGTTAAACAAATTTTGAAAAGGTTTTGTAAGGAAAAGCTAGTACAGTTTATTAGTATTACTTGTTATTTCTTCATTTTTAATATCTGTATTGTATATTTTTCATAAAGTATGATTTATTATGAATGATGTTTTTTATCTACCTTAATTGTGGAAAAATGGTCATTAAAAAAGACGAAATACACTGGACTGTTGACTTGGTAACACTGTTCACAATACACCAAAAAAGATCTAGACTAAGTCTGCGACATCACACTTTAAATTAAACAGACAGCCACTAATACATGTATTCCTAACAGTGTAATGTTGCACTATCTTTTAGAACAACGTCTGGTATAAATGATAAATTAATAAGCTTTGACACATTAAATGTAATTTGTGGTCCATGTCTCCTAAAGAGTCTCCATGGCCATTGTACTATTGGTTATGGTGGGTATACAAGAAGGACACTACTAAAACAGTCACAAAAATCTCATCCTTACATGGACTTCACAGATAACTAGAAGTGACGTCAAAGGTCTAGGGTTAGTCAAGGGTTAAAATATTATTGAATTAAAATAAACAGATTGAATTTAAAGAAAATAAATTCAGATTATTACAAAAGAAAATACCATAAAAATTCTTGAGCATCATGCTGCAAATGACCTTTAAAAGCTGGAATAAATTTCCAAACAGTATGTAAGAATCCATGAAGACTAACTTGGGCCCATTTACACAGACTACAACACACTGAGAATACCATGAAACTCTTGTATAATGACCTTCATTTTTTTAAATCAAGAAAATAAAAAATTAATAAAATTAAAGAACATTTAAAAGTTATTAATTTTTTTTTTCATAACATTTTGTTAAAAATCTTAGCCTGTAATGAAAATATGTACCAACAATATATTTGAGGAAATCTTTTTAAACTTACAAAGTACCGGTATTCTGAGCATCAATTTTTGTTTTGGATGTGAAGATCAGAATCACTGAGCAGCTCATCCACTCCTCCACCATTCAATCCACCAATGGGACTGTCTGTTTGGACAGAGATTTACTTGACTGCATCATGAGAGAAGTTTGGTAATTAAAATGCTGTGTTGTTGTGAAATCAAGAGAGAAAATAAAATATCTTTTTCGAAGATCTTTTTAGAAATATGAGACCTACTAACTATCAAATACCTAATTGAAGTTTCTGTATATTGAGAAAGCAAGTGACAAACAAAATTATGAAAAATAGGATTGTACACCTTGATTTATCATCTAAATTCCTAAACTAAAGCATCTATTCAATTATATATAAAACTAGTTGCAAGTACCCGGCTTTGCCCGGGTTTAAAATAAGGTTTTCTGTTTACCTTTTGTTTTCTCCCTACCCCCCTCTCTCTCTCTCCCTCCCCTTACCCCCTCTCTCCCTTTCTCTTTCCCTCCTTCCCCTCCCCTAACTCTCTCCCATCTCCCTCCCTATCTCCCTCCCTCCTTCTCTCACCCCCGTCCCTCTCCTCTCTCCTCCACCTTCCTCCTCCCCCTCCCTCTCCCTCCCTGCCCCCTCTCTCTCTCTATCTCTCTCTCCCATTTCTCCCATCCCTCTCTCTCCCTCCCTCTCTCCTTCCCTCCCTTTTCTCTCCCTCCCTGCCCCCTCTCTCTTTATATCTCTCTCTCCCTCCCTCCCCTACTGCCTCCCTTCCCTTTCTCTTTCCTTCCCCTCCCTTTTCTCTCTCCCTCTCTCTCCCAACCTCCCTCTCCCTCCCTACCACCTCTCCCCTCCTTCCCTCTCCCTCCTCCCCTGCCTCTCTTTATCTCTCTCTTTATCTCTCTCCCCCTCCTTCCCTCTCGTACAATTAAACGTCAAATCACGCTTCTTAAAATAAACAGAAAAACTTATTTTAATCCCGGGCAAAGCCAGGTACTTGCAGCATGAAAAAAAAAACAGCAACAATATTTTATTTTTTTTTCCCATCCCTAACCCTTTCTTCTCCTCGTCCGTTCAATTACACTTCGCCCAGTGTGCTGATTTTTATTTATAGTGAAGGCGATCCCATACCGTGAATACTTTAATATAGTAAAATACTAAAATAATTAATTAAAATTAAACTACGCATCGAGATTGTATTAATACCGAGTTAATAATGTCCACAGTAACATTTTTAATTAACGTAGATTTCGGTTTATTTAAGTGCACCTTTAATTTTAATCTTCCGAATACATAAAACGATAGGTAAATAGATATGACTATTGATTTCACCATGTTTACAATTGGAGTTTCCGGAAGTTACCCCTCTTTTAAAAATATATCATCGGGAAATGACGTCACAGAGGAATTTTATCTATGGCGCCGTCGAGATTACTTTAATATAGTAAAATACTAAAATAAAAATAATTAATTACAATTAAACTACCCATCAAGATGAAACGAAACCTGTCCTATAACCTTCCCCATGTAATTATGTGTATGTGTAACAAATTTCACGTTATTTGGTTGTCTGGATCTTGAGTTATAAGGGAACAGACAGAAAGACAGACAGACTGCAAATGCGTCTTATAAGTATAGAGATTTATAGCAATCTTTCTGCTATCATAATTATGTTTTTTAGTTGAATTTTTTAGCCACATTGTTGTGGCTTAAGTAAGATATAACTTATGCTTGATTTATTAAAAAGATTACAGAGTTTAGTCATTAATGGATCACTATCGCGATTTTGTTGAGAGCCTAACGATTTATTTTTCTCCTCCTATGAAACAATTTCAGAAATGCAAACCATTTAAAATATTATTACATGTAGTAACCATTATAAAATTTTCATCACATGTAAAGTAAAAGGTATTTGTAACACAATTCTCCCTCAACACCAAGCAGACATTTATTGCTTCACTCAATTGTGGTTGTTTTCAAATATTTTCATTAGAAAGTTGATATAGGCAGTGAAAATAATTAAACAAAAACAAGATTGTCTGAACCAATCACGGTGCTTAACACACATCACACTCAATAAATACTCCATTACGACATCAAAAGCTAAGGGGGACCAATTCTGGCTGAACAACCAGGCTTTGCACAACAAAAAATTCAATTTTACATTTTGAAAATGTCTGGAATTCAAATAAATATTTATCAGATAAATATGATCATATTTTTTTTACTATGTCCATCATTTCTAATTTGAACTTTTTTGATATCAGTGTGTCTACTACTTGTTAAATAGAAGGTCTTTTTGTTGAGTAAAAGTGATTATTATTTTTCTTGTGTTTTGTAGTTGAGTGGGTCAACTAAAAAAAGTCAAAGGAAACGAAGAAATCAATGTAACAACTATTTTCAATAAGTAAGTGCCCAGTGGTGCACACAAAAAATTCAAGCTCTAACCCTGGCAACTTGAGAGTGTCAAAAAAATTATACTAGCTTATAATGTCTATGTGTGTAATTAGTATGTGTGTTCTTATCTTATCTTCATCTCACCCAATCAACACCTTTTCCACATTCCCTTACTGGTTAGCTAGTTAATTTCCCTGATTAAAAATTAATAAGGTCCTCATTTTTTTTTAGCAAATAACTCAATTACATGACTATTTATGGCTGTCTACCTATTCCCTCTTTTTAGTTAAATATACTAGGTCGGGTGGGCACATAAAGCCAGGGTCTGCCATAGTGGTTTCCATGGCCATGTAAATGTTTTATTAAAAAATGTCAGATAACTACACAAATAGGTTTTTTGAGCATACAGTAGAACCTTGACATTACAAGTAACCTAACATACGAGATTTTGATCAACCCCTTTTGCCCACTTCCCTATCATATTTTGCTTCACTTTACCCACTAAAGTCTTGTTTACCCTACTCTCTACTTCCCATCCCCCCAAAAAATACACTCGTCATTTATATCTCATGTGTACCTTTTCCTTCTTTAAACAATGGTATAGCCAGAATGTACTCGCTCCCTTATTATTTGCCTCCCCCTGCCCAACCCAGTTACATTTTTACACACTTAGCAGTCTCCCCCACAAAAATGACGTTTACCTTACCCAACCATCGTACCCCTCTGTTCCAAAACAATTACACAAGTTTCATTGTTTCAAAAACAATGGCACGTGTCAAACTATAGCACGCGTAGGTGCAGATGTTCAATAATTGTATTCAAGGTCATAAATATGAATTAAGAAATAACAATCCTATTGTTTCAATGTCCATATTGCTGCTATAATTTTATGTAAACGTGACAGTTTCTGTGTTCGGTATTTTTTCTTGTTTTTTTCAATCTTGTCTGATCTGGTTATATAATATCTGGTTGTTACTGATTTTTTATTTTTTCTGCAACTCTGAAATGCTAGCATTTAGGTAAATTAACATTTAGGTAATTGTGTTAAAAAATGTAGTCGCATATTTTTTTAACGCGTGAGTACGCGTAAATTGCAGTAAATCAACAGCCCAATATAAATTTAACTCATTATTAAGAATTATTCTGAAAAAATACAACCACTGTCTCGTGTACAGATGTGTGCAGCCTAGTCTAGACCATGTCTAGGCACTGTCTAGACACTATTTATAGGTGTCATGTATATGAAACTATTAGTGCAGTTTTTGCAGACGTGACAATCTAGATGCTGTATTATCAAAATGCGATACAAAAATTATTTGCCATAAAAAGATGATACAAAATTTCTAGCATCGTTATTTTGATCTAGTATAACCGGGTTAATTATTCACTTGTTGTTTTTTTTTTTTTACTCATAATACACTAAGGTATATAATGTAAACTAGTAAATGAAATTTTTCTCTTTTCTACATCGACCGGGAAGGAGCAGGAGGGTTTTACTTGTCTTCATTTTATATTACAACTGGGGCTTTTGTCGATATACCACCGAGGAGTTGGTGTGAGCGAATTGCGACAGGGTGGGGGTGTAGATCTACATAATAAGTCAACGGAACTTAAGTTCAAATTGTTGAGTGAAATTGTGTTGTTATCGATTTGGTGAACTTTCGTCATTTTGGTAAAATTGACGCATTTAGGTGTTGCGTTAAAAATTTTAATCTCAAATTATTTTTGACGCGTTAATCGCAAATTAACGCAGTTTAATCAGCAGCCCTAATATATATATATATATATATATATATATATATATATATATATATATATATATATATTTATTTATTTATTTATTAGGGTGCCACTCAAAAAAAAATTCTGAGTTTTTAACCTGCCATCCCCAAAATGTGTTAGTATATTATAAGAATAAAATTGGCAAAATTTGAATGTATTCTGATTATATTTATTGGTAGCTAACAGTGTCAAAGTTTTGCAATAATCAGTGTTTCTCGACATTACCAGACGGTAATACTAACCTTCAGCTAGTAAACATGAAGAGTCAATTCAACATAGTTCAGACTGAAAGATCACTATTCACTAATTACATGTCTTCAAGTCCAAGTAATGATATTCTAGCTGCGGCTGGGACAGTTAGGGTGGACTTGTTAGCATTAGGAAAGTCACGACGGTGTTTCTCTACTTGTAACAAAAACTGTTTCTGTTCCTCTTGATTGGGTTAGTACTCCATTGAATGCTTGACTCCAGGGCCACTCCACGCTCGGCTGCATCATAGACGACTTTCAAACTCGCAACTTTCTTCTGGCCAACAATGTAGTTGTTATCAGTGGCCCATGTGTCTGATTTCATGGTCAGAAAATCTTGTGGCATGTTCAGCTGTGAAAAATTTCTTGGTGTTGCGATACAAAATCTGAAAGTTTATTTTGTTGTATTGTTGAACAAGGCCTTCTTTGCCAGGATGATCCTGTTAATTATCTTATTCCAAAAGTGATACAACCTTAACTAACTTCATTTCAGATTAAACATCATTGTCAAAAAATGCAAAACCTACAAATTTTACTCAAGTACCACAAGTGTCAGAATGATTTTATTGCTGCTTTGGCAACGGTGTCATTTGTTTCCTTGTAGTTCTCCAATTGTTGAAGTAGCTGCAAATCTCTACGGGGAGCAGATGTAGCAGCTGGTAATGTAAACCACAATTCAAGTAGACCTTAAGTATGTTGAAGTGACCCAGTGATGACAATTCACGTGCAGTAAGTTGGAACTGAGAACGCAAAATGAAATCTTACGGCTGTAAATCAGTTTTGCCATCCACCGGGCAGGTGATAAGCTCCAGGAGCCAGAATCTTTTCATCTGCACCACAAGCTGCACTTAGAAAAAGAAGTGACAATTGCAGAAGCTCACGATAAACATATCTGGGCTGAAACACTGTTAGCTGATGCTGAATGAAGTAAATGAGTTCATCCCGAACTGGATTGAGAACCACTGCAATATAATATACATTCATTCCACTTGCATACATCGATGTGTCCAATTGAGCCTGAACATTCACGAAATCTCTGGAATAACTTGATATTTGGTCCACTAGATCAAACACCTTTGCCACAATGAGTTCCATTATGTGGCACCTGCATGCTAAGCTGATCAATTCTCTGCCAAGTTTCTTCTCCAGAAGAATGCAGGAACCTGCAATTATGTCAGTGTTACTGGCCGTAGTGTCGAAACACATGAACTTGATATTTATCAGCAATGTTCCATTCTTTAATAAAAAATTAAACACGGCAGTTTCCTTGGCCTCTCCAGTTCCATTTGGCAATGTTGATACTCCCAGCAGCTTCGTTAATACCATCACCGGATACCAGAACAGCAAGACGATCAACTAACTCTTTGATATTAATGCCGGCAAGATTTTCCATTCCATTGCGCCAGTTAATGGACAGTTTGGATGAAACGATGCACGAATCTCTGTAGCTGCTGCTTCACGATGTTTACGTCGACTACGTCTGACTGATTCCTTGTTAATCGCCAGGGCTTTGCAGTACTGTGGCCAATTGAGTCTGCTTCTGTTGTAATTATGTAAACCACACTTTCTGTCTAATGCAGCTGCCAAACCCTGGACTCAATATTGGTGGATCGGACGATCCTCACTGGTTTATTAGACACTTCAGGTGGTTCGGGGAGTTGATCAGGATCATCGGGATCACAACCATCGGTGCTGCAGCCTCTGTGTCACTGTCATTGCTGGCACTAAACTCCATCTTCTTTTCCACATGTGCATCCGCTGAGCCTCTTTTCCTTACGATATTCTTGCTCTAAGCGCCTTTTATGAGACCTTTGTTCTTTCCGAGTTAGCACCATATCCACTGGACCCATGCAACCATGGCTCCCTTTCTCTCTTTGTGCTTCAAGAAATTGTATGTCTTCAGGTACCTGCATCTTAGTTAATGCTTCGGCATGTGCAACATCAAACAAATCAGTCAAACTTTCAGTAAATTGGTGCTCTTCTCCTTCTGAGTATATGTTCTGCGGGATACATTTTTTCTTATTCCAATCCATGCTTTATCTTGGCAATTATGTGGCATTCTTTGCGAACTGGAATGCGTGCCATAGGCCGGAACTTAATAACTTCTTTCATTGTCACTGTAGCACTAGCAGTAATATATATTGCTCTGACATGAAAATATAAATAAGTAACAGAATTTATATAAATAAGTAACAGAAATTGCCTCAGTTTGCCTTAATATGTCAAATACAGACATTTTCACTGTAATATAAAACTTCGAGTCCATTGAGCTACCTCTAAATATCACTGTATCTTCATGAAACTTGGTAAAATTACTTAACATAACAAAAGGAAAAAAAAATTAGGGGGTGGGACAATGAAACTTTAAAAAAAAAAAATTTCCCATTGTATTGGGTGGCACCCTAATATATATATATATATATATATATATATATATATATATATATATATATATATATATATATATATATATACAGTGGATTCCCTTAATCGGGACACCCTTAGTGGGACAACCGCTTATTTGGGACCAATCTCAAAGAAACCAAACCAAAAGCCAATAGTAAATTTGTATGTTTAATTGGACAGCCAACATTTGTTTTTCTGCAAAAGTCAAAGTTACTGTTTAAATCCTAAAGTTGCCAGATACATATCTAACAACAGATCCAGATTCTGGCATTTTCAGGAGGAGTTTCAGCAGGCTATGGAAACCGTTCTCGCTCTTAAGGTCGTTAATGATCATGCCAAACGCGGAGTTGCCCTTTTTCAGGAATTCTGGCAGGTTGATGACAAATGATTCACAACTTCAGTTTCTACTACAGGTGTCAGAATCAACGAGATATGTAGCCTAATAGCAAGAAAGACACTTGCAGCTTTAGCGGTATCATAATTTAGCAGATATTAACATCTTTCTTTAAACTTTTTTAAAACTCATTTACCAGAATTTTTACATTAACATTTAATTTCATTTACTCATTTACCAAGCAGTGTTAGTGTGTGTAACTTGTATTAATTGCATTTAGTTGAATCAACGATCAAATAATAATAAAAAGTCCATGTGTTTCGTTTTTCGCAATAATTTGACTTTCTTATCAACTTTCACATCATTGAGCTACCTCTAAATGATGAGATAAGAAGAATCAAATTTTTTTTATAATGTTTTTACAGGATAGAAACACTTTTCAGAGGGTAAGACAGCGAAAATTTCAATATTTTTTATTTTTTAAGCTCCACCCTAGTGTCGAGTGAAAGCCTGGCAACACATTTTTGTGGGTCTTCTACTTCACGTTGACTTGCGTGTCGAATGGCGTCATGTGTACGAGCCTGTAGTCTAACAGTTATTGCTGCTTTTCAGAAGCTAAAAATTTCAATCTGTTCTCTTTCTCGTTTTTTTTTTTTTGTGCGTCTAGCTCTAGACGCCATGCATTTTCATAAGGTGCCTATTGCTTTTCGTACCGCTTGGCGCTCTCCTTGTTGCTTCCTACGTTGCTCATCGGTGACGAGTAGTTCCTCGATAATGAGGACGCTTACTGGCCATTTTGGGTTCTAGTTGTTGCGTTCGTGGTTCTTCCTGTTCACTCTGTAAGACATGGTGAACAACATCTTCTGTTTCACGCACCTGTCGATGATATTGGTCAAGCTTGGTCTCTCAGATTTTATTTCAGCTTCTTGTGCCGGCATTTTACTTGACGCTGCTTTCTTGCTTTTGACAGACGGTCTTGCTCCAGCCGCCATGCACATTCCTATGGGATGTCTCGAGCTCATCGTGTAACTTGACGCTCTCGATGTTGCTGGTGAGTTGTTTCTATGATGCCGATCTCTGGTTGATCTGCCATTTGGGTTCTAAAACACTGCCACCTGGCTCGTCTACGTCCAACATGCCTATATATATATATATATATATATATATATATATATATATATATATATATCTCAGGATGCAAATGAACCCAGTATAACGTTTTAAACGAAAATTTACTTCATAATTTACTTCAGAAAGAATAGAAAGAAATTTAAAAAAAAGATTAATGGGTTATACATTACAATATATATTCTGAATTAAAAAAAAGCTTTTATTATATAGAATGTATGTCAGAATACGATGTATTTACTAATAATCTATACATAAACAATAGCGGTCTGGATTCTGCGTTAAATCGAAAGTGGAAAACAAGAATTCAAAATGGCTAACTTGTCCGCGTCTAAGATTCAACCAGATGTTTTTTAAATATCTACAGTTTTGAATAGTCTCTGCGGTTTTTAAACATGAAACCCAAAGGCCAAAATGTGAAATAATTCCATTTAAATATTTTTACAACATATTGCATCTTTAAATTGTAATAAAATCATGAAAAATCGGATTTGTCCCAAAGCAAAAATAATCTAGTCTAAGGGAATATAACTCTATGCAAAGGTTTTGCAGGGTACAGCTAGTACTGTATAAAAGCTATTGTGACAATTAAAAAATGCATTACGCTTTATATCTATTTAAAGACTAAGGATATAAAGTTAGTTGATGCCAATAAAAACGTTCAATTTGTTTAATTTGTTTCAATTTGTGACGTGGTCTTAATCTTGCCAGCAAGATATGGTAGTAGCCATAATTTGCAGCACGTAGACCACATGCTAAAGAGAAATGTGTTCTATTTGTTCATGCCCCACTGTATGATTTATTATTGTTACTAGTCATACCCGCGGCTTAGCATATGCCGCCTATCAATATTATTATTGTAATTTTTTTTAAATATGCAATCAAATAAAAACTATATTTTATCATTCATTTTGATTCCTCATTAAACAATCTTTTTTTCTGGCAAGGTTCACAAAGTTTAATATACAGTTCAACAGGGTTGTTAACAATACTAAAAACAAAAATTATTGGCAATACCAATACCAATACTGCCTGTAAAATCTATTGGTAATACCAATACCAATACAATTTTAAAACCAGTATTGCAATACCAATACCAATATTTATTTATTATTGCCAATACCAATACCAATATTTAGGTCATTCGACGAATAAAACGCAAATACGTAATTCATTGCTATATCACTTACATCGATAAACGATAACAACATTTTGGCTGATTTAGATGATGTATTTTTAGCAAATTTTGTTCAATAGTAAACTTTTGCTTCATCAGTTTCCCTCAAAGCATCCAAAAAGTCTTTGACAACATAATAAACTACTATTAAATAAGTGGGCATACCTTAACGTCCTTAAGCAGCAAGATTTTTAATATGTATGATGTACACATATTGTGAATTAATGAATGAATGGATGGATGGATGGATGGATGGATGAATAATGGATGAATGAAACAAATGACTGTCACTGAAAACACGTTTTCCAATTGAACTTTCAAGGTTGAAGGTGCTTACCCATTGAAATCTGTGTAACTTTTTTAAAGTTTTAGTGCATACCTCTCGTTCATGCTTCTGTAAAATCACAAAAAATATTTATTTGTATTGCAAGTCGAGCACAGTTAATTTCTGAATAACCAAAAAGAAGCCATTTATTTTTCATCCAGTTCCATATTGATATGTTGTGGTTCATTTGTTGCTGCTACAATTAATTTTTCAATACTTGTCATAACCTGTTGTCCTTCATTTTTAGTGAACCGTTCATGTATTGCTCCAATTGCAGCATCAATAGCCTAAAATATTTCTGGCGAAAATATTCCTCAACATTTGGAAATTTGATAATAAAAAATTGTATTTACTTTAAAATTACATTTACCAGTCATTCGGTAGATGGCAACACTTTTTAAAATATGCCACAACAACTCTTAATAATGTGATTACTGTAAAATGTAAATTAATTATAATCTCTTTCAAGTATTAAATTTAAGAAATAAATCAAATGAATTATGAAAATGAAAATGATACATATAAACTAAAATGAATTACAAAGTTAAAAAGTTAAAAAGTTAAAAATTTTAGAGAGGGTGGCAGACTGGAAATTCAAGGGGGAGGCGCCGCCACACCGCTTTAAAAGTTTTGGGGCGGTTGCCCCCACCCCTGCTGCGCCGCCAGTGACTGACTTACAATAGCGATCAACACTCACATGCTTCAGTCCGCCATCATCAAACTTAACGACCAAGGCGGGAAAAATGGTGTGTAAAGTCCTGCAAGATGAGATATGAAATCTCTTAGATCCTATAAACCACTAGTGGGACGGTTTTTATGGTGCCCTTCTTTCATCCCCACCATAGATTATAGTGCAATGGCCATGGAGGCACACACGGCAGATATATCGGGAACTTGAGCCAAGACCTGAAAAATTTCCTTGGTCCTCACCGGAGATTGAACCCAGGTACCTTCAGGCCATTTACAAACTTTTGCCGGATTGTACACATTGCCGGTAACACACACACACCACACACACACACACACACACACATATATATATATATTTATATTAGGGCTGTTGATTAAACTGTTAATCCGCGATTAACGCGTCAAAAAAATTTGCGATTAAAATTTTTAACGCAACACCTAAGGAGCCGTCCATAAAGCACATCACGCTCCAAAGGGGGAAAGGGTGTAGAAAGTGTGACAGTTTTGTGACAGTGGGGAGGGGGTCAGGCCAAGTGTGACGACACATTTTTAAAAATATTTTTTATTTTATTTCTAATTAAAATTTTTATTTTTTTAGTAAAACTTAATAATTTTAAAAATAATTTTCAAAAAATTTTGTGAAACACTTGAATTATTTTTATGTCAAAACAGCATGAAATGCATATCTTTTCAATGTGTTGTTCACAATTCCTCATGCTAGTTCTTTACATTCGAGATTCTTTCCTTCTCCAATCTGTTGTGTACAGGATCTTATCGGGCCGTTAGGTGTCAGCTCTGACACTAAGGACAACACACACGCTAATAAACAGTAGCAAAAACACTTCAAATATCCAAATCTGGAAAACCAAACAAGGTATTCCTTGTTTAAATGATGCTCAACTTCTCTAATATCAAAATACTAATTTAACAATAAGAATGTCAACAGCCATCTATCGAAACATTTTCTCTCGTTCATTACCGATGCATGCGTTCAACAACCGCACCTTGACACGAATTGTATTCCCCCTCTTGCTCTTTCATTTATCTAACACTTCAACTACTGACTGTTATCCAAGCACAGCTCGCACCGCCCCATATAACATTGTCATAAACTAATGCACAACAAATCCCAATCAACCAAACAACTGATGCAGGGTACTTTATCAACTAGGGCCTACGGACTTTTCAAGGGCCTACGAAAGCCAGAACATAAAGTGAAAACAAGTTCAGAATGCCAATAAAATGTAATAATGTTTTTGTATTAGTAATATATATATGTGAGATGAACACGTTGAGCACAGATCTGTAAATTACAATTAATGGCAGCTTTTCAGCTCTTTTGTCTTAGCAAAGTCACACATGACGTCCTCAAATGTTTATTTAGATTTCAAATCAAAAATTGCGGGTGCATTCTTGAAAATAACAAAATGAAGTTGGTGAGAATACGACTTTGAAGAAGTGCCTAAGGGGCCTACATTGAACACATCGCGGCCTTGAACTGATGAACAGAGCTTCAGAAAGAGCAGATGCCGATGCTCATAAATTTACTTCATTGTTTGTGGCACAAACTCTCAAATTTGATGACATTAAGCCAAGATCAACAGGAGTTTTAAAGTACAACCATATGATCTTTATCGTCCATCTTTGCAGACCAGCTTATAGCGCCATGACTGACTTACAATAGCGATCAACACTCCATGCTTCGATCGCCATCATCAAACAACGACCAAGGCGGGAAAAATGGTGTGTAAAGTCCCTGCAAGGATGAGATGAAATCTCTTAGATCCTATAAACCACTAGTGGGACGGTTTTTATGGTGCCCTTCTTTCATCCCCACTTAGATTATAGTGCAATGGCCATGGAGGCACCACGACTTAGATATATCAGGAACTTCTGATGCAAGACCTGAAAAATTTCCTTGGTCCTCACCGGAGATTGAACCATTCGCCAGGCCATTTACAAACTTTTGCCCGGATTGTACACACATTGCCGGTAACACACACACACACACACACACACACACACATATATATATATATATATATATATTTATATTAGGGCTGTTGATTAAACTGCATTAATCTGCAATTCAACATGATAAAAAAATTGAATTAAAATTTTTAAAAGCACCAGCACCTAAGGGCCGTCCATAAAGCACATCACGCTCCAAGGGGGGGGAAGGGTGTAAGAAAGTGTGACAGTTTGTGACAGTGGGGGAGAGTCCAGGCTGATGTGACGACACATTTTTAAAAATATTTTTTATTTTATTTCTAATTAAAATTTTTATTTTTTTAGTAAACTTAATAATTTTAAAAATAATTTTAAATTTTTGTAAAACACTTGAATTATTTTTATGTCAAAACAGCATAGAAATGCGCATATCTTTTCAATGTGTTGTTCACAATTCCTCGTAGTTCTTTACATTCGAGATTCTTTTCCTTCTCCAATCTGTTGTGTACAGGATCTTATCGGGCCGTTAGGTGTCAGCTCTCTGACACTAAGGACAACACACACGCTAATAAACAGTAGCAAAAACACTTCAAATATCCAAATCTGGAAAACCAAACAAGGTATTCCTTGTTTAATGATGCTCAACTTCTCTAATATCAAAATACTAATTTAACAATAAGAATGTCAACGGCCATCTATCCAAAACATTTTTCTCTCGTTCATTACCGATGCATGCGTTCAACAACCGCACCTTGACCTTGGTGTATTCCCCTCTTGCTCTTTTCATTTATCTAACACTTCAACTACTGACTGTTATCCAGCACAGCTGCGCACCGCCCCATATAACATTGTCATAAACTAATGCACAACAAATCCCAATCAACCAAACAACTGATGCAGGGTCGCTTTATCAACTAGGGCCTACGGACTTTTCCGGGGCCTACGAAAGCCAGAACATAAGTGAAAACAAGTTCAGAATGCCAATAAAATGTAATAATGTTTGTATTAAAGTAACTATATATAACCTGTGAGATGAACACGTTGAGCTGCAGATCTATAAATTACAGTGTGTAAACTTTTCGGCTCTTTGTCTTAGCAAAGTCACACATGACACGTCCTCAAATGTTTATTTAGATTTAAATCAAAAATTTACGTTGCATTCTTGAAAAATATTAAAAATGAAGTTGGTGAGGGCCTACGACTTTGAAAGTGCCTAGGGCTACATTGAACTTATAACGGCCTTGAACTGATGGACTCAGAGCTTCCAGAAACGAATGCCGATGCTCATAGAATTACTTCATTGTTTGTGGCACAAACTCTCAAATTTGATGACATTAAGCCAAGATCAACAGGAGTTTTTAAAAGTACAACCATATGATCTTTATCGTCCATCTTTGCAGACCAGCTTATATGATCGAATTTGCAAAGTGTGTCACACTTATACTTTGCCTCACAAACAATGTTGAAGAAACATTCAGGACAACACAGAGCTCGGGCGCAAAAGAATGTACTCAACCCAATATTTTCCAGAATCAACTCAGATAAAACACCACCGTCCTTTGAGAATCGCTGCTAGAAGGCAAGAGAACTCATGGCAATTGGCAGAATGGAAAATGCACATTCAGAGGGACCTTTAGTGGCTGAATGAGGATGAAGTTGATCTGTCTGCAATTATTCTTCAGGAAACGATGATGGGGAAGATTTATGTCAGTCGTAACTATGGATGAACAGTTCGCTTCACCATGGATGGATGATGTCTAGTGAATATTTTTTAATTAAGCTTATTATTCACAGGTCCACTATAAACATATTCAATAGCACAAACTTCTCCTGAAATTTGTCAATCTAGTCCTTTTTTAGTCGCATTGTTTTGTTTCCATTTTTATTATTTAATCACTGGTTGAGGTCAAGTTTCGTAATCTACTTCTTATCCTTTGTCGATAGAATGCATGAACGGAATATATCTCAAAGTTGACCTCACCCATTGTAAATGAAAAGGTAGCAGATAAATGATGTTTATTTTATAATTGTTGACAATTAGTTTTTCTACTACAATAAAGTCATTTTAATAATCTGATAGTTCTTTTAATATTTATATTTTAAGGCAGTTTAATAGTGAAGTGCGTTTTAAGTTTTCGATTAAATTTTAATTAGTTGTTAATTAATTTTTTTTAAGTGTGATGTACTTTAGGGGGAGGGGGGTTCGAATTTGTGACACTTTGAGACGGGGGGTCAAAAATGATCAAAAATAGCGTGACGTACTGGACAGCCCTAATTTTTACATTCTAATTTAATAGAAATGCTTAAAGTTCAGAAGTAGCGCAAAATCGATAAATAACTGAATTTCCCTCTACAATTTGAAGTTAAAATCCGTTCATTTAATACGTAGCTCTTCCAACCTCCACCTGGTCGCAATTCGCACACACACACCCACCCCAGGTATATGTAAATTTGGTTAAAAATATATATTTACGGTTTTTTCATGAACATAGCTTTTGTCTTAGATTTCCCTTCGACTTTTCCTTCTTTTTCGTGTTTATCTCTATTAAACAGAAAGAACGGCAGCATTTCTGTCAACACAGAGCTCTAAAAAGTATATGTTAAAATACAGTGGAAAATTTATAATTGTTGACCTTTTTCATTAGATCTATTATTTGATTAAGTATCGGTAAGTATCATAACTTAATATAATTTTAATTTCTCAGCTATATCTGCAGTTAGTTGGACCTAACTTAGGTATTTTTAAGTCCACGCTCTATGAAGTGGTAAGCGTACCGCAAGAAATACGGAAAGTATTAGAGGTATGCAGCGACTGAAAATTTTATTATCTTTTAATAAGAAGTTTGAAGAAGGTCGCCAGTTTGATGCGTGAACTCATCACGAGCTTAATTCAAGCTATGTGCCCCAGGCAATATGAGTGAAGGACCAAACCCCCACAATATTGTTTTAAGCCATTTATTGCAGCTACAATTTATATTTTATTATTAGCTTTTTAATTAGTTTAACTTTCTGTGACCTGCTTAGCTTGGGTGGTTTGTAAATCACATAAATCATGTAAATGAATTTGGAATTTAAAACCTGTTTTTGTTGATCATAAATGCTCAATATGAAACATAGCCATGCCCATAGTTATTTTTTTTATTTAGCACCTTTTTAAATTATTATTATGTCTTAATTAATTAATTTAAAAAATTCACAAAAAGCTTGAGTTATTTGTAAAAATAGTTGTTTTTTTTATTATAATTTTTAATGCGTATGCATTTGCCAATTTGCAGTAAAAATTTCACTTAGTGATATTTCTTTTCTATCAGTTGGTACATAATATGTTAAGTCTCTTTTGATGATCAAGAGTTGCCCTTTTGACTCTTTTTTTTGTGACTTACCCCTGGCATCATTAAACATATCATCCTGAACACTTATTTTGATCCTGTCTGATGGCACCTATGGCTCTCCCATATATTTGGTGATTATAGCCAATAGTTTTGTGGATGGCCAAGTTCAGCTTTCGCACATGTTGTTGGTGCGACAGACCCCTTCCATTGTGGCCTAATGTACACTCCACAAATTCGGTGGAAATATTGCAGGTACTTTTCTGAATTTTAACGAACTTTCTTTTTCTGAATGAAAGCTCCCTGTATGTACCATGGACATAAGTTGATTTGAAATAGTCTATAGTTCATCTGCATTTAAAATGCCAAGGGACATTTTCTTCCAAGTATGACAGGCCCTCTGGCCTCAGCCTCAATACAACATAAAAATGCTAATCCATCAATCATGCAACAAAAAATGTCCAAAACTCGTTGTTGTCTTTGTAGTTCAGACAATCAAGGAATTGATTTCCTCCACATGTTCTGGGTCAGATGGTAAAAGCAGCATCGAATGTTAATATGAAGGCAGGAATATTTTGTATGGCATTGATCTTCGCCTTCTCAAAATCGATCAATATGGACTCAGGATTAGGATTGTAGCCATATGAATAGCCCGTCCTCGCACACTGCTTGAAGAAACTCTTCGTATGTTGTCTATTTCTTAGCTAAATAAATATGATACATGTTGCACCCACTGAGATGCCTAATGAACTCTGTGACATACAGCTGTTCAAATAGTTTGGTGCAGCAGAGGATGTGCCGTCCATATACCATGTTTTAAGAGCGGCATAAATGTTGGGGCCTGCTGTGTTGCAAACACTAGCATCTGTTAGCAGCATCAACACCGTTATCGTAAACTAAAAATTTACTGTGATCAGGTACCCCATTGTTGCCCATTCTCCACAGACACGCAGTTCTTTCAAGGAAAGGGCAGGATCTTTCAGTAACCCATTTTGCACAATCTCACGCAAATTTCTTTTCGTTGAGTCTACATTTCCGACTGCTGTCTCACTTCCACTTGTTCATTATTGACAACTGATGCTAATATGTTGACTGATCTTTCTGTGCTATTTAAGCTCTTTGCCAATTTTAATTCATCTATGTTTGCAGCAGCAATACAGTTTGGATTAGAGTCGTAGCTGTGTTCATTTATTGGAGAATAATGGGTCATCTCTTTGTCGGTGTATACACAACCTTTTCAGCTAAAGCAGTTCTTGGTACTCCCATCCTTGCTCTTGTACTATTCTCTAGATTTTTAATTGTTACATGTATCCCTTGAACACACAACTTAACACCACCTTTGTTGTTTTTATTATCTCCATATTCTAACTCCGACCTTAAAAATATAATGAAATTTGTAAGCCTTGTTTCAGGTGAGAAATAGTCTAAGAAAAACTAAATTTACGAGGAAAAAAGAACCCTTAATGAGATGTGGGAGTTAAACACTTCAAATCGAGTACGCTCAACAATTCCTCCTGAACTAAACTTACATTCTCTTATATAGGCTAGCTGGACAAAATATCCTATCATTCTCAAGTCTCCTGTTTGATGGTTCCACCCCCATTCAATACATAATTAAGAGTTTGGTAAACTTAGCAGAATAAGAGTGACATTGCACTTCTCACATGTTACTTGAATTCCTCCACACCGACACTATGTTTCTAAACTTTATTCAATTGTAGTACACCCCTAACCCTGAACTCATGAACTACCCATGTCTACGCATCTTCGAATTCTACTGTGACACTATTCTTTATTGTCTAAAATTCCCCTACCTGTTAAAATTAATGGGTTCTCTCCCTCTCTTTCCACCCGTCTCATATCGAATTCGTTAAACTGTCCTAGCAGACTGCTGACCTACTTTCACTTTCTACATTTTATAATAAAGATTGGGGGGGATATTACAATTATAATAGTAATAAATAAATTAATAAATAATTTTTTAAGTGGGTGTTTTGTCATGGGGTTTTGTCCGGATACCGGCAATATCACATTAGAAAGTGAAGCATATTCCATT